>OX346218.1:3600000-3971365 GCA_947049295.1 Ligdia adustata | reverse complement strand
AACAAAATAGTAAAAATACGCTGTGTCTTCGATGGTACACTTTCAGCATGCTATTAGCAAATCACCTAAAATAGGCTACCACATTGAAGAGAAAAAGTATTTTGGGCCACCAGGGCTCTTATTCTCTAACGAAAAACAAAATTCGTTACTGAAATCGCGTGACGTGCTCAACGTTTTGTTGGTGCAATACGTTATTCTAATGATGCAAAAACAAGCAAAGTTCTGTGCCACGGCACAATATAATATTTGACATAGGCTTACTGAATACCGTTCCACATGAATTCTACGCGCTTAAACGCGACGGAAAATTGTTTAATAATTATTACTGATTAGTGCAAAACAACGGGAACTTTACTGTGTAATTTCGAATACGGAATCAAGAATAACAATTTTACTAAATATAAAACACTAAGCAAGATTTTAAATTCAGGAGTATAATTATATTAACGAAGACAAAAAATTAAACTACAATATTAGGAGTTTTACGCACCTTTAACTTTACAGTTATGACTGATTTATTTTAGATTTAGCGAAGATAAAATATTAAAATAAATCAAGCACGTAATAGGAAAAAGGTTGTTTAAACAGAATATACGTATCACAGAAACAATACACAACAAAAATGCGTAACAAGATTTACCAAATCAATTTTTCGCTAAAAGGAAACGAAGTATAATTCAAAAAGGAACGTTGATAAAAATGGCATAACAGCCCATAACCAGCCAAGCGAGTCTGTCACATTACATCCTGACGGAAGCAACGGAACAATTCGGGTGAAACTTGGTAAAACTAACTAAATAGGCATGCTAGGTGACAAATTTATAACTACAGTTTTATCACTGTTTTCTTTATAATTTGTTATTGAGCAACAATACTCACAAAAAGAGATATCTAAGGAAACATAACTTTTATGTTTCTATGGCACTGATATATGTAAAATATATCAAACTAAAGAATAAAACAAAAAAAAGATATGTTTTCAAAATGTCAAAAAATTACTATTTTTTCACAACGACTTTCTTTTAGACAAGCGTGCCCCATCTCTGGCCGCATTCGCTTCACATCAGGCAAGTTCTGTCAAACACAAACCTATTTTCCAGATAAAAAACTACACATCGGTGGCTGGCCAGTTTACACTTTTCTCAAATGAGTACAATCATATTAATTTTTTAATTAAAACACGTGATGTAATATCTTAAAATGATTTATATCATAAATTTGAAAGTCTATTTTAGCTTAGCCGATAAATGAAAAATGCTGATGTTCACAGAACTAGTATATACGTATTAATACTTGTATACACTTAAAACTATTTAGCCACTCATTAGCTACTACATAAAACGAAAGTAGCAAGATTTTCTTTATTTTCCCGGACTATAAAAGGGCTGGCGGAGCGTTCGATCAATCGAGTAGGTCGCGTCGCGCGCCGAGACGAAATAATAAGCGCCTGAAATACGTCCGAAATATAGCTGAAATTATTTTTCCATCAATTTATGAGTTATACATTTAATGTAAAAAAGGGGTATTATTATAATATAGATATTGGGTAAGTTCAAAAATTATGTTAAATTATAAAACTGAAAAAAAGTGACTAGAAACCGACTTCGATTAAGCGACGAAAAAAAACATACAAAAAAAAAACAAATCCAATATGGAGCTACAATAAAAGAATAAAGATACAGACATATTGGGAACTTCCTCATTTTTGAAATCGTTTAAAAAGTCAACCATCAAAATGTGATCCATCAAGTGACAAAAATCGTTAGATTAGCCAGCCTTATCATCATTTGCCTAAAATATCTCATCACCATTTCATTTCTGGTTTTGACAATAATTTCTTAAATTACCCAGCGCCTCATAACCGCCCGTTCAACGTAACAAAATATAACATAAGCCGAGGACATAAGTTACACCAATTTGGTGCACGTTCCAGAACCATGCAGTATGGTGGAGTTTAATTCGAGTTCGAGTAAACGACTCCCAATTATGCCGTGGCGTACACGTAAGAGAATCACGTATGAGAGAGAACGTAAATGTTTGTGAGTTTAAATTAGACGATACTTGATAATGACTTTCGAGAAGTGATACCAAACTTTTTGGAATCAGTTCTTAAACTAAATAATGATATATTAAGTTTTCGTGATTGTTATTTGAAACTGAAGTGTTTTTCTTTATTAATATAAAAATACTAACGTTATTCTATACTTATTTGTTAACATAATAATACTAAATATCTACAGATCATCAAAATATGTACTTGCACAGTGGTTCAGATGGCATACAACTCTGTGTATGTCATATTTTAAACGGTAAAAGAAAACCTCCCGAGGAAACCTGCTTGTCTTAGAAGGTTAATAGCATTCGAAGATAAGTGAAAAACCGCAATTAGACCAGCGTGGTGGACTGTGGCCTACACCACCTTTACAGAAGAAACCCAAGCCAAGCAGTGAGACTTGAATCGCACATCATATGAACTATAATAAAATACCTACGTCCTTAAATCGTGAAAACCCATTATCAGTCTCTTACAAATCGGGAAACATAATAATGATCACAAAAAAATCCAACGAATTAAAAATTTGATTTATTTAGTTCTATACGTTTAATTAATATTCGATTTTAATACCACACTTCAAACCTAAATTGTTATAACTAATAACTTGTCTAATGTAACATATGTTGTTATAAGGCCAATAAGCAATTTCTATTTCAACATTTTTCTATTTGTCTGATTTTTATTCTAAACGTATAATAATATATTTGCACGAAATTCACTGTAACAACCCGCTCCATGGACCGATTGGATGAATGAGGTAGGGGATACACGTGTTGTAGTGATTGTGCCGTGTTTATTTGTTTTTAAGCTGTGATTTGCGATTTCCTGAGCTTATTTTAAACTAACTCTTGGTCTTGGTAAGTGTTACATGTTTTTTGTTCGGGGGAAATGGCATCCATTTCCCCTGAACCGGCTGAGCCGCCGGACCCTCCTCCGGTGGTAATGTCGTCAACAGCGACAGCCTCTTTACAATCATCACGTAATAAACGCCCTGCTGAGGCAATGGAGGACGGTCAGAACGCTCCACGTGGGAAGGTACATATATCGGATAGAGAGTCAGCGATCCCTTCAATTCAAACTGTTTATACCCATCCATCATTTTCAGTCTTAGGTATCAAAGAATATGAAAGCACAGATACTGGTCCGTTCATTGTGCATGTCTCGAAGACCGAGTCAGACCCATCTGCAGGTACAACCTTTCGCGCTATCAAATTTGGACAATTCCTATTTTCAAACAAAATAGAAAACATCTGTCGTGACGGTGTAAAACGAATTGGTAGAAACAGGATGTCAGTTCAATTTAAAACAGCTGAGGCAGCTAATATATTCCTGTCTAGTCCTCTAATAAGTGCCCAAAAATATGAAGCATCCATTCCATCCTACAATGTTTCAAGAATGGGGGTTGTTCGTGGTGTCCCTGTTGATTGGTCGATGGATCAATTTGTAAGCTCTGTTGAGATCCCTAACGGTTCTTCCTATATCCTGAAGGCTAGACGATTTAACAGGAAAGTTAAACATGATAGTACTATCAGTTGGGAACCAACTCAGACAGTCGTTCTGACTTTTAGAGGGCAACACCTTCCTGCAAAAATCTATTCTTTCTATTCAGCCCTAAATGTAGAAGTATATGAATTCCCGACAATCCAGTGCTTAGCTTGTTGTCGTTTTGGGCATATAAGATCTCAATGTCGATCAGCCCCTAGATGCTTCAGATGTGCTCAACCCCACACAGGTGATCAGTGTACTGTTCAGGAATCTTCTTCCACTTGTCTATACTGCTCTGCTACCCACTTTGCCACTAGTAAGGTATGCCCGGAGCAAGCTAGACAAAAGTCTATTAAGTCTGCCATGGCTCGAGAAGGAATATCTTACCAAGAAGCTTCCTTGCTATATAGATCTTCCAAAACCTTCAGCGAAGTCGTTAAGTCGGCTCAGCATGTGTCTATCCCCAACTCTGATCATGTTTCCACTCCAGTTCAATCTGTTCCTCAACCTACATTGTCATATAGAAAAACAGTTTTCCGTAACCCTTCTATTAGACCAGCTATGGGCAAGTCATATGACAAAGTAGCTCATCAAGCTATCACAAGAGTCGAACAATCTCCCTCTTCTAATGGTATTGCCCTTCAAATGACCCAACCTTCTCAATCTCTTTCTTCAGAAATTCCCCAAAATGATATCCTTGTGCAACTTCTTTCGTTGATTATCAACATTATCTCTCAAAACTCCCTGAAACTACCGCACCACGTTGCCCAATCGATCTCTCATCTCACTGCCCTACTTTCTCAAAATGAATCAGTTTCCAATCCTTCAATGGAACTGCAGGAGCCTTCGTCAGAAGGTTTCTGAACTTTCATCTCTTATTCACTCTCACAGCTCTGTATTGGTGGCGGTTATGGAGACCTGGTTTGTTCCAGGGATTCGTTATCGAGTCCCTGGTTTCTATTGCCTTCGGGATGATCGCCGAGACGGTAGAGCCGGGTGCGCAATATTCATAAAGCGCAACATTACTTTTTCACAGATTTCTCTTCCTTCGTTCAGCCCTGAAATAAATGCTGTAGCTGTTCGATCTTCTAATATTTCCTTTTTATGTATATATATTCCTCATCCCAAGAACTATCATCTCCCTGATATTAACCTTATAATTTCATCTATTCCCCCACCTATTATTGTGATGGCTGACTTCAACGCACACCACACTGTTTGGGGTTCGTATTATTGCAATTCCATTGGGAATCAAATATTTGATTGGATTAATGATGCAGACCTATGTATACTTAATGATGGCTCTCCAACTCGCAGACCTTATCCTCGTCAGAACCCAAATTCTGTGGTGGACCTTACATTATGTTCACCCTCTCTTTTACCTTCTCTCTCTTGGAAAGCTCTCAGCTTGGCCCATGAAAGTGATCACTTTCCTATTACAATCAATGTTTCCCTTCGAGTTCCTCTACCTCCCCCCCCCTCACCTCTCTTAAAATACAGGATCAAGGCAGCTAATTGGGAATTGTTTTCTTCTTTCCTTGACGAAAACCTTTCTTCTATCCACACAATCAGTCAGGAATGTCCCCTGATAGCCTACAACAAATTTGTAGAAGCTCTTGTGGCTGCTGCTCATTTGAGCATTCCCGTTAAATCCTCTAACCAAAAGCACACCTCCCCTCCTTGGTGGGACTCGGAGTGTTCTATAAGAGTGAAGGAACGTAATATGGCAGAAAGAAACTACAATAGAGCTATGACTACAGAAAACTTTCTTCTTTACCAAAGATCTTGCGCTGTGTACAAGAAAACTCTGAGATCCAAAAAGAAATTGGGTTGGAAAATATTTTGTCAGAGCTTGTCTCCTGCTACTCCATCAGCTATAGTCTGGAATCAAATCCGCAAATTCAGAGGTTCATTTTCCCATACTGTCATAACTTCCAATGACCCTTTGTCCTGGTTGGAGGCCTTTTCTGACAATCTAGCTCCTCCATTTGTTCCCCAGTACTCTTCTAATCTCCTTTTACACTCTTGCTCCTCTTCTGATCATTTTGATGTCCCATTTTCACACAATGAACTCCAATTAGCCCTGACCGGTTTGAAAGACTCAGCCCCTGGGATAGATGGTATTCCATATTCATTTATTATAAAAGCTAGTGATAATGCTAAGCACATTCTACTTAACCTAATTAACTCTTTTTATGAATCTGGCCAAATCCCTAATGCTTGGAGGACCCAAGTAGTTCTTCCTATTCTCAAACCGGGAAAAGTCCATTCTGACCCTAATTCACGACGCCCAATTGCCCTTTCATGCGTAATTGCTAAAATCACTGAAATTCTCATAAAAAACAGACTAGAGTGGTTTGCTGAAAATAATGGTCTCCTATCTAAATCACAGTTCGGGTTTAGAAAAGGGTTTAGCTCCCTGGACAGCCTAGGTATTATTACTACCGAAGTTTCAGTTGCTCTTAAAAAGAAAGACTTCCTTCTGGCCATTTTTCTTGATGTTGCCTCAGCTTATGATAACGTCCTTCTTCCAATCCTCAGAACGAAATTGTTACAGCTGAGCATTTCCCCGAAGATGGTTCGTTTTATATGCTCCTTTTTAATGGAGAGATTTGTTATAATTAGGCCCCAAGAATCATCAGCATATTCTGCAACCAGAACTGTATGGAAGGGTTTACCACAGGGTTCAGTCCTGAGCCCCCTTCTTTATAGCTTGTATACTGTAGATTTAGAGGAGTCTGTTAACTCTTACTGCGAAGTTCTACAATATGCTGATGACTTGACTCTGTTCTGTTCTTCCAAAAATTTGTTACAAGCTGTAGACAACATCAATAATGCTTTGGTTTATCTTGATACTTGGCTCAATGACCATGGTCTATCCATATCAGCTGCAAAAAGTTGCTCAGTCCTCTTCACCAGGAAAAGGGTCATTCCTCCCTTCAGTATATTTTATGCTGATGAAATCATCCCACAAAAGAACGCCACCAAATTCCTGGGAGTGTGGTTGGATGCTAAACTCACTGGTAAATATCATTTTGAGTACATCGCTGAAAAATGTGAAAAAAATATTAACATTCTCCGATCCCTGTCAGGTGTTTGGTGGGGTTCTCATCCGTTTTGTCAAAAACTGCTATATAACTCTATAATTCGTAGCCATTTGGATTATGGAACATTCCTTCTCGATCAAGATAACAAGTCTGTGTTAGATAAATTGTCCAAAATTCAATCTAAATGCCTTAGAATAATCCTTGGCGCAATGAAATGTTCTCCCATTAATGCGATGCAGGTAGAATGCGGCGAACCTCCCCTTCCCCTTCGTAGAAAGTTCCTAGCTGACAGATTCATGTCCAGACTAATCCAAAGCTCTAATCATCCTCTGTTATACTCCCTTGAAAAACTCCATAACCTAATATATGACCAAGGTCCCGTTAATCATGTCCCATGCACTATTAAAAGTTTTTCAAAATACTATTATGCCCTCCCCTTTCCTGTATCACAATATCCTAGTAACCCTTTATTCCTCACAAGCTATCCAGCTTTATCCTTCCTGCCTTCCATAATATTAGACTTTGGAATTAATAAAAACTCAGTTGGTCCAGACCTCACTTTCAATTATATCATTGATAATGAATGGAGGGAATTTCTAACTATATTTACTGACGCTTCAAAAATGGATAAAGATCGGGACATAGGATGCGCTGTATGGATCCCAAAATATAAAATTATACTTGGTTACAAATGCCCTCCTCTTGCTTCTATCTTTACTGGGGAAGCTACAGCTATCCTTGAAGCGATCCTATTTGTTTCTTCCCACAATATAAAAAAAACTATTATCTTTTCTGATTCAAAAAGCTGTCTTCAAGCTATTATGGCAAACCCTTTTAAATCTAAAATTAAATATCCAATCATTCTCCAGGTTAAGGAAGAACTGTTAAAATGTAGTCAGCAGGGCTTACAGGTTGTCTTGGCGTGGATTCCGGGCCATGTCGGTATTCCTGGTAATGAAAATGCAGACTCATGTGCCAAACAAGCCTCAATTTCTGGCAACAACAATCATTATCGAGTTTACAGCCATGACCTTTCTTCCTCCTGCCATCTTTCTCTGCGTAATACTTGGGAATTTGACTGGCAGAAATCTAAAGCTTCAAAAGGAAAATTTTATGGTAACATTCAACCGTCAATCCCTAATAAACCTTGGTTTATTAAATTCAATAAAGTTAACAAACAAGCCTCTTCTGTCTTATGCCGTCTCCGTTTGGGTTTTGCCTGCACCCCGGTCTTCCTTTCAAAAATCAAAGTGCGGGACCATTCTCTGTGTGAATGCGGTATGGATATAGGTACCACCGAACATATATTTTTTGAATGTCCAAGGCTTCGCTGTTCTCTGTATGATATGCTTCCTGATACAATTCCCAAACCTGCTAACTTCCCCTCTCTCCTTCCTCATGTTTCGTCTTCATTTGTATATATCCTTAGTAAATTTATTATAATTAACAATATTAGGCTATGACAATATTAATTCTTTATTCTTGTATAATATTTATGTTACTAACACATGTGCTGTCCTGTATATGTCTTTGTGTTTGTTACAGGTACATGTCTTAAAATAAGCTCACATTCAAATAACTATCAAAATTTACACTGAGCATCGGCGAAGTGTTCTTTGAATTATTCGAATCACCGGCCAATCTTTTCAGCGTTTATCTTCTAAGCCACACGACACTGGCAAAGTTGCGGCTATACCGCAGAGGCCATAATCATAGATAGATAGATAGAACCCGCTCCATATTGGACGCAACATTCCATTCCGTAAATTAAAATCTACTCGCTTCAGGTAATTAATTAACACGTCGCTTTGTTACTTTATTTAGGTGTCGCGGAATGAGACAGGTTTTTTTATTTACCTATTTTATGCGGAATAGTAAATTCATTGTCTCTAAATCAGGGAGCTGAATTCATTAATGTGTGTTAGAAAAGGCTGCGGATAAATGCGAGTAGTTTTAATATACTTCTAATGTATCTTAAAAGAGACGTGCTGATTAACAAAATTTGAGTACCTTATACATAATATCTACTAAAGAACTTAATTAACAATGATCGCAAATTTCAAAGACGAACAACAAGACCAAGAAAAAAAATTCAATTTCATATATAACCATTGTGAAAACCTAAAAAGCATTTTAAAAGTATTAACTTCAGATTTTTTTTCTTGCGGAGACCAAACCGCGCGTAATTCCATAGGATTTCTTTGATTCTTTCCTTATCCGCTTAAGACAGGCGTTATGTTGAATTTAAATAAAATCTGCTTTCAGAGATTTTTCTGTTAAGCATGCATAAATGCGTTTCGCTGTGGTTCTTACAAACTTAGAGGATTATCAATGGACTTTAAAAGAGGAAGAGGTTCTTAATTCTTTGGATTTTCTTAAACGAGTATGTTCATCGGTAATTACTATGATAATCAATTTATATATTGTTATAATTAATCTATTATTATTAATTCAATACAATAGCTCAATTTAATTTAGTTTTGAAATAGTACCAGTCTTTTTTTACAAATACTTAAACAGTTGTGTGACTTATAATTTTACAATTATCAATAAATAGGTATGTTTTTCTTATATCTTAGATACCTGGACTAATATAGAATTTTTGTATATAACTAGAATATATTCAATAACTTGAGTATCATAATTTGAAATACATAATATCATACGTGTCACACATTATACATATTTACTAAGAAAATACCATTATAAACACGTAACTACGCCGATACTTATTTAATTTTAAGTTTACCCAAAAATATCAGTTCTTGTCAGTGTAATGCAAATTCGTTATTTAACTCGCACCTAATTAGACGCGTGTTAAGCCTCAGTTGACACCTAAGTTCATACTATTCCCAGCTTAATAAAAATCTGCGTCCTAATATTTAATAATATTTCTTAATTTGAGTGTAGTCTAGACTTAGTTGAGATATAAAATGTCTTGGGACCTATACCTAAAAGCTTGGAAAGTTTAGAACCTCCATGTAGGCGTAATGTAAAGTCAATGTCACCCTAAGCTTATCGAACGAAGGTAACTGAAATATGCCTAAGAAAAAACGCTAAAAATAAGTAAATGCTATTAGTAAGTATGCGTCATAAAATAGTTGGTTTAAATTTATGACACGTTTTCATATGACACGTTTCAGAGTAGGTCCCGGGGGCAATTACTAACTACTACAACAACTCAAAGGTTGTGTTTAATTGGGGCTATTCCTCATATATACAAATAAATAAAGTGCACTGATCAAAACACGTGAAGACTAAGGTTTTTGACCTCCAATATGTTTCTTTAAAAGACATTATACTCGTATGAGAAATCACAGATAAGCAAACTTGATAAATCCTCCAACAAAATAAATGAAACGTTATAATTAATGATGTTTAAAAAAAAATAATTGACGTAAATAGACAACATTACGAGTCATACAGCTGTATAATGTCTAATAATAGACTACCGTGTTATTATGGTGAGTATATTCATTTTCTACTCTACGACCTACAAATTAACGTACCTATCACAAGCTCAGTTCTTTAATTTTGTAAACATATTCCTTTCCACATCAAAGCCCTTGATGACTCGTCTGTATGCTTTTATCCCGGAATAACAGGGCCTCGTCCCAGGACGAAATAAGGGCAAATTTTCACGGCAATTGGAGGAAAATGAGTCTTAAAATTTTCATTGCAAGGTCACAGATGATACGCGCACCGACCGAGTTATACGGGAGCGAAATTACAACCCAGCCGTATGCTTTTTTGCCATCCATCATAATAAAAAAAGCTCCCACGGTGCCAAAATATGCGAAGGTCTCTAATAACATCTCTGTTTTTTAGTAAAAAGGTAAACTTTCTTTGAAAGTTTTGTAAAAAGCGAAAGCTTTAGGTATCGTGCTAATATGTACAGTCTAAGTTTATGTATTACATTTATGTTCGAAACTCAGGGCCGTTTCACTAAGTCAGACTGCTGGTAAGTTAACGCAATGTCGGTTGTTCGTGTAAACTGAAGGAAATGAAATTGGTTCGTATGATATGAACATAATACAAGTTTTAAAGAACCGCTAAAGCGTTTTGTACACAAGGCAACGTGAATCTTCTATACCCACGATTTTAGTCTCTTATCGACTGCAATACAAATATAAGTACAAATAATACTATTATATGACTTGAATACAAATTAATAGAGGCTCGTATACACGCACGCGTTGCTGCCTTCTCACTTTGTATTGTGGCAGTAATGCATGTAAATGTTATTGTTATAATCTTAATGTTAATGTTATAATCTTTACAAAATAAACTATTGAGTATTGAAACTGGAGAATTGATAGTAGCAGTAGGAATTTAAAGAAAAGAAAGAATGTACTTATTTATTTTGTACACACAGGTGGCTACAACTACAACTAATTACTTAAAAGTAGAAAAACATTTAAAATAATAAAAAAGGTCAAGTTGCAGTCCCGTGCGACAAAAAAGATCAGCACTCAGTATGATGCTGGGGAATTTTAATGGAATTTTTATGACATACCCCTGTATTTTCAACACAAAAGTACAAAATCAGTTCCAAAATACAATAAAGATTGGAACGACAAATTGAGGCAATGTTTCATTTCAAGGAGTGCAGTTTTGCCTGACGGCTTATGTTAATTAGATCGAAGATGTACTCGTAATACGTTTAGCGGTAAGACAGTGTTCAGTTTACATTTGTTTGTTCCATATGCTTGCTTTTAAATGAAATATTATTATTGAAATATTATGAATATTGGGTACTGTTTATGATATTTCCAAATTTCCCACTTGAAAGCACGTAGTAAAATAAAAAACAATATGAAAAATCTAATGAAAAAAGACAAGTCAAATAGTTTTTTCTAAATAAAAACATTCCGAAATTCTTTTCTATCTAGGTACTATTTTGTTTTGAACCAAGTAAACGAACTTGGAAGCGTTTTAATTTTTGCAGGTCAAACTCGGTCGCAATGGGACCGGATTGGAAATTATTAAATGTTTGAACGGAAGTGCGGGAATATAAAAGTGAATGAAGTGCAGTTCCATGTAAGCGCTTGCCAGTGGATAGACAGCGAGATGAGCGCTTTTTAAACTCTTTAAAGCTTTTTTACGCTGCAAAGTAACGCGGTGAACTGACTTGAACTCTTCGTTTCGTTTATGCTCGGATCAGCTGGATTTCTATAGATTTATACCGATTGAGTAACAAAAAAATTATAAGCGTCATAAATTTTATTAATATAAAATCAAAATTATCAAATAATACTTATATTAAACTGTGGTTGGGTTGGGCAAATATTTTAATCAGACGGGGCTTGTTGTCCGGAACTAGGTCCGTATGCTGGACCCCTGGATAAACCGCGCGTCAGTCCAGCCATTCAATTTGGGTCAGGAAGGCCGATTATGCTGGCGCAGGCCTCCTGGACGGCCTTCGAAAGTTTTACGTTATTCTGCCACACTGCTGCTCTTCAGTAGTACATTTGCGGCTGTTTCCTCATCTTCCATGGAACTTTTGCATAGAGGGCTGTCTGAAACACCAATAGTAAAGAGATGTTTGTTAAATGAGCAATGTATGGTGTCAACTCCTAGTACTAAGAATTGCGTGCCGGTATCTCCTTTGACTGTCTGCATACCTCTATTCTGGCCTAGTATTCTTTAAGATGGAGGTTAAATACGTTGTCGAATTCAAAATCTGATCCGGCGGGTGGCATATAATTTTATTACAATCTTATCTAATAATCTAAGAAAAAACTGGTTCATTTTTATGAAACAAGGTTAAATAATTACCATGCCAAACAACTTCCGATCCAAGACCAACTCGGAAGCTGTTCCATACTCTAATATTTCTAACGTAATAAATATTTTTAGTAAGATGGTATATACAAAATATTTAGTGTTTTTCCGCCTCGTCTTGATGTCAGCGTAAGAAATCGAAAAATATTTTTGTTTTTATGGTGTGGTTCCTCCTCACCACCGCCACACCTCACCTTATTATTTCTCTTTCTCTCAGTATCCGACTTCCTCGACACGTGTTTCGCCTTAGCACAAGGCATCCTCAGGAGATGTTGACTCTTCAAGCGCTCGCTCGAAAGTAAGCTGTTGCATTTTTTTTTTTTTTTAGAAAGAACTGAGCTGCTGGTCGAACGCGACCTCGGACAGCTTGACCGGACGTTTGGCAAGCGCTAGTGCGCTGGGCCGCGGTTTTGGTTTTGGGGCGATAAGCACAAGGGCGCCTCAGACGGCACGAACCTCGGCTTGAGCTGTCGCCCAGAGTTGGACTAACGAACTGCCCTGGCAACCCAGACGGGGAGTGCCTAGGGCCCTAGCCACTGGTGGCATCCTAGCTAAAACTTTTTAGAGCGAATTTGCCCAGACCTCCCTGAGGGTGAGGACAAATGAGCCCTATGAATCTGAGTGACTATTTGACCTGATTGTCCTGGAGCTCTGAGGCCTACCCCTACACTTTATTGGCATCTGAAGGACGCTTTTTGGAGAGAGGTGCCCTGGCCCACGCCAGAGCCTTATCATTAGATCGACTTGTGTCCATGGCATCCCGGGGAGAGGCCTGGACCCTAAACCTAGCTAATTTAGGCAACTGATTTGATTATTTGACCGAACTGCCCTGGTCTCCCAGACGGGGAAAGACCTAGGGCCCTATCAATCAACTGGGTGACTCTAAGGGTCGTAAGAGACAACGTCCTCGCCGGCGAGGATGCATTCTGTTTCGTCGGAATGGATGTCGAATCTGGTAGCCCGGACCAGTACCAAAAACGGAATGTGTGTTAGGAGACGAGTCAGGTGGGCCGGGCAACCCCAGGGCGGCCGATACTACGGCTGCAATGGGGTCGTCCGGATCATCTAAGAAGTGTCTAGGACGCCTATGCAAGGGGGGCATACCGTTCGGGTCAGTCGAGTAGTCCGCCGCTTGAACCACGAGCGGGTTCGGGTGGTGGGGAGCAGAGTCGAAGTACCTACGCGAGGCATCCTTCATAAATTGACGGATGGAGGGGAGCTCGAGGTTGCAATAGAGGTCCGCGTTGCGCATATACCATTGCGCAACTACCGTAAATTATCCACCGCGTAAATTGCGCGTCTACCGCTCTACGGATGAAGCGGTTTTGAATGACTTGGAGTTTATCCAGTTGATAAGAGGGCGCGTGTGCGAAGACAACAGAGGCGTAGGTCATAACGGGGCGGATCACGGTCTTGTAAAGTGTCACCTTATTTCTAAGGGACATTTTACTTCTCGCGCACAGGAGGGGGGAGAGACGGCCTAGAAAGAAGGCCGCGCGATTATGCACCGTGGTGATGTGTTTTTCGAAGTTGAGCCTATTATCCAGGGTAACACCTAGGTATTTGGTCGAGGAGGCCCAAGAGATGGGCTGGCCATAAGGACCTATTCGGGAGGCGTAAGGACCTATTCGGGAGAACTTTACGCGGAGTGAAGTACACTGCTGCACTTTTTTCTGGATTAACGGTAATGGCCCACATGCGGAACCATTTACCCAAGGAGAGGAGCGCTCGGTTGACGAGAGCTATTTGTCGAGTCACGTGCCACCCTCACCACCACCACCGCCAATCAGGAACCTGCAAAGTTTGAACAATTTTAGAATTAAATTAAAAATTTTTATATACTTACATCAAAAAATGAGAGGCTCTTAGTTAATGACACTAGTCCAATTTAGTATTATAATTATAATTAATTTCTTACCTTTTATTCTTCTTGGATTTTTGGCGTTCGTTTAATGTTAATGTTCGTTCAATTCGAGTTATTTTATTGTTCCCGTGTTTATTATAGGTTCATTTACATGTAGAATTAGTTCAGTAATGCTCAATTTCACTTGTAGCTTTCTTTTGTTAAGTAGGTATTAAATTAAATTGAAAACCACTCAGTGATTATTTACATATTATAATTTAGGGAGCTTGATGGTAATCTTTGTATAAACTGTAGTCTTTGAGAAAACTTGAAAATAATTGATTTGTTGATATTTTCGTTTTGTCGATCTTTGATTTTTACTAGTAGCATAGTTTATGACACTGACAGAAGTAACTCTGCGGATTGTGACGTGCGTGACGTCGCGTCCCGGTTCCAACGGAAGATCAACGCTGGCTTCAGCCGGCACTGGGTTGAGATGGGACCGGTTTGTGACAGAAAGCACTTCGTAATGTTTACATGTTAGATATTTTGTTTAAGTTGTGTTTTCTGTGGCAAATAAATATATTTCTATTTCTATTTCTGGCGTAGAGGGCGGTGTCGTCGGCGAAAAGGGAGAGCTCTACCCCCGGGTAGCGGGGGATATCGCTCGTGTAGAGTGAGAAGAGCAGCGGGGACAGGGCTGATCCCTGGGGGACCCCCGCTCTGATGGGGTGTGGAGGTGAACGTTCACCCTCGAGCTTGAAGCGGAAGCTTCTGACGCGGAGAAATTCCTGGATGATGTGGACCAGACGGTCTGGAAGACCGAATTGATACAACTTGTATATCAACCCGTTATGCCAGACTTTGTCGAAGGCTTTGGCTACGTCCAAGAAGACCGCTACGGTCCCCTGGGGATTGCCAAAGTGTTTGGGTTTCGTGTTGAAACCTTCTAGGATGTACTCCGTGAGGCGATGTACTTGTTGGACGCAAGAGTGTCGGGCTCTGAAGCCGAACTGCTCGTTGGGAAGGAGGTTGTTGGCCGTGACGTGGGCCCACATGCGATTCAGTAGAAGTCTCTCGTAAATTTTTCCCTGGGAACTGAGGAGGCTAATGGTGCGGTAACTAGAGGGCTCTGACGCCTTCTTGCCCGGCTTGTGTATGCCAATGACATCGGCAGTTTTCCAAGCGGATGGGAACATGCCGTTGCACATGGCAGCATTTAAAATGCTGACTAGGAGGTGGATCAGGGCGGGGGGAAGGTGTTTGAGCACTTTGTTACTGATGCCGTCGGCACCGGGAGCTTTCCTATCGCGGAGGCGGTGGATAATAAGCGCAACTTCCCTAGTCGTGACAGGGTCGAGGGGGATCGAGGGGGGAATGGTGCTACGATGTTCGATCTCTCTGTCCACCATAGTAAGATGGGAAGCGGGGACCGAACTGAGCGACGGAGCGCATTGAGCCACGAGACTCTCTGATAAGCACTCTGCCTTCTCGTCATCGAACGTGGTGAGCTGTTGCGCCTCTGCGAGCTCTTTATATAGCGGCCGGTCACGTCACGTGTTGTGCGTCACCGTTGTTGTTGTGTCGGTGCATTTGATGACTCAGCGTTATTTAACGGACTTTGTCGGTTAAAAATCCGCAAAAGTGGTGACGTCACCAAATTTGTTTGATCGTTTAACAGTACTGAGTTCTGATTTCTGTGTTTCAGTATTTCCAACTGTTCCAACACACACAACCGAAAACCTTTGTCACATATGTGCCTGATTTCATATGTGTTACTTGCTTGTAGTGAATGTCCCGTTTCAATTAAGTGTTTCGCGAAATGTGATTGTTCTGGGTGATCATTTCTATAGGCGGCAAGATGTTCTTTAAACCTTGTTTCAAAATTCCGTCCAGTTTGTCCAATGTATACCGCATCGCATTCGTCACATTTGAGTTTGTAGACACCAGATTTCCGCGCTTCTTCTAAACGATCCTTTCCGTTTGTCAGGTGCCGTAGATTATTATTTGTGTGAAATGCTACGCTGGTATTGTTTTTGTGTAAAATGTTTGCAATCCTCTCTGATAATTGACCTATGTAGATGAAATTCCCCATAAATTTATTAATTCTTTCCGGAGGTGTTGCAAACAACATCGATTGGACTTTCTGTCTCTGCTTCTTTCTGACCAAGGCATCAATCATCTTTTTATTGTATCCATTGGAGACAGCAATCTGATAGATCGTGTCTGATCCTGATGAAATCAGGCACATATGTGACAAAGGTTTTCGGTTGTGTGTGTTGGAACAGTTGGAAATACTGAAACACAGAAATCAGAACTCAGTACTGTTAAACGATCAAACAAATTTGGTGATGTCACCACTTTTGCGGATTTTTAACCGACAAAGTCCGTTAAATAACGCTGAGTCATCAAATGCACCGACACAACAACAACGGTGACGCACAACACGTGACGTGACCGGCCGCTATATAAAGTGCTCGCAGAGGCCCAACAGCTCACTTTCGAGCGAGCGCTTGAAGAGTCAACATCTCCTGAGGATGCCTTGTGCCAAGGCGAAACACGTGTCGAGGAAGTCGGATACTGAGAGAAAGAGAAACAATAAGGTGAGGTGTGGCGGTGGTGAGGAGGAACCACACCATAAAAACAAAAATATTTTTCGATTTCTCACGCTGTCATCAAGACGAGGCGGAAAAACACTAAATATTTTGTATATACCATCTTATTATAAATGGATTTCCGCAAAGTAACGCCTGACTCCATCAATTAAATATTTTTTATTCACGCACTATCATCGTATCCACAGTCAACTTTCAACATGTTACGTAATACGTAACATTTGCATTAAACTTATTCGTAATAGCAGAAGTAAAGTCGAGATGTCCGATAATTGGCTTCGGAATTGTTTCAATAGAATGATTAAATTAACCATTCCACTGCTCGCGGCGTTCGAATGTGAGCGAAAACTTTAATTAATTCTATAACAGTTTTGATAGTCCATGTTTAATTCCAATCAGGCGCTTTGAACTACTCTGATAGTTCATGTCTATCAAACTAGAAAACTTATTTCAGTGTTGGTTGCTTGGCGTTAGCTCACGTACATAAAAACTTACACACATTTCGTTAGTTAGTCTTTAACAGGGTTATAATAACAATATTACTTTGTCAATGTACGTTTTGACTAATTGGGGATTCGATAAAATCTGGGTGTTATTAGTAACGAGTAAATAGGTTTATTATGAGAAAGTACATTAATTTTATTATTATTAGAATTATTGGTATAATTGCTTTCCTTCAGCTTAGTGCGGTTAAAAGATTAAAAGGTATCCATGGAGCAAAGCAAGTGGATTAACGTTTAGGCTACCACAAACTTTTTGTTACACACGAATGCTTTCGAAAATCATTAAAGTATATCTATTAATGTTAAAAATGGCTTTACTTAGTTTGGAGTGTATCGTGGACTCATTGGGTAATGGGTCCGCGATACACTCAAAACTAAGCGTGATACAAAAGCATAACATAATAGCGATGAGTAACAACTAAACTAAGTGTGCAATAAAGGCCAAGTTAAGCGAATATTACCGAGCCCGGGTTGAGTCCAACTAGCTTCTGCCTTTGAATCGGACCTTGCTTTATAAGCCCTTGGCGGATAAAACAGCATGAACCACTACTCCTATTTTCTGGTCAAGTCATTCGCGTGGGAGCCTCAAGAAATTAATGGGAGTTGTTGATTAATTATCCTCGAGAAAGCTTTAAATCAATTCCTAACAATCTATAACTCTCAAGATTCTATTAAATATAAAGACCTTGTTGAAGATAAATAACTTAATGATAGATCTTATAACGAGGATATTAAATGTCGTTCTTATGGCAGTGAAATATAAATCAGCCCTTAGAAATGTTGTTATTAAATTTATGTCGGTTTTTATTTATTTTTGAACTGAAAAATTTATATAGAATATATTACAGTAACTGTCAATCTAGACAATCTCAATAAACAAATAAGGTACTTTAACTTACTTAGGGAACTGCCAAATTAAATTATCAGAAATGTAAAAAATACACAGTATATAGGTTGGTCGGTTATTTATATAGGTGGATGATTTGAACTGCCATTTCATTTTACTATTTCAGCGGCATCATAAAATTAACAGTTAATTTTCTGAATGTAAAAAGATATTTATAAAATATATCTCTCGGTTACGTTTTTCCTAGCACAATCGAAAAATAAACAAAAAACGGGACTTTTACATTTATTACGTTTTGGATAAATATTACAGCTGTTTTAGTTATTGAGCATGAACTTAACTATCATTAAAATCAAAACGTACAAACAAAGTTAAACATGTCAATGTAACAAAGCCTGGAAAAGCATTACTCACACCACAGTCGTTAAATAAAACAAAAGGTATTATTTGTACAAATATTTACTGATAAGAATATATACCATATTAACAACTGTGCATATACTTTACATACGTATAATAGAAGTTGTTAAAGTAATATACTTTAATCAGGAAAAGACATGACGAGGTGGCCGAGAGGTTAAGGCGTTGGACTGCTAATCCAATGTGCTCTGCACGCGTGGGTTCGAATCCCATCCTCGTCGGATTTTTTTAGAACATTGTTTTATGAGTATTTGTGATAATCTTTACAAGCTCAATAAAGCGCAAGTAGAATGGGAATCAACAGTCATCGTCACTGTTTGTTATGTAGTAAAGGGATTTTTACCAGATTTCAGATAGACACTAAATTAAACTGTGTAAATTGTGTAGTAAGTAAGTAGTAGTAGAATGTCTATGCCGTTCAAAAGTCTTTGGAAAGCCCACAGGATGTTGACTTTTGTTATTCGAAGACTAAAAAATACCTACATACGAATAACATCTCTTGCTTAACTATTTAGCTTTTACACTTAAAGTCTGGAAACAATTAATCTTCATGTCACAAATTATATCTGAACATCGTATTACGACCGTAAGTAGGGACGTACCCATTCAAATTGAGATGAAAAAATACTTCCTCGCGTTGATAACCAACGCCATCCCCGTGAAAATATTACGCCAATATCGTGCCAACCATTACCTGGGGGACTGAACACTGAGAGACAAAACGAATAGCAGTTAAACCTAACTAAAAATATCGACCTTAGCCCATAAGTATTAAGGACTATAATCGTGTGGTAAGTTCAGCGTGGTAGTTAACGCGTAGCACGCACTCGGATTGTCGTTTTCAGGATAGTACTTACTGACAGTGAATTGGCTTGGATGGTTTAATATCAAATCAAAATTAACACCTAAATGCTTTCCTCTGATATAACAAAAGTAATGATGCTATAACTGTGGTAGGAATAATAAATAATAAAACAATGAAATAGTTTTAGTTATCACAGCTGTTATCTTGCGAAATATCACTAGGAGCTGTCTACTTGAACTTGCTAATTCATTATTGAACATATCGGCCGTGCTGTCCATATTATATTTGCTTATTTCTTAATATGACTGGAGACTTTAAAATGTAGTTACAACGCTGAGGCAGACAGAAAGACTGGAATACTCCTGACACTGCAGCCTCTCACAGTGGTTGCAGCTCCAGTAAAATATACATAAATCTCACCGCATAATCCGGAGCAGGCAGATCCAAAGCATATGGACGTGGTCGGTTACAAGATCTATTTTGTTTGGTTTTTTAACATAATTATATTATATACATATACATACATTAAAATCAGTTCTGCTCAATAAAAACAGCTGAGAGCGCTAATGATGAGATAAATTTAATGTAATTTCAAATTAAACTATCCAAGTCCAATCAGCAGACAAAAGTTAAGTTTTCAATGAGTCGGACGATGGGATTGAAATTAGAAACTCTGTAGAGCTGTAAGTTAAATAGAAAGACATCAATATTTGCCAGTGATCAGATTGTGAGACTCGCATTAACATCGAGTAACAATGTGTAGGAAGATTGTAAGTGGGGAAACTCTCCTTTGTGCGTACCTTACCCACTGTTAGTACGTAGCATTCGGATTGCCGTCTCTAGCCAGGTGGAATCGTGATCGATTGCCCCTTTGTCGCATCGCGGCGCTACGCCCCGATATTACCGGGGACATTTCTTGGGCTGTCACCGCTCGCCGCCTCAGCAGGCATTACCCTGGCTTGATAAATCGTGCTGTGGTTCCACGCGATGGGCTACGTGTCGAAATGGTTAAAAATTGTCTTCCGACTGGAAGAATGCCGGATAGTTTTGCGTTCTGGTTTGGGTTTGCGATTTACTGGCGCTCATTTTTAGGATGTTTATCTGCTGTTTTATTTGTGTGATACAGGTTCGTGGGAGATTTCATTCTACCTATACCTTCTTATGTATGCTAAATATTTATATGTTAGATAAAACACAACTCTTTAATTCTTGGTATAATAATTATTATAGAAACAATAAAAACAAGACTACACACATATTGACCACAAATAATATTAGATAATTTTTTAGTATCAGTTTTAACAGCCTTTTAAATTCATCACGTTCTTCAACAAGTTTATTTCAAAGAATTAATCTTAACTTTTACATTGAAAAGTTTAATAATGCAGGAATATAACAATAACGAAGTTTCGTAATTGTTCTTGAAATGAAAATTATATTTTTTTAAATGTTTTTTGTATTGCTCACGATGTTTGTTTTTCCTCAATCAAAACCGAATTACTGTCGTACAGAGAACTACAAGGAATTGCGATGGATAAAGTATTATATAGCAATCAAGGACAACCACTGCCGTCAGCTTTAAAAGAGAAATAATAATATTACAAATAGAAAATAACAGCAACGTTGGAACAGTAAAAAATAAAAGAATATCCAGAATCATATCTTTTTGCTGCTGAGTGAAAACTATGTGATGTCTGACGTAGAGCGTAGCTACTCGTGTGGTGTTGTAAGATAGGGGAAAGATGATTTCGCATACATATCTTTCGAAATTGATATTTAGTTATTTTCTGTTAAACTTCTGAATTTTAACATTTTTGGTTGACTGTTCGTTGCTTTGTCTTTCGTTTCCATGCGAGGTTTGAAATTCTAGAACAGCTAAAGTTATAATCAGATCCTGTCGTATAAATTGTTTCATTCATAAGTTTTTTAATATTAAGCTATTGTTTCAAAATATCGCCGAATACAATTGAATGTGTTATGACTCTGCGAACGTTTCAAAGTCGATTACCCGTAAAACTTTCCGAGTATCCATCTTTGATTAACGCTTCGCAGATTACGTTTAGGCCTCAGCTTTACTCATTTGTAAAGAAGGAGCTCTGATGGGGTCGTCACAACTTCGCATCCCTCACCCCCCACCCTCACTCTAGGTAATAGGCGTCGTTTACTAAATCACAAGCATTCACTTTAATTACGTATCCAGATTTCTTTCCTCTAAACTTCGGCCGTAACTTTACTTAGTAAGCTGTGATATAACGGCTCGCGGCATTATGTTAGCGAATAAGGAAAGAAATGGTTGGGTTTCTTAAAATAATAACGACGATAAGACGTTACTACTCGTATCTTATAACGTATAACCGTTCACAATATTTTTTGGCTAATTATCTAAATTGAGATAATTACTATAATTATCGCTTTTAACGACCGGGCGAAAATTCTGTTTCGATTTCAGCCGAGGAATCTTGTCTCGGTTAAAAATTTACGAAACTATCGGCCGTGCTGAAAATTAAGTGTTCGTAAATTAACGTGGTCGTTCGTCTAACTTCGCGGTTAGCACGACACACTACGCATTACTATACACACGCGTCTACGGGGTCACTTGCCCTGTATGCACATGTGTTATGAGGCCTATCCATCGAAAGGCCTCATAACACATGTGTGTACAATGTACATCGTCCAACATAAACCGGCCAAAGTATGACCACGATCACTCTTTGAGTGAACGCCTCAGAGGAGAGAAGTTTCGGTTTCCGTCGAAATTGAGAGCCTGACCGAAAGTTCGGTCTCGGCTGAAAAACAGGTTTCACTTACAAACATAAATGTAGTCCCTAACCCGCAATTGGCCAGGTGCTATGAGATTTGCGTGGTGGACTAAGGCTTAAACCCCTTTCATAAGGGAGACTCGTACCCAGCAGAGCTACGCTTATGGGTTTCGATTCAATTATAACTTATATATATGAATGTCGGAAACTAATATATGAACGTTCTATAAATGTATTGTAAAAAGTTCATTAGTGGTCCAAGATCTATAATTATAACTACCTACTAAGTATATCACTAATCTTATTGTAAGTATCTAAATTAAAACAAGGTCGAAGTATAAAATTCCTCCCGATGCGACCTAATGTTAGGCATGCCTGTCTCTTATGTAGATAGTTAGGACACTCAATAAAATAGACTTTTCTTTCGATATATGGCACCTTACGATTCGTGTATATCCAGCGTAAAGCTTATAAATTTTTAAGTTATTAATCAATCAAATTAAATCAAAAATCAAGTAATAAGTCATCGTGGTCAAGTCAAAGTCACATCATGCATCCTGGTAAAGCGGTGGAAACTTTACCAGGGTGTTATGGAGATCTCCCGCGAACACGAAAACCACGATATTCCGTCTCTCTATATCGATTACCGACACTTGTGCACATAAAAAAGACGTAAAAGGTGAATTATAATCCACCAATATTACCAAATAAAATTTGCAGAATTACTATAGTTTTGCATTAAATACACAAACAGATACTCCATTATTTCAGCGAACGCGGGAAACCTCCTCCCAATGACATTATATGGATCTTGACTATATAACTATTTTATCTTATAGAACAAGACGTTCTATAAGATAAAATAGTTATAACGAACATGACGCGAAGAAGTCTGCGTGTGGACTATCTCGTCATTTTTGGTTACGAAATGCGACAAAATGTATTCAATGCCTGTTTCTCGCATGATAAGTGCTATGACAAATGTATCCTAAACATTTTCCCTTTTTCTAGATCTCGCTTTATTCAGAACACGAGGCACTTTGTAAGCGAAAAATAAAGATTTTGTGCGCTCACTCACGTCTTCATTCTTTGTACCTATATTTCGCCTAACACATTTTTCTTCATTTCTCGCGATTACATTCAGAAATCGACAGCAGAAAATAATACTTAGCTCAATTTTCTCGTCAAAGGTTAAGAGATCGGGAAAAGAAATTAGGCCGTTTTTATTTAAGAGACAAAAGTGGACCGAAATTTTTAGGTGTTCAATCTTTCTTTTATATCGGCCACTTTCTGTTCGTCTTCATTAATTTTAAAAAGATTCTGTTTGAGCACCTAGCGCTTGATTCAATAGAGTGGACTCAGTATTGGGACTCTACTATAGGTATCTAAAGTGATGGGTATATATATACATACAAATACTAAGTTTAAAGGCTCCGGCCATTCTTGATACATATACTTCACGTAGAGTTCTTTTACATAATGTGTGTAAAGTTTACACTGTCATTTTGTAAGGCGATATGATTTGTATAATAATAATTTTGTAATGACATATATTTTTAGAGATTTTGACGAGAATAACAATATTCGGAACTTTTCTTAAACTTTCAAAAATCAAGTAATTATTGCAATGTGAGTATAGTAAAAAAATATGGATACTTTATATTTCATGTATATTTCCATTATCGTATTAAAAATGGGGGTAGATATCCTGAGGAATTGTGTAATAAATCTGTATAGTTCCTACTAATTATTATTAATATTATCAGGAGTCGTCTCCCGTTAACAAAAAAAAAACCTTAAAAGTATACCATTTCATACAAAAATAATAAAATTGACAATCAGTGTAAGTATCGCTGAGCTAATCAATTCTAAGATAGTAAATTTTCCCAATGTTCTATGGTACGGTATTTGAGGTACTCAGCTGGTCCAACAAGCTGGCTGACTGCGACTCGCAGAGACCGCTTGTTGACGAACTTAAATTGTGTTTCAGACCAACTGCCTGCTTGTTTAAGCGATGAGAAATAGAAGACGGTCCCCAAAATATTTGTCGGAATAATAACTGTTTGTGAATCGTGACCGAATTCGGACTGCGGATTTTAATTTGCTTTATGTGGGTGTATTTGAATGAGGTCACGAAGGAGACTTTCTTAGATTGCGTCTATCTTTACTGCAAAAAATACTTTAACAAGTATTATTATTAACAATTTAAAATATACTCGATCCCCATTTTATGGCGGCGGCCATCTTGGATTTGAAATTTATAATGATGTATGGTTTTCTATTAGTCAAGTCCTAACTCAGATTGAGTTCTAAAAATGTCATCCGCCATTTAGTGGCAGCGGACATTTTAAATCATTATCAAACATAGTTGAGAACATTCCCGACTAATTCACCTTGCAAACTAAAAAATAACAATATCGGTTTATCCGTTCAGGAGCAACGATGTGACAGACCGACTCTTCAAACTTATAACATCCCGTCGTTTTTGCGTCCGGGGTTAATAAAGGTAAAAAACAAAACTGTTTAAAAATAGTAACAACCGACATCGATCAGCAAGCGCAGAAGAAAAAAAGAAGAAGGTTTTCAGTTATTTTGATAGTTGATTAAAAATTAATCTACTGAATCAATTTTACTAAAAAAGATAAACATTTAAATTTCACAAATTGGTCTCTGAGAAATCGGGCAACACACATAAAAACCAATCGAATTAAGCACTTTTAGGAGTTGATAAAAAATGTCTTAAAACTCCAAAGACTTAATACTCGTAGAGTACTTCAATTACTCAGATTTACTATTGTTGCCCTTATCTCAGCTTATTCCTCCAAAGATATGAGATTAAAATTCTTAAAATAAACCCAGCAAGATAATAAAAGTAGTATAAAACCTCTCAGAATATCTACGGATAAAGAATGTCACTAGTCTAGTCTGAGATTCCTGACAATGTTATGTGGAACGTAAAATGAAATGAAATTATTTAGATGTTTTGCTCGGCGAACTCGGATTCTTCGTGATTTATGTCGGATTTCATGTTTATGTGCGATGCAAATTAAGTTTTATGCATTATTTTCTTTGTCACGATCAAAGATGCATATTGAGCTTTGCCATTTACCGTGAGTTGGAGCAAAATAATTTTCTGTAGTTCTTGGTTGTTCTATAGGTTTTCTTTTGTAGTTAGGTAGGTAAACAAAAGAGAACATACTCCATTCGGCTTTTTGTTTGTTTGTTATTTCTCTGACGCGGCTGAACTGATTTGAACATTACTTATTTAGCAAGAAACATCAAAGTTGGTCCAGTGTTTGAATTTTAAATTAAAATAACTAAAAATATAGGAGCTTGCCGAATAGAAGTCGGTATTACCTTTTTTACAAAGAACTTGTATCTACTCGTATATAACTTTATCTCAAAGCATAGCCTAGCTAAGTAGGCGTTGTCCTAAAAGCAATACTAGATAAAACAGCTTGGAACTACTAAACAAGCTGCACTAGTAACGAGCTGTTGATAAATTAAGTTGTCGAGAGTTCGCCGGCGATCGACGGAGCAGCGGTATTTCTGTACCGGATTTCCAATAAAGAAATAAAGATGAGAGATATTTACGTTGTCCATGGAACTCTGTATTTACTCAAAATTTAAGTTATTATATTTTGTCGTTAGGTATTAAAATTTGTAAGTATATATTTTTTTAACAGATTTCAGAAGGTAAAGAAAGAAAGAAATGTTCTCAATTCTAAAGAAAGTTCCGCAGTTACTCAAAAACACCTCAATTTAAATAGTTCTTTGCTTTTCATATGGATTGACTTTGATAAAACTAGCGTGGGTTAGTTTTATCAAAATCGGTTGCGTAGTATTATTTTTATTTACACTTGTTGTAGTAATTAACACGAAAGCGATAAAATGAAAAAAGTATTTTAACGGGTTTTTACTTTGTTGAGGACACCTGTGCGTGAAATTAATATTAGCTAGTCTTTTGGAATTGTTTCTATTTGGATTGTTAACTGGCGCACAGAAAACTGAAGTGTTGTCTTTTATTTACAAGTATCTCTGAAAATCAGTTAAGACTGGCGGCATGCTGTTTATACGGCATCGTGACACTGGAATGGCCAGCGATATGCAGAATATACTAGACATTTCTAGAGGAGGCCTATACCTATAATATCTACCAGTTTTAATTAGTCTAATGCCTAAAAACATTTGAAATGGCCTACAACTATCCTAACTAAGGCCGTGCAAGCAAAGGATTCTAAAATTGAATCACGGGCGCAGCGAGTGATTAAAAATTAAAAGCACAAGGTGAAAACTACATACGACTACATACAAAAAATTTAAAAATTTAATTACTCATTTTAGTTTTTTCACTTATTTTAAGTTTTTAACAATATGACGTTTAGCGGCTAAAAACGGCTCCCAGTTATCGAATAGCAAAAATACTCTTTCCGAGATGGTGTGGTGAAAGAGTCATTTTTTTACGAGAGCTTAAAAACATAATAAAATAAATATTTTATTTATTTTATTATGTTTTTAGTATTTGTTGATAAAACGGCAAAATAAATATTGCATCTATGGAAATTTTAGCTGTCTACCTGGTGACAGTCAGACGGACGAACGCATGGACGAACGGATGGAGAGCAAAGTCTTAGCAATAGGATCTAGTTTTTACTCTTTGCCTACGGAACACTTAAAAACGTTGCTTAACGTTGCAATAGGCGCTATTATACAGCTTTTAATGCCATCATTTATCTGTGCACCTCTGCGTAGAGTTCCCTGAAGCCGTTCATCCCTCGGATATTGTTTCCTTGAGCACCACTCAGCACTTAGAAAAATTACAATCAGCCCGCAGTTTCCGCACAGACATTTGAAGAGATATTCCTATATAATCGGAAGACCTTTCCGTGCGAGTTTGGAAACATTACGAGTACGTCATATTTATCTGTGTTTTTCTAAAGCTATGTTGAATATGTTAGCGCGCTATAATATTGACATGTAAACCTAATGGTCAAGGTATTTGGGCGTGTTACACAGAAGACCCAAGTTCGAATCCTGCCTGTCGTTATATTTTTCGTTAGCTTTTATAAAAAGATTGTCAATTTTTATTGTACCTTTTTCACGCCAAAACTGAAAAATTTCAGTAAAAATAAACAAATAGTTCATAGGATTTTTTTTTAATAACTCCTCGGAGCGCTGTTATATGTTACCTACGTATATAGCATATATACTTAATTCCTTCTGAATGGTGGAGTTATAGATAGCGAAATATATGTACAATATCTTACAAAATAAGTAGAAAGAGAACTTGACACAACGAAATACAAAAATAACTTTTTAATTCCATAACGGAAACTTTCCGAACGATCTAGAATCAATCCGCTGACACAGATCTAAGGCTCTGTTGCAGTTTTATTGTTGGTTTATTGAAACACGAGTGCGACTTGTGGCCTTTGTGACAGTAGCTTGTATATAAAATGTCTGTTCTTTACCTAGTTTCTCTTAGCATCACAAAGTAAAGGTTAAAACCACAGATGAGACACAGATCTTTAACCACAGATCTCTATAGTTACAGCTCTGTTTTTGATCGAAAGCACAAGAAATATTAGGCCTTTAGCAGAAACGTAAATAATTTCTTCTTTCGAATCTATTATTATATTTAACGGCTTTACTATATTTTATCGTTTATAGTCATAAGTTGAACGTGGTTGGCTATCCGATCAAAACGAGACAAATTATGTTCAAAGTTGAAACGTGTTATATGATAAAAAGTGTTTATTAATAAATAAGACAGTAAATCTAAAGGTGTATTATTAGGAACTGTTATGTTTAATGCTACTTTTTGTATTCGTATGCATCTAATTTTTTTTATATAAACGAAAATAACCGTGAAGGATGACGAATTTCAAAACCAAGAGATTTTGAATTTATTTTATGATATTTCGTAAGAACGAAAGAAATCGGTAGCTTAATTATTTGCAGCTCAGCGACCCGAAGTAATTCTAAGGTAGTGACTAACAACTGTCAAAAATAATAACTAGGTAGGTACAATAACACTACAGGTACAATAACTACACACCTATTTTAATATTTTGCATGCCAAACTAGACAAGGACATGTATGCTCTAATTTGCTATAAGATCTTGTACAAGAATTACCGTGTTTCTGGCAAATAAAACTGATTTTGATTTTGAAATAAATCAAGAGCACGTCATAATTTATGTTTTAAGTTCTTTATTCAAACGAATTTCCGCAACAAACGCTCCTGAGATGCGGTCATGCCAGTGACATTGTCTTATGCCCTAGTAAATCTCGCGTAACCACCAGAGTTGATTTAATGTTTCTTTTTATAGCCCGCGTGCTTCGTTACATGGTTAAGTGAGATAGCTGTTGGGAGTGGTCCGGGTTCTAGCATAGAGTTCATTATAAGTAAGTTATGTGTACGAGTACTTACTAGTTAACTTTACTACATAATACATATTGGATTTAGTTAGTATCGGTGTATATACATAAAAGCTATGAATTAACGCAGAGCTTAAACCGCTGTACCTAGAGACATGAAATGTAGATGGTGTATTATTATACAGTGTAAGGTAGTACTACAAAAAGGTTTTTGGAAATTCTACCCTTAAGGGTATCAAATAGGGGTTCCAATTCCATTTTATGTCACGGGTGACAGCTACTAGTATGAGTATTCTTATTTTATGCTGGTAAGAAATGTATTTTTCTGTTATGTTAAGTGAACAAAAGAGTACTGAATTGTTTTTTGAGAGACCTTGAAGGTTCTTCAGCATTGAGGAATTTGATGAATGGCGGGGCAATTTTCTACAGGTTAAAACTGATAAACTCAATACGATTCCCCAATATTTTGCCCCCAACTTCATTCCCCCATGTACCTTTGGAATCTGCCGTGGTATATCTATTTACCGCATCTACTCCTGTCACCAAGTAAGATAATATTTAATTCAGCAGTTTTTATTATATAAATTGATGAAAACTCACACTCACAGCCAAAGTTTTGCTTATGCTCGTACGAGTATGGCCAGTACAAGCAAAGTGTTACCACAAGCTTATAACTTACTGTTGTAGTTTAAAGCATGTGAGGTAAAACAGGCTAAGTTCCAAAAGTGTCGTCATCGATACTTCTGTAACGTAAAGGCCAACTTGGCTACTTGACCAACTTGGACTAAGTTACGTGTAAGTCCAAGTAACTGAGAAGCTTAGTCGAGTGCTTGAGTTCTAAGATATAAGTGCTTTTCGTGAATCGGATTTCTTTTTGTAAAAATTTAGACATCTGTAGGCTTTAAGAATTCTCAGTCTGTCAGCAATCTAAAATTATTGCAATAAAACAGGTCATGGTATAATTCAACGCTTGTATTAGACGTTCAAAAGACTAATACTCCAAATTACCCTTACAGCATTTGATGTACCGTAAAAGAAACTCAATAGTAAAGAGATGAGAAAAACCCACTTAACCTTACCTAAATCACATTTCGAATAATAAAGTCAAACTTCATTTCTGTAAGAACTACCATTGCCCTTTCCCCGAATGAAATATTTGGGGAAAGGCTCTACATAATCTTATCGAGCGAATGCTAAGTAAGAGCAATAAAATACCTACTCCCATCCTTTATTTAAAGAATTGCCCCCGGTCCATAAATTTGTTAAACGCTGAAGCTGAGTTTCAGTGCCATTTAGATTTCCACTGGCTTATTGCAGATGTTGAGCTCTTTCAATTTTATGCTTTGTTAGTTGGAAATGATCTTTTCGTGTTACGTAAACTGGATTTGTTTTTGGATGTATTTTTGGTATTTACGTCGTCTTTTTGACACAATAAGAAATGCTGTAGTGTTATAGTGGTGATCCAAAGGCTCGTTTCTTGTTTTAGTTATATAATTTTTTCGTATAAATAATTAGCTAGTAGTTACTCTGCGATGAATTTGATGAAATGTATAATATTTTAATGTCTATTTTTTGTGAAGAATTATCTTACTTCATATTTAAATTTTGATTGAGGCTTGTACAGCTTATACTTAAGGTCTGATTAAATTAAATTCCCTCTGGTTCTGTGTCATAAGAAAAACATAAAGAATTAATTACATCCTAAAGTTTATAGTTCTTAATTAACTCGTATAATATACCTATGGTGGGTCATATCACAATATAGTTTGGCACTCGTGTGAATCACATGTAGTAAAAATATATAGTAAATATTTTCGTCAGTTTTTTTCTATTACCTGCTCTATATAGCGTTCGACGTACACTTACGTCAGTCATTTTATACTACATTATTATCTTCTTGTAAAAGTTCTTGCACGAAACATCTTGAGACTTTTTCTCAGAGACTGGCACTCATTAAACGCTCCATTGAACGAAGTTCGTGCAATTTTTCAAGAAATCCCCCGTTTACCTTCACCCTTTCAAGGAGCACAGCAATTATCCAACTTTTTGCAAGTTTCTAATTACGAATCAGATTTATTTACAAAGAAAGGCAATGAATGGGCATTTCTGCGAGTTTGTCAGCTTGAATATCAGAATTAATTAGAGAGGTCGGCTCGGCCACGAATATAACCAGTAGCTCAGTAGCCAAGCTCTACGTCCTCATCGTTCTCATTCTTACAAGTCATTCCTTGGTGGGCGACCGCCAAGTGAAATTCAAAACTGATTGCTACCATGGCTTGGGTCAGATAATGAGTTAAATTTTAGATCCCAATTACTCCTTTTTGGACAAAGACGAGTATTACTTACTTCGGTTTTACGTCAAGGCATGTTCTGAAATTTTAATTCACGTACTTATAAGAATTGATTACCGCTTGCTTTAGCAATAAAGAGAAACATTGTGAAGAAGTCGAAAAAGTTTAATAGCTTTCCAGGGTAAGAGAAGTCTCCAACCAAATAGGCTAGACAAAAGCTCTACTCGCTTCAGGAACAGAAACCAGCTGACCATTAATTCATAGAGGTTTTTGTAGGCGGACTACTGGAAAGTCCCAATAATGATGGGTAAAAGAGGCTGTAGATGAATCAAGGCTAAGACCCCGTAAAGGTACTTATTACACTTGTATACTCACGTTAGAACTAAAGTACTGAACGTTAGTTTCCCCAAGTTTCTCGCCTCGCTAGGCAGAGCTGCACTGTAATTATCGAAAAACACTCAACGCTCATATTTCGTGTTTTGTTTGTTTCTCCGGTTATTAATTAGAGTCACGAGTGCGATGTTTTCTTAAAGAAAAAGCTTTCAACAAATAGAAAAATAGAGGAATATTCAATTCAAACCTTTCGTGAAGGTAAACAAATTCAAAACCACTGACGGCTGTTATTGAAATTGAGAGAATTCTACAGAATGGATCAAAATAAGGTTTGTTCTAGAAAACCACGATATATCATCAGTTTTGTTTTATTAAAGTACGGCAATGGCTGTTGCAAATTAGATATATTTGTTAAGAGGGAGATCAAAGACTATTTATTATGTCTCTTTCGCACACAAGCGTAAAACGACATATCGTTAGTTTAAAAAAGTGCATTTCTACAGTTTAGTGATTTTTATTTTCATTTTATTCAAATTTTATAAGATTTTAATTGTATTTTCGATAGAATAGTATAGTTAACCGAGTGAATGAAACGTTTCTGCTTCGGGTCTATACATTTTTTTTGTCTGTGAGTTAGCGTGTTTGTATGTAATGGAAATTTGTAGACGCGTACTAGTCGTAGTTTCTAATCAATTATGACGAAAGTAATGAAAGCTGAAATCTAAAAACGTAACACTAAAACCAAACATCTCAATACAATCTCAAAATTCAAGTTTATTCGCCTCCGCAAGATACTAAAGACCATAGCATTAGATTCAACCAGAGAAAGGTCATTTCGTTTCATTGTTTTAGCCAAAACAATCCTTCCCGTGCCCCAGGGATTAACGTCTCCCAAATACGAGTAATTTCGTTTCCAACTAAACGTGACGAAATAAATATCACTTTCCTTTCTCCTATATCGAATTATTTTTCCATCACTCTCTCGGCGTCGGCGTTTTTGGCGATTAATTATTTTGCGACAAATTATTGTTGCTTCACTAATGATTTTTTGACGAGGGTCCTTTTGTGTGAATAGAGCAGTGATTTCTACCTTTTGTATGGCTCTCATCACATTACATGGTTTACGAGTGCGATGACTTGCTCTGTTTACTTAATTAGTGTAAGTGGGGGTGTGGAGACTGGTTTTTATTTTTGCTGTTTTTATTACTGCAGCTTACTATTCTTAAAAGCATTGTTTTACGACCTGACTTCGTGCTGTTAATTAATAGTTGCATATAAATCTCTGCTTTGTTATTGCGCTTTTGTTCGTCTTTATTTTGTCTGGTTTAATAAAGTAGTTGTAAGAGGGCACTTTTTCTTTCTTCATCTTACTTTGCCTTCTAAGAAGGATTAAGAAAGAAAACATTCAATAAACTAAATTATGTAAAGATTGTTTTCGTTAGAATTTACCATAAATAAATAAATAAACATAAATCAACTAAATTAAATGTGATGATTTGGATATATTTATCTAAATCATCACATTTAATGCAAGTGTCAACCATGTTCAGTACTAAAGTTTGAAAACTTTTAAAGTGTCTTTATATCAAGTTATCTATACCAATATAGTAATCTATAAAATTTGTATTTTTGCGTAACTCGACCGATTGCAAAAACTTTCGTCGCTGTTAGAAAGCTACATAATTCCGGAGTAACGCAGGGTAGAAAAATTCAAGAGATCTGCGGGTGACACCGCGAAGCCCAGCTAGTTCTTAATAAAAAAAAGTAAATGACCGACGTCCATTTAGGCAGGCGCCGATATAAGTTATATCGGCGCCTGCCTAAATGGACGTCGGTCATTTACTTTTTTTTTATTAAATCGATTCAGTCATTTCGATTTAAAAATCAAACATCTGGGCCGATTTCAGTTAAATTTAAATACCAGTTGAGAAGTATAAGAAAATATATTTTTTATTCCTTCTAGCCGTCTTCTAAAAATCAGGTAACAAACATAAAAAACATACCGTCGAAATGAATACTCCCTCCTTTTGTGGGAAGTCTGTAAAATACTATAACGTATAAAAGAAAATGCATTCAAAGATACAAGAATGCAAAGACATACAAGTTCCTGATACTTAAAATCTAATTTGCACATGAAAAAAAAGTTTAGAGCTGTATCTCTGAATTAGTGATCATAACAATACCCGCTTGCTTGACTGTCAAGATCGCTAACTGGGCCACCTTTATAATTTCTATTAATAATTAACATAAAATTAAAATAATTACCCATTATTCAACAAAATCCTAGTGAACGCTTTTCACATGAGTCTGGTTCATTTGTGCTTATTTCCAGCGAGCGACAGAGCGTGAGCGAGATACGAGGATCGATGAACCCACAATAAATAGGAATAATGACTGCCATGTTAACATTTACCCAATTTATTTCCAACACGATTAATAAGTATGGGTTTTTTCGGATCACTTAATTTGTTGCGTGTTTTCTGCGTCAGATATTCTGATGGTAATTATTGTAGATATAACAAGCAGTGTTGCCAGTCATATGATATTGTTCAAATTCAAATATAACTTTATTGTACACCAAAAAAACAAATATACATTAAATACAGATATCTTAAAAGCATTGGCAGTACATTGGGCGGCCTTATTGCATAAAGCGATTTCTTCCAGGCAACCTTTGGATGAATCAGACTAGGTGAGAAAAATCACGTCGGTGGTGTAAATACTAACAAAATATATACAATGACCATTGCTCTACGACTATCTAGGTATATAAATGAAAAAAAGAAATCTAATAAAACTGTATATACGAAATATATGTAATAATCATTTACTAATGAGACATGTTAAAAAAACATAGACGTTTTGACTAATAAACCTGTTGAAAGATAGTAATTGCTTAACAATTTTTTTGATATAAAAATAGCCTGCCTGAACGACAAAGCGTGTTCCATGATAATATTATGTACAACTTTAGATATTTTATATTTTGCAGTAAATATATTTACTTACACTGTACTTAAAATGTGTGGGATAAACCCGAGGTATGTGCCCTTATTTTATATTTTTGGGCTAAGTCCTAATACAATACAAGATTGAAAAGTGCAGGACGGAAATATGTTCGCATTATTTTAAGTTTTATGACGCCTAAAATACATCTTGGGCCATTATGAAGATTTCATAATATTCTTTGTATTTTATTCACAGGTTAATAATTTCTTGGTGTGTTTATAAAGTTTAAAATGTGAAATAAAAAAAAAAGTTTACCTTTCGATGGTAAGTGAAGCCCCTAACCCGTAATTTCCCCAACCAGCGTCATGGACAATGGCGTAGGAGAGACCCGAGCCCAGTACTGGGACGTAATGGGTTGAAACATATTCTAAACCTGGACCGACCTTTATCTATACTGAATTATTCACTCTGTTGTAAACTAAATTAAACTAATTTGATATAAATTCTATCGCAGTAAATATCTGTGCGGCACATTATTACGTGCATAGGTGGCAATGAGCAATATTTCGCGCGTCGCACACATTTTGTCAGTAGTTGGTCACGCATGGATGAACTAAATGTGGAATATTCTAAACACGCACGAAATTAAGAAATTACTTGTCTAAATAAAAGCGTGTAAAATTTTCAGTTATATTGATTAAAAAACTACTGTTCTGTCCGGAAAAAGATTATATTTAAAAGTTTAAAGTAAGACCTGAAAAAATACTTACACTAGTTTTTCTCAAATTCGGAGTTGATTGAAAGTAGTTCCTAAGGGTAAGTTTAATGACCCTATTTCGGCTTAGTACACACCTAACCGATAACCCTGTATAATGATTCCGGTTTTAAACTTTTATTTCTTGAAAGATATTAATCTTCTTAACAGTTGAACGAATAATAATTAATTAATTATTAATTGTTATTTGTCAACAATTAATTAATTTAATTAAAAGTACTTAATTATTAATTAATTTAATTAATTGTCAATCAATTATTTTTTTTAATATAATGACTGTGTTAAGACTTTAGTCCGTGTTTTTTCCGAAGAATATAATAGCCTTCACATCCAATGACGAACTTTGATGAACTTTGCTCTTTTAGTTGTTCGTATTTGCCCGTTTGTATGGAAGAACCTAGCAAGAAATATAACGAGAACTTGTAGCTAACTTTTAATTAATTGTCATTGGTCTTTCCTATACAAAAACGTAACCGTTTTTATTAACAGTTTACCGTCCTACTAAAAGAGATTTGTATAGAACTATTGAGTACACGTTTCGGATCATATCATTGTAAAGATCACTTGTTTAGAGTCAACCGCCCACAAAACCTTGCCTAACCAGTGTCTGAGAACCAATTTTGACATTAAATCTCTAGTATTTGTAGTATAGATTTATAGATTTTTCAACATTTCTGAGTAAAATAATAGTTAAGTTTATGTTTTTGAACCTGTTTTTCAACTGAAGAATACTAGTACACCACTACTATATAGACACTCGATATTATATCGTGTACGAGAGGCGCCGGATCAAACTATTGCCGGAATAGTGCCCCGGCCGCAGCTATGCTGTGGTGGCTATCCCACGATATGACCGCTCGGTCGTTCTGAGCCCGAAATGGTCCGCGAGCCAATATCACCGGAAAATGCACTGCACTGTACTATTTTCAGTGAATGATTCGTAATGGTAATTTTCAACCGACTTCAAAACAGGATAGTTCCTCAGCGATGCCTAGATATATTTAGCTTGTACCGCTTAAATATATAACAAAATTTATATGGAATCACTGCTGCAGTATTCAACCCTTTAAAGCAAAAGAATTATGTAATATCACATAGTCGTTGATAAATCGGTAAACATGCATAATAAATGGACGAAATGAGAACTTTGTTTTTCTTTGTAGTCGGTTAAAAATAATAATTACAATATCATTTATTAACATTGACCGCTTCGGCAAGTAGTGTAGGTTAATACTGTTACATTTTTTTATAGGATTGATTGGATCTCAGCTGTTATAAAACGACGATACGGCCTAGGATGTAGACGTTTGCCTAGAAGAAACTGATTCAAAGTACGAGATTATAGATATTGGGAAATATGGAACTCGGCAGCAAATTCCACAAACTGGCAGTTACATTTATCAACAATGAACACACCATTATGTCTTTTAGCATTCATTAACATTTTCTTTTATAATCAAAATAAACAGATTCCTTAAGTAGGTAATTATTTATTACTATATAACAAATCCGACTAAAACTGAATCTTAAGTTCGTATATAATCAAATCATAATATTAAATCCTAAAACAGTACTAATTACCTAGCAACATTATGACATAGGTATAAACGTCGTCTCATGTCATATTTAGCCCAAGACAAGGGGTATCTAGTTGCCAGATATAGAAGATCTTAGGTCTTGGCATAATATCATACTTATTTGTTCTGAATTACTGACAGCTGTCATGGCCTTTGAAATCGCCCTCTATCATACACAAAAGATGTCAGGCTAGCATTTCAATTTCAAACTTTAGTGAACATTTTAGTACTTTCCAACGTAGGTAAATTAAATGTATGTGGTTTATTGATTAACTGAGTTTTTTTTTCTATTTTGTTTTTTAGTTGCTGTGTTTGTTTGGATACTGGTTGTTCTGTGTCAAAATCTTCTAGAAGTATCTTGTGGCCGGAATTAAGATAGGTATACAAGTTAGACGAGATTTTACTATTTTTTTGTCTGCAGTACTCAAAATAGAGCGAGATGCCATATATTGGCTGATGTTGAAAATTGTCAATTATTTCGAAAGTGGCATGTGATACATACACAACGTTTACTAACCTAAATACTAAATAAATATCGGTCAAGAAGTTGTCTTTTTTCTTCAGTCGCAATAGTATTGTGGTCACAAGGTCACCGGTTCCCTCTTCAACATTCCGTACTAATAATTTTTGGTGTGTTAATAGTTTTAAATAATATGTTTTATGACGTCACGTCCCTAAAAAATTTAACTTTTATTGTTTAGCAAAGTCTCTGTCAGTGATCTGTCTTGTGTTGGTTTACAAGTCTTTTTCTTCTGAAAATAGTCTGCTTTTGTACGTCTGTTTACTTTTTGAAAATAATTAGACTTCCAAAAATCTGCCCGTCATTATACGTACGTACGTATCAACCTATACCGACACTCAACATGGGTCTTCCCCATGGAGGGGATGCGGGCCATAGTCTATCTCGCTTGCCAAATCTCCAGTTATGGACGTCACTTGTAAAGAGTTCATTCATTCATTCTACTTTTTAAACAGTTGAAGGTTTCAATATTTTTACTGGTTAATGAACTCACAGTTGCAAATTTGGTAATCTATATTATCGATAGAAGTAAAACCGCGAGCTAAATTATAAATAAAGTCCCGCAAAATACCTGTTACGCATTTAAACTGGAATCGCTTTGCATTAATAGGCTTTAGAGCTTAATGGTATCGAGTTAGAAAGCTGGAGGTTTAACAAACTGTACGCTGTATGAGGGCGAGATTACTCAGCGAGATACAAGGTTTCAATAGGTTATATTGTATATATATATATTTTATGTACTTGTATTTTAGAAATAAAGAAATAAGTATGTATAATTCTATGAATTGTACGTAAGCAAACCCTCTGTCAGCTATGCATAAAAGAGGTGAAACAAGCAAACTTATTGGTTACATTTTGAGCAGCGGCGAACAGTCAAAACAAAACCTAGCCGTATTGAATTTAATGCAAATCGTTAAGTAAAACTATATTCGTTTTAATTTATTCTCTTCAATATGACCTGTCTTCCTATTGGCAATATAGAGCTATGTATGGAAGAGATGAAAAAGAGCAATTGTTTTCATCAATATTCTGTTGTATTTATTTTCTGTTGTTTTATTTTTGTGGTGAGAATAGACTTTGTTAATTGTAATTGTATTTAACAAATAAAATATATCACAAAATATTCATATGGCTATATGATAATACTAGTGGTTTACTTATCGCTTTGCGTGTAAAGCTATAAGATGTCTACACCTCTCTAAGCGAGTCCGCGTAGCAAAATCCTCTGCGGACGGATCCTTCAATAATACGAATAAAATGATAGTCTTTTGCGAATTTTTGAACTCGCGAACACAATTAAATCGATGTACTATTTGACAACCTTTTAACCGACTACGTTCATTAGAGTTTTAATATAAAATTGAGTACCGCATGTGTATGATAAATATTACTGAAATCGAACGGAAACAGCGCTGTAGGAAAGTAACCATACATTTTTGATGGCTATAAAATTAATTACAGTTAATGAAATATTATTAAATTGTTTATTTTATATCTGTACCTAAGTGTATGACTTAAATTTTACTACATACACACTTACTTAAGATTGTTTAGACTTTTTTTTCAAGTAGGTCCCCGTATCCGAGACATCAGGTATCCGCTCTTTCGGAAGTCGCTTGGAAATACAATACGTGTATCTACTGTCTACTGTGTGTAGTAAGCGCATTTAACAACTTTATCATGTTGAACAAGCGGATATTTTGTTGTTCCCGGTTTTGACTGCATAATGTTATGGATTTCAATATTTTAATATTTATGAGCAACTCTGGTGTTATTGGTATGTCTCTGAGCTGCGAGTTTTTGATACACGTGCTATACAGAGTTATCGGTTAGGTGAAAGTTGTACTTATTATGACTTAGTTAACCAACTAAACTAAAAGCAAGATTGCTTGGGAATGTATGAGCCTCTCTCTCATGCTCTACTTATATGAATGATTTTGTCCGTTCTTCACATTTTCTCGAACGTGATTTTTTTAAGACTGGTATTGCTACATTTGAGACTACTATTTTTACTTGACTGCTCAAGAGGAGGCTTATGTTTTGCGAGTATCTTTGCGGCTTGTCGTATTTTTATGTGAGTGGTGTCAATAGATTTGTCTTAGTCGTGAGAGTGACACTGGGTACATCAAAATTAAGAGAAAAAACAAAGTAAGGATGATACACAGGATTAAAGGTTTATTAAGCAGTCAGTTTTTTGAAGTCGCTACTATAGTAGCGACTTGTTTTCTCCAGCTTTCTTTCTCGGGTTGGGTCAATAGGCAAAGGTTTTTGTCATGAACACTTACCCTCTCTCGGCTTAGTGTAACCCTAACTAATAACCCTGTACACTCGTACATATTATATACTTACACATTTGCCTATAGATGCGTATCAGACGCATGATCTAAGAAAGCTGTGTAGTAAACTTTCGTTCGTTTATATTGAGTAGATATATATACCTTGTTTTTGACAGTATTATGTTTTTGTACTGCAAGGATCACATACAATGTGAGAAATGGGAGATATTTTCTCAAAAATAATATTTTTTGCATCCCCTGAAATTTATGAACCTACTATTAAAATTTAGAATGATTTAATGAGATAGTATTTCTTGAAAGGGCAAGTGCCTTTATTAACATAAACAAAAAGTATAATATTATTTAGAGCTCTTTAGGAAAAAACAAATAAAAGTTACTGTAATTAATTAAAACTGTAAATGTTACTAAACGTCACATGAATTTTCACATGGACCCATTTCTTAGACAGGTTGATATTGGCGAGCGATACTACTTCATTCAACGAAATTGACACACAGCTTACAGCTTAACTTGTACCTTAGAAAAATATACTAGTACAAATCTTTGGTTGTACAGATGGCAACATTGACCCAGTCATGTAATCGGATGTCAAGTTTGTGATAATTATGTTTTATTAATACATATATATATATATATATATATATATATATAAATTATCTATATATTTATACATAAAATAGGAAGTCCTGACTGACCGACTAACTGAAAGATCACAGTCAACAGAAAGCCTAAAACATTGAGCCTAGAGACATGAAATTTGGAGAGTGTACGGTGTAAGGGATGTATGGAAATAATTTCTGGAAATTCAATCCCTAACTAGGTCAATATCAGATAAAAACAAAACCAAATTGCAAATGAGGGATCCGACCTTAATTAGTAACGAGTCGGATTACTTGTTTATCAATAACAATTCTTTGCTACGAAATCGCATCCCTTTTCCAAGGTAAAGGGCCGAAGGCGAGAGTTAATTGAGACATGACGCCATTCATCCAGCCCCTAATGTGTAAGTAATTGAAAGCCGCTTTGTCGCGATGAATTCAATTGTGGCGTGTAAAGGACAGCAATGGACCATGTTATGGGTCGAGGTCGCGGTTACCGCACATATAGGTAGGTAGATTAGTATGGGAGGTATAAGGCTATGTGCTCATATTGTTTGTATGTAAGAGCTACGGTGGGTACGGACTGTGACGTCCTTTTTAGAAAAACTCTAATCTAAATACTATAGAGAAATGAAAATACTTAAGTATAGAAATTGAACAAGATATTCAAGATAAAGCGTGCATATGCACGTATGCGCCATTATGTAAAATTGTCATATGGCATAAGATTTTAGTAGTAAGATTTAGAAGTAAAACATAGTTACTAACACTCTCGACTTATTTACCTTTCACACCATATACCACATTGGACATGCGGTGTCCATGTCTATCAGTGGTTTCTTCAAACTTATAGCACCCCGTCGTTTTTGCGTCGAGGGTAAAAAAAAACACGCTAGGCCGCGACGCAAACTTATGTTGATACTCGTGCTAAAAATATATCCGCATCGTTAACATAATATAACTTAAAGTTTTCACGTAAAAACTTTTAATAAGAATTCCAAATCTTAGAATCAATTAATATAATTTGTTACAGTCGATTTGTGCCGATTCAATTAAAAATTACTTTCGTGCGAAATTGTACCTTACTCCCATGTAGAACCGTATGCAAACACTAGTATAAATCAATTTGTTTGTGATTTCACAAGGTTTAGGCCGGGTTTCCTCTACCTACGAGTTAAGGCTTTCATCATAATTGACATATTGATCCTTTGTTCACAATTTAATCGAGGGACTGCGGTTACACGCCGCAATGTAGGCTTAGTGGATATATACATACATACATACTCAATATGTAGTTATATTTATGTAACATATACGATTACTTACAGTAGGTGCTCTCCTAGCAGGTATTAGTTATTGTGTTTATACTATATATCTAATTTCTACCACACATTTAATCCTTGATATCTAATATAAGGCAAGCAGGAAGGGAGGTTGAATATGGGGAAATTACTAGGTATAAGTAGATTTAATAAAAGTGATTTACGACTTTAATTCAGTAGGCGTTTTTTTGCTGCCTATACTGAACAATTAGAGTGATATTGATAAAATTTATATGACATCAACAAGAGAGTATAATATTGTTTGAAACAAAAAAGATTAAATCGCTTTATGCGTCTATGAAAAGTCGAGGAAAGATTTTGGTTAAGAGAAAACTTGCTAAAGTCGGTTAGTAATATTACCTTAATATTTACAAATATGTTCGAAGATGCGACATATTATATGCTTGACGCTCAAAGTAAGACAGCATTGACTTTATTAATTTTACCGACAACAAACCATAACCAACATATCCACTGTTAGAAATATAAATAAAAAAGCCCATATTACTTACTTCGTAATTAAATAACAGTTTATATTCGCGCGTCCAAACCTGTCTACGTCAAAAAAAAAAATACTCGTACAATAGTAGAATGCCCGACTTAGCTGTCAGAAGCAGCTCTTCAAAATGGACATCCGTAAAATTCTGACAGGCCTTCCGGCCAACCGACGAGGAAAATATTCGTGCCATTAGGACGGGTTAAACCTAAAAATTTCATTCTATTTTCCGTCACGTCAGATAGAGAACTGAGGATAGGGTTTTGAGTGGCTATAGTAAAATAAAGACAAGTGTTAGTAAAAGATATATACATAAAAGTAACTGATAAGATTTACAATATTACTTTTGAATTTATTTTGTTTTTTTTTTATTAATAACTAAAGCTACTGTCAAACGCAGCGTCACATGCGACATAAAATGAAATATAAAGGAGTTTTAAACTTTGAATCCCATTTAACCACGTTAAGAGTTGATTTAGCAAAAAATCCTTTCTTAGTATATTCATACAGTCTTTAGAAAATACACCATCCAAATTTCATGTCTCTAGGTTCAGCGGTTTAGGGTCTGTGTTAATTGTGACCTGCAACACAGGATTTTACTCTTTTGTATATATAGATCAGCTTATGTTTGGTTCGAAAAAAGGTAGCATATAACATTCCGAACCAAGAACTATCTCTATGCAAAAATCAAGTTGATCACAATCACAGATGCTGAGGAAAATTAAGACAAACAAACCATAAAAGACACTTTGGCATTTTCAATATATGACGGGATAGGCTTGCCTTTGACCGCAACTTGACGATACGGTCTAACATAACATAAGTCTAACACGACTGCTTAGAAAAAAACAACTGAAGAGACAAAGACTATAGAGCTATCGGGAAATAAATAAGCCAACAGAGAGTTCCAGGGCTTCCCGTTTCCTATAGGAAGGTAAAGATAATAACTTTTATTACAATTTGTAAGGTCTATTATCACAATTCCCAAAGTAAGCTACATTATGAAAGTACATGGGGTAGTTTTTAAAATTAGAGACATTCTCAGTGAGTTCACGTAACAACTAAGCTAATTAAAAAGTGCCGCTTTTTCTTTGCAAACTTTAATTACATTGGAGTTCATTAAAACGGCTCCGTTGTCCAACTTCGTTTCACACTGTGGACTTTGTCAAGGAACCTTCTAGGTATGATAATTATCATACTGAATGAGCAATTGAATATTCTCAGTTTTTAATACCTGACGAGTATTTGTTTCTATGTAAGTACTTATGTTTAACCCCTTGTGACCTTCTACAGCCTGAGTAGACTGATTTTGATATGCTAGATGTCATTGGATTTGTCATTATCGGGAAATGGTCATATGCTGTTCATCCCGCGGTTTCACTGGTAAAGATACAGGGTCAACGTTTTTGCCATCGGGTTATTTTGAAGTCGATTCTTGCCACTCGTAATTAAAATGATTATTGTTCTTTTCGCAGTAAATTTTGCTGTTTACAATTATTACGTGTAATAATTTATCCTGGCTACAAACATGCAATATTATCAGCTGATAAATACAATAAAAGTGGGCACGATGGGCGGTTTTATCGCTAGAAGCGATCTATATGCGATCCATGCTACCTGTATTGAAATGGAAAATCAAGAGTTTTATTAAATTGTGTTTATTTTTAACAGACTTCGAATAGGAGGAGGTTCTCAATCCGTCGGATTTTTTTATAAAAATATGTTTATAGACTGATGTTAGGTTGTATTTTTTAGAGACAAAGAGCTTTCTGTTGAGATTTCGTAATTGTCTGGAGAATATCGTAAATAATTAACGCATTCGGTTCTTACGAGACAATTTGGGCTTATATAGTGTAAGTGATATCATATTTCGCCTGGTACACTTTGAAAATTTAGTATGCCTACAATAAAGTGTTGATCTATCTATCTATGTCTCGCTCAAAAATAAATGGTCAAAACAACGCGTTTGAACGGGTTTTGACGCGTACTTACCTGATTGTTGGAAAGGTCTCATTTCATCCTGATGAAGTTCACCAAATGGTAACGAAACTATAGTTGGACCTTTCCAACAATCAGGTACGCGTGAAAACCCGTCTTGTTAAACAGTATGGTCAAAATACTCTAGTAAAACGGTCTTATTCTAAGAACAGAACTATAGTAGTTGATATCAGCAGTAAGTCGTTACTGTAGTGCTTAAGAACAAAATCGTAGATATCTTATTTATTGTGTATAAATTAATTACGTGATAAATATAGAACTAACAGAATTCTCGTATCCGGCGCACTTGTGTGAGCAGCTGTTTCAATGTTTTAATTAACTCCTACTTTCAGTGGAGCCGAAATTAATACTAATTATCTAATTTAAACGCAATGTTAAAAGGCGAGATCAAAGAGCAACTCCTTTCTCCAACCTCGCATAGCTTCTGAAGTAAATTAATTCAAATGGAAAACAGGATAATTAAAGATTGAAATGTAATCATGCATAAAGTTAATAAGAATATCCTTTATTTTCCTTGTAAGAAGTCTAGAAACTGGATATTTTGGCGAGCTAAACTGAAAAGTTTTGACACTTAGTAAGCTTAAATCGAAAAATTATTACTTCCATATAATATAATCGATCATGATTTTGTATGGAAGGCAGTTTTTTCGTATTTCGTAAACCTGTGATGTGCAAATTATTCAAAGAACATTAGGTATATCATTGACTTCAACACAGCTATGTTGAGTTAACAAGAAAATAAAAGGAATAAAAACCCCGACACTGTCATCTTGGATTTCAAATTATTCGTAGTAGTATATAACACCTATTCTACTAGTCAATCCCTTTCATTTCATACCTATATTGAGGGAGTTGTGAAAAAATATGTAATTTTGTTGCGACGGCCATCTTGGAACGATTTTCATCAAATACTGCCTGCTAGCTAAACTTAACATTCCAGATTAATGTACTTTACCTCAAACAGACAGACTCTAACCCACTTGTGACACTAGATGTGAGATTTTTCCTGTATATTTGGTGTTTGTGTGTCTGCAATAAAGAGTTTATTCATTCATTTCACTCTGTCACACACACATACTCATTAAACTTATAACACCCCGTCGTTTTTGCGTCGGGGCTTTAATAGTTTATAATGAAGTAATTTTTTAGATTTGTCTCTTCTAAAAAGGCAAGTATGCATATTTTCGATTATCAGCTGTATTTATTATTATATTTTGCAAACCAAGCACAAAAATATATGTAACTATGTTAAAGTTACCCTGACATTTTATAAAAATATACGTAAATAATAAGCGAGTAATAAGTAACATGCAACAAAAATACATAAACATCTTCTCACGTATTTATCGGAAGCAGCCATGTTTGAAATATAAATTGGCGTGAGATTCTGAATCAGAATTGCATGTAGATGCACGAGTTTATCTGTTGATTTTATCTATTTTATATAACAACGACTATTATTTATATACATAGAATGGTAAGACTGACAGACAGGTCATAATCAACGCAGAGCCTAAACCGAGAGACATATTTGGACATTCAACATTATTTTTGGGCATTCAACCAATCCAACCAATTGGGGTCCAGAACTTGAAACTTATATAAATTCCATTATATACAACGTGTAACGCCGCAAGTGACAGTAACTAATTATTAGATAAGCTATCTTGTACCCTGTATGAGCTATATTTAACCGTTTATACGTGTCGTGGAGAAGCACGCGCACAAATAAACTTTTGCATTTATTTCATTAGTATGAATATTATTTTGTAATATCAAACCTATACGTGTATTAGACGTTTGGTTCATAATGGGAAAAGTCAGCGAAGACATTTCCTTTATCACAATAAACTATTAGGACTTTTTTGTAGAGCTACGGAACCCAAAACAACGTAATTTACTCTTTATTACGTTAACATGTACACCAGCAATCGTCCAATAGGAAATGATGAAACACGAGTAAGTTCTACGCTCGCTGACGTGTGTTTTGATGAAATATTCATGAGGGTAGGCAGGAATCAGAGCCACCGCGTCCGGTGTACGCTGCGCCAGGTGATCCGGCTTCCGGTTTGACTGCCCACTGGTCGGTCACTGGTGATATTAGCTGGGGCGAGTAGCTGGAACGAGGAGCTGGAAACTACTCGATTCGCTCTCCTTTGATTGTCTTGCGTAAACGAAGGGACTTTATGAATTCAGTTTCAACTGAATATTTGAGAATTACAGATGACATTTTGAATTACAGTTAGCAGATATTATTGTACTGCTTGTTTATCAGTTTTATAACTATTATAGGTCTTATAAAAGTTATTCAGTAATTAAATTGTAGCACCACTATTGGCACTATTACATGTAAAATTATATTTTTGTATTTTAATGTTTTGATTGTCTACAATAAAGCGTCTATCAATTCTATATATTCATTTTGGAACTATCATAAATAAATAAAGCTTCGATAAAAATGTTATATCCTGTATATTTAGTTAGATTTTAAGTGAATTTTTACAACAGATAATGCCATTATTTTAATTATTACGGAATAGTTTCGTTACATCACAACTTAAATAATAAGTCCAGGTGATAGTCTAGTCTTAATAAGAGCTAAGTTTACTTTTTGTAAAACAGAAAATTTTAAACTAGGACCAGCAGTCTCAGCCTGTTGCTAAAGAGAAGAAATATATTAAACAAGTTATATTTCTAAATCTATGAGCTAGTCGGATCATTTGTTAGGAACTTGGTGTATAGGACTAGCGAATGTGTAAACTAAGGAGAGCAAGCAAGTGCAGCATGTAGGATAACTAGGTTTTATATGTTTGCCACAAGAGCTTTACTAGATATGCAACCTACAATGTACTCGTGTTTATGACAAACAAACTGAATTTGCCTTTGTAGTCGAGTCATTTTGAATTTACAGCACTTTGTTTATCAGGATACTGTAATGTATTGCATACCTACCCTTTAGTTTGCGGTACTTAATTTATCTAAAAGTACCCACATTATATTGGCCAGTAAATAATCATTCTGCGGTAGTCTGTCTTTTATCCAACATCTGAGATACATTTAATATACAACATATAACAGAGAGGTTTGATAGTACTCAAAGGAGTTTGTTTACACATCAGAGTGAACCCATTCTGTAACAAAATTTTGCAAAATTATAAATAAGTTGGGATTTCTGTTAAAAGATTGGCCAAATGATCGGTCAATTTGTATGGAGAACAATTTTTATACACGAATATTTGCCACGGACATATATTTTAATAAAAAGCAGTTAGAAGTACTTAACTAGATATAACCCAAATGCAAATACTTTGTACTATTATATCTGAACATAATATGAACTGCGTAATGCTGGATATAGCCTATGACCAAATAAAAAAACTATTGATAAAGACGAAAACAATGCCTCGTACTCAAAATCTGACTACCGGTTAAAGCTATTGCACGTCCTCAAGAGGACATCGTCCTCGACATACATAAAAACAAAATACACTCAAAAATTTTCCTTATTTTGAGCAGTAGCATATAAGTAAAACTTATATCATTGTTAAGCGCCGGCGCGGGCTTTCCGAAATTAAACCATAACAATCTTAGTATCTGGTCCCTGCGAACAAGCTTCTCCCATCAGTAATCAGTAAGCTGTGCTTGAGTTATGGGTGCGCCTTGCATCTGCACACACAGCTCATAAATTCTCTTCACTCGCGCGTGCTCGTTCGATTTTCGAATACCGATGAGCGTTGCCAACATGGCGGCCGGTTCTAGAACACTCGATTGGCCGCGTGGATTAATATCAAGATTAAATGCTGGAAGCAATGAAGCATATCACTTAATTATTAATCGAGTTAATGTTATAACTAAATCATTACTTATATTTACGATATTCTGTGATTAATACTGAGAAAAGTTCATAAGAAATAGGTAAGATTTTTTACAAAATATACTTTTTGTCGGAAAAGATTAATGAAGGAATTTTAGGGTTGGAACCCACATTTTTGCCAGCGGGGTGCCTATGGCCTATAAAGTGGGGAATCCAACAGTGGGTCGCCATAGTGTGATATTATATAACAACTTAGATTTATTTATATAGGTAACATATTGTCTTCTTAATATATATAATTCGTGTGTATGCCACTGAATTCCTCCTAAGCGGCTGGACCCATTTGAATTAAATTTTTTACAAGCGTTTTGGTGGCACCCTGGATGGTTTAGATTCACAAATCATCCCGGCAGATGGCGCTGTAGTCGGAATCAAGGTTTTTGCAGGACAATCTCTGTTGGGTCCGCTAGTTTTATATAAAGTCGAAGATTTTATCATGTCACCGACAGAAAAGTGTGCTTGCCTCGTTTAGTGAAATAAGTCTAAAAAAGCTTTATCGATGAGAAGATTGTACAAAAATCATGGCACAAAATATCAACACTTTTGAGAGCCATCATTTCGAGTCGCTCCTCGGATGCATATTCATAATGAAGCCATACACGACTTTAAAAGCAATCTTATTTTCATTAAAATCTCCAACTATGCACCGACAAAGGAATAAAAACTTCACAGACAGGTAAGTTCAATTAATAAACTCGTAACAGCGACGCCCAACACACGGCGGTGGGGTCGCGATATAAACTTTCTATTTCGCCGGATAAGGTGAAACGGGTCGCATCGCATTCATCTTTTCACTCTTCTATCTACAGAATAAGCCTCAGCTTACTTTGAAAATGGTGCCTCTAGCGAGAATACGGCAACAGGGCTGGCTTTACGTTCTGTAAGTACCCATTCACTTGAGCGGCATTCATCCTGGCGATGCTGTGTCGTGTCGACTACGTTCGATACATTCTTCTATTAGACAATTTTTAGCCTAAGCGTATTGTAGTTGTATTGTTTAAAGGTACTATAAGGCAACGCTGATTGTTTGCAGAAAAAATATACGAGGCGAAGGCAAGAGTTCAAACATCTCTTGTAATATTTTGTAATTTGATACGTTTTTGTACACAACGTGTAACAAAAAGCGTGAAAATAGTTAAAGGTGTTAGTCTATCCATCAAAACGAACCCACTGTAGAACAAAATTTTGCTAAAATTTTCATCATCATCATCTTCTTGACCTTATCCCACTACGTGGGGTCGGCACAGTTATTCTTCTTCTTCCATTCTACTCTATCATTCTATATCTCTTCATTCACTCACCTTTCACACATATCCCTTTTCACGCAATCATCCATATCTTCCCTCCCAGCGCTTCCAACTACAGTCATTCTCATGGTACTCTTCGTCACGTGACTTTCATCTCTACGCACTACATGTCCATACTTTCCTAGCCTACCGCTTATTAACTTCTCAGTCACTTTTTTCTTAATTTAGCTAAAATTCTAATAACGTCACCAATTTTTGAATGGAGAATCTAATTCTTTTGTTTTTGAATCTTGCAAAATTTTGTTTTGCTATGGGTTCTAAAGTGAATGGTTAAACTAACACCCTTAATTATTGACACACCTTTCTGTAACACGTTATCTATTTAAAAGGTTGGAAAAAATTTAACCGTTAACTGGATAGATAACTTAATCCAATTAACTACAACAACTAAAAATTAACACGATTAGTGGTCGGAGCAAGGATGATAATTAAGTAACACTGGTACTATTTTCTATTTTGTATCATAGTTTTATGTGAATGCAGCCTTGCATCATCCACTTATGGCCGAGTGGAAACACAAGATCACGAACGGATCTCGAAGATTTGGCGAAATACTGCGAACGTTCTAAGGATGCAACGCTTTTAGACCAAAGTGAGTACACCTATTGTTAAAGTGTCAGCTGGATTTCTATTACGTAGGTAATGTAAGATACCGATGGATTTTCTATTAAAGTTTTTACTGACTGGTCGAAGAAGATGCTTGATCTTAGAGACTAATTGAAACTTGAGATAAGTTTGAGATGTAGCCAAGTTCAGATGTGGTGACGTAGTCGGTGAATCCAGCGAAAGGATGCCGGTCCTATCCTAGGTTCAGGCATGCACCGCTTAGTTTTTCACTCTGGTTCAAATATTCATTACCTACACCCAAATGCTAATTAGGCTTCGGTGCAGACTCGCTTCTTAAGTACATGAGACTTATATTATAGTACTTGTATAAATATTTCACTTATAATAATGTTCATTACTGTAGAGCTCAAACAAAACATAAATGTGTCCTGAAAACAATTACTACCATAAATACTTGGCGGTAGACCTAACCAAACACTGTTTAGCTTTACTACGCCTTCACTATATCTGTTTATTTTGTCCCTATAATGCCTAACCGAGGTATATTGTAGAACTTTTAGTGGTATCCTGTCATAATACAAATTACTTGTTAAAGAAAGCGACTGCCGGCTTCCATTACGGCGGCTGCCCATAGAACTTTTTCAGTTATTTCCATTAAAAATAATCTGGAAAGATTTTGATTTAAAAATAATATGAGGCCACTCGAAAAGTAAACGCGTTCAACAAAATATAATATTTTTCAAATCGGTCTTGTCGTCTCCGAGAATTCTGGTAGCAAACAAAAAAAAACAAACCCAATGAATGATTTTATATTAAGCTTTAGGCGATAAGGCCGCCCAATGTACTACCAATGTTTTGTTTATAATATATTTGCTGTATATATTTTTCTTGGTGTGCAATAAAGATATATTGTATTGTATTGTATTGTATTTATTTGCAACAAAACAAAAATTATGATCACAAGTTACACCTTACTAATATTATAAACGCGAAAGTTTGTAAGAATGTATGTATGTTTGTTACTCTTACACGCCGTAAATACTGGACCGAGTTGGATAACATTTGGTACGGAGATAGCTTAGACCCTGGATTAACACATAGGCTACTTTAAAATAAAGCAGCTACTTTAAAATAAGGACAGTGAATAACTTTTGTATGTTTGTCAGACAGAACCCGGCCTAATTCAGTAAAGTACCTAGCTGCTATAGAAATACAGCGGTGACTTACTAATTGCGCGCTAATTAAGTACCTTCCCATTTTTTAAATATTACGATTTATAATGAATAAATATGTTCTTAAGAAACCGTTACCACTTTAAATCTACTCTAAGGTAATCTAAATTATTTTTCGTATCAGTATCAAGTCTACAGTCTGGCACGAGTATCTCTTATGAAATTGTTAAAAAATTGGTAAAGGAATAAAGTGTGCTAAAACTATATAAGTTCTATGCTTGTGTATACACATAAAACATTCGAAATTCGCTATCAAATGTGAATCGTTGCCGTTTTGTCAGGTTTATCTGATTGATCGGATATCTGACCCAACACTGTAGTAGGTACTTACCTAGTTTTGATAAAACTGAGCACTACTCTACTTTAAGATCAGTGGTACTATTAAGTACTGTTAATTGATGGAACATGTGATAAAATCTTAAATTAGGCAGGATCTTAGGAAACACACATTTAAGTAACTCTTCATGCCAAATTTGTAAAATTATATGGCTTAACCCAGTCTATACCTACTAATATTTCAGTGAACTGTCGACTTCGAACCACGATATCTTCAGAGACTTAATAAAAAAACACAAAAACAGAAACAAAAATCCCCGAACCGAATCAGAGAAGCTTGGTTCGCTCGCTCGTTCGGTCAATCATGAAAATGACTTACGTTACAGACACTTTATTGAATAAATCAAAGTACTTTTTTGTCATAGCTTCTTTTACAAATACAAACAACACTCATCAGAATACGCAAAATATTTCTCGCTTTGATAATTGAAATAGGAGACTATTCTATCGGTTATTTTTTGCCAAATGTGGCGTTTACATCAAAAGGAAGATTGTTACGTTTTGGTTGAAAGAAGCGAGAACCTCGATTAAAACAGAGACACACGGCTCTAGAGATTTGCATACGTTTTATTTTTACACTAAAATGATAGTATGTGAACATTTATAATTTTTTTATTTTGTATATAGTGAGTGCTCTTTTCCCTTAATCGTTACTGAGATAACTTACGAACGAATGTTAATTAGATAACTTTTCATAATTTATATTTTTCTTTCTAATGCCAGTGACATACTACCCTAGTTAAAAAAAGATAATTACTGCCAAATTATCCAAATTGACAGGATGGTATAGAATTAAATTGAATCGAAAGGTAATTTAAAATACTTACTTTACCCAACTGCTCAAAATGTCCATCGATGCTATGATGCTATTTGAGAACTGGAAACTGAAAACTTACAATTTATCACTGTCATTCGAACCACGGTAGCGCTCAGTTGTAACTGCTACTCCTCAGTCATCTTCCTAAACCACTACCAGTATATAGTAGTCCACGGACTCGCACGAAATGCTTTAAGTCAAATTTTATTGTGCGAACTGCCAGATTGTAAAATTCGCTGCCGGCTTTTCTATTTACTGATAAATATAACTTGAGTCTATTTAAGTCGTCAGTAAATCGGCATCCTCTGCTATATCTGCATCTTAGGTCGCATTGTCGTTTTACATCAGGACTGTTGCGATCAAGTGCAAGCCTTCAAAGAAAGATCTCCGAAAACTTGACTGAGTTGCACATTGTTTATAAGGTCATTTTCATTTAAAAGTAATTCTATTACCAGAGATAAAAGTTAAACAAGAAATCTAGATATAATCTTTTAAACGAAATAATGATTCTCAAGTCGGTTCACCCTTCTCCGAGAAATCAACTAACGTACGTTAAAAATACACACAGTAAGCAGTTGAACTCGGTACCTCCTTTTTTTTGAGAATCGGTAGAAAAATAGAGAATTCGTAATGACAGGCGCCGATGGCACTTTTTTAGTTATTCGATTAAAAAATCAAACCTTCCACAGGTCCGATCTTACTAAACTTTAAATGGGACGGGATGGGAATAACAAACAAAAATTAATAATTTTCAAATAGGTCCGTCAAATAGCCGTTTCTAAGAATGCAGGTGACGAATATAAAAAAAAAATACATACAGAATTGTAAAAGTAACTCCTCTTTTTTTGGAAGTCGGTAGAAGAACAGATCAGTTTATTACGCTACTCTGCATTCTAATTCAGAAACTGTAAAAGGTTTTTCGATTTCATAGTTTCCCAAGCGTAACGACCGTACCTAGACCCTGCAACGGCTTAAATTTCACGCTTTATGACGACATCTGAGCCATAAGAACGTTATATAAAATTCTTGTACGGCAAAATTGCCACCAGTCAACGTAAATATTTTACAACAACACTCGGAGATGTTGCGAATAGGTACTTAATAAAAATTCAACGATGTCGACAGAGCAATAAGGTCCTACGAGTTTGATCACTCTCTAGCGATTACTACGCGTTTTCCAAATGTTTAGGCTATGTTAGTGCGTATAAGTATAGTATTAAGAATTTAATAGAATAGAATAAATTTTATTTGTAACAGAAAAAATAGTTTTACACACAACTTAACAAAATTATTTAAACTTAATGACTGCTATTGTAACAAACCAACTCCCCCCAACTCAACATAATGCTGGCTGAATCAAAAAATGTTTTTCGAAAGATTTTGTTGACGTTCTAGACACCAGGTTGTCATACAGGATTTATTTTGGTCACAAACGACAAAAAAATATCTGTGTATCGCTCAAGTCGGTCACCAACATCGTCTACTTGAAATTTTGGTCTTCAATTTAAGTTGGAAGCTAAAGAAGGTAGCCTAGAAGGTAGAAGGTACTCACTACAGTGTGACAAATGGGAATATTTTCTATGACAAACGAGAAAAAAAACCCGGTTGTCACACTGGCGTGACGTACAAATCGGCCACTAACATTACGAGTATATAGTTGAAATTTAGGTCGTCAATTTAATTCGGAAACTAAAGAAGGTGACGTCGTTTAACTATTGGTTATTTGATATGTGAATTTTTATTATCTAGCAGTATAAAATTAATAGAGCCTGTGCGGAAAGAAAACCGTCTTGGGATAAAATGGAACTAGTTCTTTAGTTCTTTATTGCATCCAAATCTTAATCTAAGTTTACATACGGAGATGCCTAAAACTAACGTAAAGACGTAGCCAAGTATGCAATTCAAAATATCATGAATATTTTATATTTATCATGAATATAATATCATTTGTATGATACCTACGGAAGTGTAATGCGTAACGCCTGGAAATTGGTGGCCGTAAAGAGTTCACTGGCCAAGTCGAATCACCTCACGCATGTGTTCGGCACGATCGTTTATGATAAGCTACCCGAGTTTGTAATATTGGCTCCCAATTCGCATATTTTTAAGAACCGTCTCCAACGCTGGCTTATCGAGCACTCTTTCTATAGCATCAAAGAATTTGTACAACTAAACTGAAACTCATAAAATTATTATTTAGGTTAATTAGTGTAACCTGATATATTAACTATATATTTTTGTAAATTAATTACATTTTTGTAATTTGTTTTTTTTTTATTGTCGGGCTTTACAAATAAAATGATTATGATTATGATTATTATACAATAAAATTTTAATACTATATATTGAAATACCTAAATTTAGCAAACTTTATATGTATAAATGTACAACTTTCCTTATAATAGGTTAATTGCTATGTAACTAAGTATTAATTAGTAGTAAATCATCTTATTTTATCAGGATCTTGCATACATTTTTTGATTATAATATGCTTTCTCGATGAGTTACAATTTTGATATATAGGTATATTTATTACATTATGTTTATGTAAATGATTATTAACAAATGATACGAGTACTTGATACCGCGAACTGACGAACTTGCATTCATGATATTTATTGCGACTGTACAAAAATAAAACGACGATCCACTAGTTTTAGCATGAACGTAATGTCACATTTCATTTATTTTAGCCTTAACACACCTGGCCTAGTGGTCGTAAGCATAACAATTAGCAGTATAAGTAATAATAATAGTTAAAATAGAACTTTATAAATTCCGTTTTTTTTAAATAGCCGCTTCTATAAATTCTTAGTACCCGTACCCTGTTCACGAGTACATATTATCCTGTAGGGCGATCCAGGTAGTGTTTCCGACCGGATTCGAAAACTTTGCACATGAATTACACAGAGCTTGGTACGAAATCCCAAACGTTTAAATGCGGTTATTTCTCTCGTATAGATCTGCAATCGATTATCAATGTCATAATTCAGGATCTTTTGACAAACTTTGCGTAATTCGAGTTGTAAAGTTTTCGAATCCGGTCGGAAAGACTACCTGAATCGGGTTGCAGGAGACATACAAACAAAACTCACAGGCGCAAGAATAATTTGCCAGTAGAAACACAGACACTTCGCTTATTTGTCGTAATGTTTTTTTGTTACTATGTTGGTTTTTAAATACTTCTAGAGGATACGAAATGCCATGCGAGTTAGTAAGTACTTTCCTACATATTATATTAACGGAAGTTCTAAAGTTACTTTATTTAATTTAAAAATCAGATATTATTTAACTTGTCAGATAAGTAAAACGTAGAAAACCTACGAGCTTTTTTTAACAAAATAAATTTATGCCATTAAATCCAAGTATATCTCAACATTACCGAGTTTTCCAGCAGTACGTAAAAAGTATCCTGGTCCATCTCACCTCTGCTTCTGATGCAACGCCAACCTAGCCATCGCCAGCAATTCTCGCAACGTAACTCACTCCAGGAAAATAACGACTTTGATGATTCACACGCACTTCTACCGTAAGGCAAAGGCACGCTCTTGCCACACACAGTATTGTTAGCGCATGATACAGTAAATACGTTAGGAAACGCTTCAAGTATACTAGTACCATCCTGACCTTCGTCGAATACGGCGACAGCATTCTCAAGTCTCGCAATCTCTCTTGTACTAGCAGGCACTGATCTATTGCAATACAACACGGCTGTCCTTACCGCGTGCTTTATAAAACGGCATATCATATCCAGTCTCACTAACGCGTCATCAATGATGAAAAGCTCGTATGCTTCAGTTACCTTAATTTTTAAATTGTAAGCTGCCCAGTAAGATAGAGAAACTGCGTCGGAAGGCAGGCACCGCCGGCGCCCTATTCTGAAGAAGTAATCTTGAATAATGCTTCGACAACGTACATATTCGTTGTTATTTCCATACACAAAGTGTGGCCACGGCGTTAAAGCCGCGTCTAATCGGCGCACCATCATACTTTGTGAAGAAGATGTGACTGATTGCCTAAGCGAGATCAAAGCGCTGAGTCCAATATTCCGCAGAGATTTCGGCAATCGTCCTTCTGGCAATACCTCAATTGTAATCATTTGCAACCGTACCGCAGACGTCCCCTTTAATTCATACAACGCGTCGTCAGGAACTCGACAGCGATGCAAAACGAGAAGCGTCGGCCTAAAATACTCGTCGTTACACCGTGAACTCAATACTTTACACACAACGCCAAGTCCGGACCAAGTCTTTTCATCGAGACTACCCTCCACAGCCCGAGGTGCTTTTATTGTCTTATACCCAAGCAAACCCAAGTAAAACCCTTTCTGACTGACGCCCATGATCGTGGTTTCCCTGGTAATACGCCTTGACCGTTCTCCTGGACTGATGATGTCTTTGTTGTATTCCATTTCAATATTTAATGCAGATGTAACTTCGCCTGGAAAAACAACCTGGTCACAAGCGATCATTAGGATTTTTCCTCTCCAGCCCTCTTTATAGGCAGAGTGTGAAGCTGCTGGCGAGATGCAAAATCCTTGTTCGTTATAACTGTCCTCGTATTGAAAGTTTTTATGGTTATATCCATCGCGTTCTTTCTTATTTGTATTCGACATCATACTCTCTCCACTACAGCTTGTCGCACTAGAGTGATGTTGAACTTCAGCGTGTCTCCCAAGCAAGCAACAATACCTATGCCATGTCGCAGATCTAATTAGTCGCACGAGCGTTTATCGCACAACCATTTTGTCAAGCTCACGTAAAACAACTTACACGTATTTTCTCTATCACACATAGTTTAAACACAAATGATTGAGTGATTATATCAACATTACCAGCTATAATTCACTTCACTAAATACTTATTACGTATGTCTTGTGTGAACCATTGAACCAATTAAACCAAACCAAACCAAAACATAAGCAATTTATGCTTATGTTTTGGTTCACTAGAACAATACTAGAGAATATCACTTTCTTTACTATGTACAAAATAATGTTTGTGTACGAGGTATGGTATGGATGACGTTATCTTTGAGCTGGCCTCTGAGAATTTGAAGTTCAAGGTTACTTTACATGCTATTTATAACTTTAGTTCCGACTGTGCAAATAGATGGCGCTGAAACTCAAGTTAAACGTAAAATCAACACTATGAGTGTTTAAATAACCTTTGCTTTTAATTGGTTATCTGTTTATTAACCAATCTAGCGTAGCAAAATTGGTTAAGCGAAAGTTGATTTTATTTAAGTCTCAAAAACATCGTGACCGCTATGTTGAAAGTTCCCGAAACTACTTGTGTATCCATGTAAGTACTATTACAATACAATACAAGAATTTTTTATTCTCACAACAAAAATACTTATATAAAAAATATAATTTTTATTATATAATAATACACATAATTATAATTAAAATAGCGAGCATAAATAAGTACATAGTTAGATAAATTAAGTATACCATATAGTACAATAAAAAGAAAACAAAATGACAGTTTCTTAACTTGGCGCATGCCTGATAGCCAATGGGAGAGCAATCCAGAGGCAAATAACGACAAAATATAAAAGGATAAACCATAAAAGATATTACTGTGATTGGGAATATGCAGACGAAGATTAAAAGATGACCTAAGACTATATTAAGTTTGTTTTCTTTATTAAGTATACTGATTATTAATAAGTATTAACATAACACATTGTATTGTAGATAACCACGGCCGAGTGTACTATGAAAGCAAAAAAAACAATACAATTTAATTAAATAGACGCACAAAAATTGGTAAGGGAGTTGTGACACAGAATAAGTGAAAGATGTGGTGACTCCCGCTCCGGCTCGTTTCTGGTGCTGCTGGTTAGCCATCCAGCGCGGTAACGCAGCTAGCATTAGCTTTAGCTTAACACCAGGTTCTAATAGGGGCGAATTATTTGTGTCGTACTATAAAAAACACGATCATTAAAGATAAAAGTATTTTTTGTAGTACATATTCATAAAAATTGTACCTACTTGATTGTAATTTTGAAATAGAACTTGTGGTCATGCTGTGAAGGATGCTTCCTAGCATCACACGTACATTTAACATATCAAGATAATTTTGATTGTACATATTGTTGATTGTACATACATATATGCAGAATAAATTTTATCTATATATATGATATAGTATAAAAATTAATTGTACTTAAAATGTACCATATCATGCCTGTGATTCAAACAGTCTACAACCATATTTATAGGGAAAATAATATTTGACTAAATTTGTGATCCAAATGACTAATTTATTTACTCTTAATTAAAGCCACCTATAAATGACTCCTTTCGTGAGTCAACTAAATATTATATATATAATAATATTGATAAAGTTTGTCGACCTAGGCTTGGACTTAAGTAGGTACCCAGTATTTAGTTTCAACATCCCCTACCCCTGAGACTAACATAAATTTCATAATTATTTGAGCAAACTTCAACAAAAGCTTGCGGATCCTATAATCTAATTGGAATTTATGATGTGATTTTAATGAAAACCTCTGCGGTCGTAATGTTTCAAATGGGAAAATAAATAACAAAGTTCGACGTTTGTTCTGTCTTGAACATACTAATATAGCTTTTTGATGTGTTTTACTACATACATGTAACTCTCGTTTTTTCATTTCCTTAATGCTGTAAGTATATATGTAGTTTGATTAACTCACAAATGCACAGTTTTGTACTTTAGTTGACTAGATTATGAGATAGTATATTAAAATTATTAGTTTGGTAATTAATACTACGTTGGACTGCATTATATCGCTGAAGCAATTTTATCACTAAACTTTGCCACTCTACATTCGGCTTGTTTACTAAAAATAATTTTATATGAATTTAATCAAAATAAATCATCGAACATGATCATAATGGCCACTGGTTTTGACTGAAATCTGTAAACTAAACTGTGACGTCTTATTAGGAAAGCTTTGGTAGTTTTTTCTTATGATTTTTATCAAAACATAATCGGTTTTTGAGTTGGTTCAAACGGACAATCAACATTCTATATTATAAAGAGTGTTTTTGGATAATCTGTAATTTACGAGTATATTAGAAACATTTCCTACTCGTACTTTTACTTTTATATATTCCCTAAGTAAGATATAGTTATGTAATTGCTTGCACATGCTTATAACATAAGTTTGGCATAACAAACTCTGACAATAAAATACAAAAGCTAAGTGCAAGAGAACTTCGTCCTTGAAATTTTCGCTTTTTTGCACTTTATTATCAATTATTTGATAATTTTCGAGTTCTAACAACCCATTTGAAGTCGCAATACTTCAGTCCAAATGAAGTTTAAAGTATTGACTTTAGACTTCATTCAAAGAAAAAAACCCGTTGATGTTCAAAAATATCAAATAAATAACGGATTAACTCTTAAAAATATAAACGCGTATTGCAAACAGTGTTCTTTGCTTGTTACTTATGGTTCGTCTCACACTCAACTTTATTTCTCGCTCGAGCGGGCGGTCCAATCAATGGGTGTCAGCCATCAGGCTACAACGGAAATATTGACAAACTTTATATTGGAGTTGGCAAGCTCCATGCCAACTTGGGAGGGTTTGAGTTGAGCTCGCGACTAATTGAGGTGCGATTTGGTTACTTGGGAACAGTTTGACTGTCTAATTTGTCTTTCAGGTGAATTGTCAAGTAGCCGCTTTGGAAATGTTCGGGAGAGGAACTTTGCTTACCGTTTGTATCAAATTCGCGTGACGCCTTACGGGAACTATCATCAAATAAATTTTCTCGTTCTTCCATTGACCAAGTGAATTGTCTCTATTATAATGTAACATAATTTGCTTTAGTAACATCAAAGAAAATGTACTAGAATATATACGATCTTTGGTGACATACAAGTAAGTACATACTAAAGTTGATGATGTAGGTAATTGTAGGGAACTCTCGTATAGGACGGTATTTGCTTTTTGGAGGTAATTTTTTATGGTGACCTTTACAGGATGGTTTTAGATATCATATTTTAGCCGAGAATTCAATACTCTAGTATTTTAAATAGCACATCTGGTGTTTGAATCTCTCAAATTAATGACTTATATTTTCTTACAATTTTGAAATTAAGTAATTACCAGCATAAAAATATTCAAAATTGACGCTAAAGTGTTATGAATACAAAAAGAGACGTTAATCTGATTAACAATGACATTAGGGAGAAATAACAAGGGTTCTGTATTGCCTTGCTAATGGTCTCATTTACATTATCTACGGAAAAATCTACAGTGGTGAATTGTTGGTACTTATAAAGCCAAAACGGCCGAGCGCCCATTTATTTATCGCAAGCTTACCGGAAATAAAATATATTATTACTAATATTATCACACAAATCTTCAAAATAGTAAGCAATGTAAGAAGCCCTCCGACGGCCTAAAAACTTTGAAATTAGATGGATAGATACAAAACACTTTATTATAACATAAATAAATTGTACTACAAGAAGTACTAACTAGGCGAGCAACTATTTAAACCTATAATATTAATCCTCTGTAATATACTACCTGAATCCACTGTAATATTGTACCCGCGTTACCCGCGACTTCGTTTTGCACAGTGTGTATTGCTATTGAAATTTACCTCAATATATCTCTCTTGATAAGTATGGTCATTGTAGTAGACTATTTTCGCAATCAAAAGTTGCTTATGTCCTTTCCTAAGGTCTTGTTTATATATATACAAGCTGCGCCCCGCGGTTTTACCCGAGGTAGATATCTGATCATCCCATGGGAACACTACAATTTTCCGGGATAAAGAGCAGCCTATGTGTTAATAATAAGCTATAAGCTACCTTCATGCTAAATTTCGAGCGTTAAGGAGGAACAAACAAACACACACATACAAAGTTTCGCCTTTATGAAATTTGTGTGTTAAATTTTACCAGAATTGTTTTAGGGGTTCAGGAGTGAAAACGTAGTACACAGATCTATCTGTGTACACAGCTACTTTTTCAATTATTAGTAAGTAATTGGAATTAAAGTTGGAATAGTCGCTCCAGGGTCAAGCGTGTGTTCTTTATTAGGAAATTCACATTATTCCGCTTCGATGATACTGCTACTACAAGTTAGTGTATATAATAAGAAGACATATAAGAATGACATTAGACTATTAATAGATATACGCATCTGGCAGCTTCTAGGAGTACAACATTCGTTCAAGTTCTACCTGTAGTTGTTAATGTTGAGCAGAAAACACGATTACTGTATGGGAGCCTCTTTGAAATATTTATTTTATTTTAATTTAATTATTTATAATAAAAGTAATTATACAATCTAATATTCTGTGAATTTATCAAGTCTCTCCGTGTTGCCGTTATTAATTAAGATCAAGAAACAGCAAAAAAGTTACGTCTGTTGTATGGGAGCCCCCGTTTAATATTTATTTTGTTCGTATTGTATGTATTTATGTTGCCGATATAACAAATACTAAGCAATTTGTTATATCGGCAACATAAATACATGATCTTGAGATACAGTCTGGTGACATACGGACGGACAACGAAGCCATAGTAATAGGGTCTGGATTTACCTTTTAGATGCGGAACCTTAAAAACTACTATAATTAGAAAAAATATCCATAACTGAACAAGATAAGTAGAATGACGTCAGATGGATCTCCATTATCGTACAGACAAGTACTAAATAGAGCGGCAAAATTATATTCCATGATAATTATATTTGAATAATAGCGAACACAAAATATAATAAGTGTTAATAGCTAAGATGGGCTTTACTCGGTATATCTCTACGCAATTGTGTTGAAAATGAAGTGATTTGCCAGATAACCAGAGTCAACGACATTATATCTCTATGTCTTAGTAAGCTGAAGCATGATAGCTAAAGTACTAACTGATAGATTGTTCATAAAATTGTTTGTCTACGCTGCCCAAGTTTCGAAATCAACATTTCCACGAAAATTGCAAAATTTCACCTCGATGCCGAAGTAGGTAACATTGTATTTTGAGGAAAGACGGTAAAATTTGGAGGAGTTGTTAAGTTTACTCCAAATCAGGTCTCAAGTTTGAGCGTTTCGGAACCTACTTATGTAAGTAGCACTTAATGAAACTCGTTTATTCGAAGAAAGTTTGAACAATGAACCAAGTACATTGCGCAGATAATATCTGATACGTATTGGAAGTGAGGATAAACGGAGCAATAGTTACTGAACTTTGGATAGTTACACTCAACGAGCGGACATTGGCAGTGGGGACTGAGATTTTAGATTATATTACCGTACATATTAACACTAACATAAACTCTTATTGACCTTGAACTTTGATTGAAAACCTTGTACTTACACAAAGTAATAACATCACAGAAACAAAATCGAATAAACAGCAGAGCCCCTTCACTTTACATGAAAATTATATTAGACTTGGCGTAGTTTCCAGGTAACCTTATAATTTGGTATTTATAGGTATTTTCGCTGTTCGAGCTTAGTCTCCAAGAATTAATAGTGCACTTAGCACTAAATAATAATTTCGAGCAACTTTTACAATATAAATAGAGCCAGAAAAAACATATATATTAGAAGCAAAATTCTCTGTTGTTTATTATCTCGTTTTATTTAAATGTATGCGTATATTGAACAAATATGTACTTATTCTAGTATTTATCTTCAATTTCCTGGTACAAATTTTGTTATTATTAATTAATTTTGTCTCGTAAAAAATAAAATACCGTGAATTCTAAAGAACTAACCCTACACGATGACAGAAATACGTATGACTGAAGAAAGGTTAAAACTAAACAACTAAAATTTTTTATCGAGTGCGAGTTGGAGTCACGCAGTTTTCTTCAACGATCGACGCAATTTAATAACTACATAATGAATTGCCCTTCATAATAGCTTAATACCTACAGTACTATATGTATAGCTAGCATTCGTAGGATTCGATCGATCCGGATATTGTATGTAACAAGTGAAACGCGAATCAAAGGGATTACAATCCTGCTAATCTAACTGCAGTGGGAACAGCTTACAAGTATAATACAATCACATGTATTATACTTGTAAGCGAATGTAATTATATAATTTACACATACTGTATAACGTAATTATTTGTTGTATAGTATGACTGATGTTTAGTCTGTTTTGAAGTTTCACTGTCTTGTTTGTATGCAATAACTTTGCATAAGCGTACATTATGTACGAATTCAGACACTTTACAACAATTATTGGATAGGGATATCAGCTCTAACTAAAGTCATAGCGCTAGTAACTTGTTAATTGTATCTGAACAAGTAACTGGTAGTACGATTTGGTTCAAGTAGGTAATAGATTGTTGTCATAATCTTGTGAATTATTGTATAGTTATGGTTGTAAAATTTTATTGTTTATTTCCTGCAAGCGTCTTTATTCATGTTATTCAAACATAATGATCCTTCAAAAAATTATTATTTTTTTGCCTGTCGTTAAACTCGTTAAAAAGAAAATTCTACCGTTTTATCGAATTTCATATCACGCCCACACTAACTGCACAATATACACGAGTATGTTCCTCCTGGCTTAGTCATTTCTAGGGTTGTCACAGCGGAGTGGTATTCGTATGTCGAGTCAGATATATTAATTCCAGCGGCGGCTTTGTGTAACTCAAGACAAGAATGTGGTAACACTTCGAGCACAGCCTCGAGAATCAATGGTTTGGAGCACGTAACACAGTGGGCGGAATTCCGCACGCTGTTTTAGCCCAGTTTGGCCAGATGTATGTTAGAATTTACCTGAAATATATTTGGCTAGTATCAGCTAGATATTAGCAAAATGTTATAAATATTTCTAGATATAATCTACTACTTTTAGGATACTAATTCGAAGGAACAAATAATTAAGAGACCAACTCCGCATTCGAGAAAAATAATTAGATGCTTCATAAATATTTGTCAACGTACGATAACTTTTTATGTGGAATAGCAGATTTTTTTATCGGATTCAGTGTTTGTCCCAAAAAAGGAGTTATTTTTAATAATGAGTATAGTGATCCCTTTCAGCTTAGTACACCACTAGCCGATGAACCTGTAATGTATTTCATTTATTTATTTTTAAGGGACAACATCCACACAAAGGTCTTCAGGTCCCAAACTAGGCAAAGCCTGTGCTATGGGAACCTAATGACTGATATACATACTTATATAAATAAATACATTCATATATATATAATAAACACCCAGACACAGGTCTAACAGACATGTTCATGCACACAAATGTTTGAAGCCGGGACCAGCGGCGCAAAAGGCAGGGTTGCTACCAAGTGCGCCAACCGGCCAGTCAAATTAATTAATTAATTGAGTAATGTTTTAGGACAATTATGAGACTAGAAGGTTATCTTTCTAGACCTGCAAACTACACTTTCGGTCACAACGACTCCTATCTTTAGGCAAACTAATGTTCAAATACCAGATCAGCTTTACCAAAATATTGGCTCCAGCTATCAAGAGTAAGTAAAGAAAGGAAGAGTCACCCTCTTTGGTAACGCTGAGCATGGAATATCAGAACTTCATGCTAGTAAGAAAAAAATAAAATAAAAGAGTCTTCAATTAGAACTGTTATTAAAAAAACAGGACAGCATACAGAAGCAGATCCAACACAAAAATATCATCAAAAATACAGAAATTTTCCAGTAGATTCCCCACGTAGCAGGCTGCAGCGTTCCGTCGGAAGCTATTTCATTCACACGTGGCTTGCTCGGCCAAGGTACCCACATTTTGTACAGCATGTTTTTAAAACATTCCTGTATTTTCCAAAATTCCAAAGCACGGGAGCGTGACCGCTTTTAGAGCTGCCTCGGCATGAAGATGAGTTTATCTTGTTAAAAACGGTTCTGTTCTGTTCAGCTCGTGAAGGGATGAAAGGAAATTGCTTATCTATTGACTGAACGAGACGGTAAAGCTGTTTCGACGACAAACTTAGTGGTAGTGAAAAAGTCTAGGTTATTTCTTTTGGGCTTAATTTATTTAGCGTGTTTTTTATTTAGTAGGTTAGAAATGAACATTTATTTTTACACAATTTAGAACTCATATACATTTGCGACTTTAATATTAATTTAATTGCTAATAATATTATATAGTATTATATATTCATATAATATTATTATTATCCAAGCCAAGCTCTTAGAAAATATTTACATTCTTACAATGACACCCGTAGGTTAAACTTGCTTTAGAAGACTTTATTTCTCGTTATAAAAACAAGAAACATTAACACTGATGGTATTGCCATGTAGTAAAACAACGAGCTCGTTTATGGTAAGTACTCAATATTTTGGAAAAACATACGCAAAAATATCAATGCTAAGATCCAAGCTAGCTAAGGTGCTGGGCTACCTACTTTCAATGAAAGAAGAGGCTTTTATCGATGTCTAGGAAACTGGGTCGACATTAAACATCCACTATTCGACCTCTATACGAGCTCATTTGGTTACGAAGGCAAATATTTTCCTTCACTTTGCTCCGGGATGGTCTAGACTGGCTGCATACTAGAATTACATAGTCTGGAACTAAATGGGCAATAACAGAAGCTTGTCAGGTTATGGGAAAGTTCAATTTGCTTTGCAGAATTTATTTTTGTTATAATACGTACTCCTATTTTTGATTTGGACAGTCTGGATATTTGACAATTATCGCTGAAAGTATAAATATGAGCTTAAGATGAAGAATGAAAACCGTATAGCCTTTAACATATTATGTTAAAGGTGAACTGACCAAGCCCGCAGTTCAAACAGTAAACATGTAGACCCACGATATCTTTTGTGACTTTATAAAATAAAACGACAACCACATGACCGATTACATATGTACATCACCTGCCACTGCGATTATTTTCACCAAAAACTCGGCGTCTTCTCGAAGGTGCGGTGGTACTTTACGCCAGAACAGTTGCGCATTTTGTATAAAGCACAGGTTCGATCGTTCATGGAGTACTGATCACATCTTTGGGATGGCTCAGCTAAATACCAACTTGAAGCGTTGGAGTCTGTCGAAAGGAGAGCTAAAAACTGATAGGCAACGGTACTTTGGCCAAAGTTAATTTCCAAAGCCTTGAGCACCGTAAAGTGGCTAGCCTATCGTTTTTTTGTCGGATACATTTCGGGGAGTGTGCCTTAAAATTACACAATTTAATTCCTGCATCCCCTTTCTACAATCAGGCTAGTAGTGATACTACAAGACGCCACCGCTGTACGGTAAAAATTCCACGGACTTGGACTAAACGCTTTGCGTCAACTTTTATTGTGCGAACTGCCAGGTTGTGGAATTCACTGCTGAGTATTCTATTTTCCGATAGATATAATACCGGTCTTTCCAAATCACGAGCGAATCGGTTTCTTCTAGTCAAGCGTGCTCAACCTAGACCGCATCTTCATCTAGCTATAAAAAAAAACCCCGCGGTTCCATACAAAAAGTTGATAGTACGTCGACAAAATATATGCTGATATATGCTGACAAAATGTAATAGCTGATTTTTTCTTGCATTCAAAGTTGGTCCCATAGTAAAAGTAGTTCCTCAGGATAAATATAGTGACTCCGTTTCGGCTTAGTACACCCATAACCGATTACCCTGTAGTTACTTGTTCTATATCACATTCACATATCACATTCACTCTTTGATCCTTCGTAAGACATACAAAGTTTCAATGAACATTGGAAAGCCAATACATTCTAAAGTCCCAGACTGCCAGTATTCAGTAACTTAAGTTTATTCATCCAATGAAGTAAAATGATTCTGGAATATTCGTTCTAGCTTTCGAAGAATAGAACGCTACGCTAGTCATATGAGGAAATTTATCGATATCCGCTTTACCTAGATATATTACTAACTTCGCTAATATTAGCAACAAATTGTTATAAAATCAAAATACCTAATTAAAAAAATACATTTAAAAGTAAATTAGATATTAACGGTCTAACCACAAAAAAATATTTAAATATAGTTTTAATTATTTTGCTAGGGATTGTCAACAATTTAAACACCTTTCCAAAATATACTAAAGCTAAATAATCAAATCAAAATTGGTTGTTTCGAGTAGACACTGGTTAAACAAGGTTATGTGGTTGCATGAACTTAAAAGGGGTTATCTCTAAATAACTGTAAAGATTAGCAGCTTATTTATAGTTAGAAATGAATCAAAACAACTGCTCAATAGGCCTGTCCAAATCTTTAGTGGTAAGACACGATGAAAGTTTCAATTAGTTCGTTTTGTATATTTCTTAATGTTTTGTATTCATATTAAGTTGTACCTACGTTTAATTCCGCTAGGACACTAGGTACGCTATTTTTTGTCTAGAAAGTTAGAGAATTTGAATTATCTGTATATTTTGTCACATTTTTGTCCTAATAACACACACTTTTTAATTAATGATGATAATTTATTTTCGTTACCAAAAAAGAACACAGAAACACGAAATATTATTTTTAACGCTAAATATTGCATGCGTTATATGTAATTTCATGTATTATATGTATATATTATTATATTAAATGTATATAGCATTGTGATTTTATAGCATGTATTATATTTATATAGCATTGTGATTTTTTGTGTACGAGAGAACATAATGTATGGATGGAAAAAGGCAGAAAAGCAATTTCTGTTCACGAAAGATTTATTTAACGTTTTCACCCGTGAATGCAGATGCTGGAACTTCTGATCGTTCCATTGGTGGTGAGCTGTTTGTGACGTCCTGTTTACAGTTTCGTGAAAAACCTTTATCGTTGCCTTTTGTTGTTGGAAAAATAAATGAATATTGAAATATCGAACAGACGTCGTTAGTATTGTATTAAGTCTAGACTAAGTGTAGACTGGTGGAATTCGAAAATTTAGATCACATATCAACAAAATTTCCCACAGCTGGGTCTCTCTGGTCTCTCCTATGAAGGAGTTATAGGCCATAGTTCACCACTTGGGACTACACTTGTCATCGAAAGCTTTTCTCTGACTAGCAGGTTTTCTTTTACCGTTTAAGCTTGTAAAACTGAGAAGTGTATGCCTGAACCTAGGATTGAACCGCGCCCTTTATTGTGAGGCAAGTTTATCGTTTAGCCGACTACCACTAACTTATATAATGAATTTTTAAATTGCAAGACATCATTTATTGTAAATAAGTGAATTTAAAATATTAGTATTTAGTACTGCAATATCATTAGATATAAGAACGGTTTATATTATTCAAATTAGGTAATTAAGTACTTACTATATTAACAAAAGTTAAAATTAATACTACAAAACTTTTTTGACCCAATATTGATATGCCGACTCAAAAATATTGTAGAATTTGCATAGTCTATAACCATATAAAAAAGAAAATCAGCTGACAATATTTGCCTGAGATTCACAAACTCCACACCATTGTCACCATCGCATTATCCCTCGTAAGCAAAAGTAAACGCATTCCATTTTGTTAATTCCATAAAAAAAGAAACCTTCCCGGCAGCCAAAACACGAGCAATTCCGGTTTTCGCCAAACGCTTAAAAGTGTTTTTCTTCGTGAAAATTACGAGAGTACCTAATCCCACTCGCACATCGGAAATCCCTTGCTCGTCGACACAAAAGGTACCTACTATATTGCGTTCGCACAAAATTATCGTCATTCGCGTACTAAGTGTCTGAACGCTCTCTCCGCCTGCTCCTTGATATCTTGACAGTATCATAACTCATTTTAGACGCAATGGTATAATTTCAAACGTAAACAGTGGAAACTATACAAGATTATCGATAAAGGTTGTACTAAGCCGAAAGTGAGTCACTCTACTCATCATTTCAAACTACTTTTACTATGAGACCAACACTGACTAAAAGGAAATGAATCAGCTGTTCTATACAAATTGGTAATCAATCGTTGACAAAATGTAAGAAGCACCTGTATTTTTTTTCGAATATAGATTTGACCCCATTGTGAAAGTTTTTCAGGAGGATGAGAATAGTGACTCCCTTTAGGTTTTGTACACCAATAGCCGATAACCCTGTATAGTAACAGTCTCGATACATAGCAGGATATGTATGATAATATGAAAAAAATAGCCTGTAAATGGAAATATATTTATTTTAATCGAAAAGACTTCGTTTGGCTTTTATTCATTGCCTCTGAATTGTTAAGCTTCACTAAAAATGACCGCTAGCTCTGTAAGAGAAATATCATGAGGAAATTTGCTTGTTATAGAATCGAAGAAGATTAAAGAAGCTTCTGACGCACCATTTGATAAATGTGGCTTATAAGAATGGCTTAAAGTAACTTTATTAGGACGTCCATTCTAACTCTACCTTGATCAAACGCAATTTTTTTTGTTACAAACGTACGTTTTATAAAGTTAAGAATATTTAAAATAAAAAAAATACACCTTATTAACAAAAATATCGTTTTCCTCGATAAAATAATGTTTATAAAGGTGATCAAATCCAAAATTCAACATAATTCGAATTTATGATTATTGAAATTTTGTCTCTCTAATATCAAAGGTTCATTTAGAGACTTTTTAATTAAACATCTCCCACAAAGACTGAGTAAATCGCAATCGCGTTTTGTCTTTATAACGCGCCTTAAACATACATTATACAGCATTAAGTACTGTCTAACGCTTCCACTAAGCTCAAGTCTTTCATATGGAAGCGAGAGTGCCATCGACTCAATAGAAATGTCGTCACGTTCGTCGGAAGGCTCTGTTGCCGACATAACCATAGGTACTTCAGCTTTATTGGGTTCCGCTTAGCATTGATGCCTGTTTAATTTTACGCCTTGCTGAATTATAGGTAGATACGGTTCAAATGAAATGTTCTAAACGGTAGGCCATATAAGTGATGCCAGTGGTGCTTACTGATAGTTACTGTCACCTTACTGTGTTGCAGTTTGAAATGTTGGAAGTAATTAATGTTACCAGTAAGTTAAAATTTCCCTGCATAACTGTAAAAGTTATTGTAAAAAAAGTAACATAGCTGTCCTCACGGCGTTTTGCCTGCGCCATGAAATGTAATATTAAAAAGTTTTTCATTTGACCTCTAAGATTTAAATTTCCAAAAATCCTTACTTAGTATACCCCTTCATACTATAATGAATACACTTTCCAAATTTCATGTCTCTAAATATAGCGGTTTAGATTCCCGGAAAATATCAGCTAGTCAGGACTTACTCTTTTGAACATTTATATAGATAACCTTTCGAATAACTGCAAGAAAAGCCGAAACACGAATTAATTAAACATCGAACTGGATGTTCATAACTGTTCAGTCTATCAGGCAGTTATTAAATAGAGCTTACATGATATAAAGTTTTGTTCAGAGCTCAGTCAGCCGTAAAACAAGATAAGTAGCGGCATTAATCTCTTTTATATGTGTTTACACTTTTATTCATATTTGTTCGAGTCGCATTATGTTTTGAGTGTACATTTTGGAATGAAGACTCCATTATTCTGATTAAGAATTTGAACACGTCGACTGTTATATGTTGAGCTTTGTTTTATAAGTCTTATTTATTTTTGGAATTTAAGTTTATTTTATGTAAGTGCCATACTTACCTACTGCTGATCAAGGACATTCCATAAGTATGGGAGTCGTAGGCCATTGACGAGTACGCTAGCCAAAAATCTGGTTGGCGACGAAGTAAAAGTTGTATAAATTTATAATACAAAATATAGTGAAGCCTTTTTTAATTACTTCACAACAACCAATTGTTATGATTTTTCTTTAATACTTCGTGTTTTTCTAAAATAAAAGACAAAATTATCTATTGCTAAATCATATTATACAATTTGCATTTTACAAGATGTTCAAAGGTGAACTTTCGTTTTTAAAAATAGCTTTTTTTATCTGTGGTATTCCATTATTTATTCAAGCATCTGAGCAAATTTTAAAATGGATATCAGCTTCGGTAATGACCGTATTAGCATAAGCACTGTTATTCTACTATTTGTATAAAATGCCTACAATGTTCTTAACAAAATTCATTTATTCTAAAGACTCTCATTACGTGGATTTTTAAGGTTGTAATTCTATGCTAATGTTTTAGTATTTATATGCTTGGGTTAGTTACGCTTAGGACTTTTTGATTATCTTTTATTAAGTAATAATTTGCATTCTATAAATATTTAAAAAATAAGAATGAAGTTGGTAAATCTCGCTTCTTCAAGCTCCATCGCACTAATCTTGCTACGTGGGCTGGGCATTTTTACACTGAGAGGAATTTACATCGGGTAATTTTATGAACGTATCTTTTTAATTTCATCGCCGCCATTAAAAATCTAGTATTTATTTTCTAAACATGTATTTTTTAAAATAAAAAACTTACTTAAACTATTTGTCACTTTGGCTTTAGACATTTACTTAAGTTACCATATACAACATTAAAAGACCATGACACTATAAACTTCAAATGAGTGAAATAAAAATAAAAATTATAATAATCAAAAAAAAAAAAAACATTTTATCCCTAACTTACTGCATATGTTTAAAAAGCAATCCAAGTTTAAAGTAAACGTAAATATTAGTTTATCAGAGTTAGCTGCCTTGTTTTTTGTTTACCGAGTATTCATATATAGATATTTTGCTTTAACCATGAAATATAATAAAAACCTACATCAATAGTTAATTAACTATCTACTATATTATAATGTAAGCCCTAAAAATATAAAAAGTACTCACAATCTAAAAACAAAAGACACGATAGTTTTAAGTTCAAGCTACAAAATAAATTTAAATATTAAATTGAAGGTGTACTTTGAATTTTCAGCTTTCACGCCTTACTGTTTAATGAATATTTAAGCGTCTGATAACAACTGTGTCTAACTCTATTGATTTCTTGTAAAACGTAATTTAAAATTAATTGAATTGTAGGAGGGAGATAGTCTTTTGATATATCAACTCTTAATCTATTTTTGCTGTTGGTCTTGTATAATAAAATTATAGTTTAAATTTGAGTTTCAAGTGCTATAAGGAAATGAATATTTTAATGAAAATGATATAGACGTTTTAAGTATTTACACCTTAGCACTAAAATATAGTCAAGTATTATTAATTAGCAACTCAGATAATTAATGAAAGGTATAAGAAAAAAGCTTGTATCAATGATCCTACATTCAACGAGTAAAATCAGTAAATAGCATCTGATAGAAGCCTGCAATTGGGATAAGGAAGGCATGTGATGATATTATGATACTTGGCAGACTAAAATTCTGTGTCATGTCTGGGAGTAACTACTGTTTGCTATATTTAAGAAGCCTTGTTTCTGATACTTTCTCCCATACTTACTTTGTGTCAGAATTGAAAATGGCAACATCAACCGAAGTTATGTCCCACGAGTAATGTCAACCATTAGGATGCTACATTTTGATGATAAAGCATGAGCTATTATCGTTCTCCGAACTAACCTGCATTTATCTCGGTAGCTGTCACGGAAATATTCAACCTATTTCTCACGGAAAACAACGCTTATAGGACCGGTTCGGGCGCTAGTTTTCAATATTTCATACTACCCGATTGTTCCAATAACTTACGTCTGTCAAAACGGCGATAGAGTCCCGGCCATTCAATAACGGGATGAAGTAGTTGTGTAGCAGTAACACAACTTGATGGGATACTGAAATTATGTTTGTTTTTGAATATAATAACTACCTAGTAAGGTTCTTTAATATGAAATAATATATGGCTAACTAAAACAAGCTACGAAAAATTTGCAGTTAGTTTACCCATAGACAACTTAATATCTTACGGTTTTATTAGACTCTACAGTTAATTTTTATTGTAACGTTGAAAGCGTAAAAATATTGGCAAATATTCGAAAGAGAAGCTTTGCTAGTTCTGGCAAAAATGTACCGGCATGCATCAAACATTTGAATACATTTAATGATACAGATATCGAAGCGCGGATTTGTAGGATTAAGAGGCGAAAATCGATAGCATAATACCTATTTTACCAATATTATCAAAAAATCAACGGCAATAATTAATAAAACGAACTTGTTACACTACTAACACTGTTATAAAGCCTAGCTGAAAAACAGTTTTTTGCTTCAATATCCGAATAAACGGCCGCGCCATCCTCCCTTTGTATTTATTTAAATTTTTATTTGCATATTGAGATCATTCTAGTGTTTTTGTTCATTTTTTGCAAACACTTGATTGTTGCTTACATTTACTATTTTTACGAGGTTTTAACGGACATGGTACAGTAATTCGGAAATATATGTTCTTTTGAATAATTTCCAATTGTCAAATTGGATTTTATTTGTTTTAAATTTATAGCTGCAGTTTACATAATTGATGTCTAATTCACAGCTTTGACCGGGGATCTATAATTTTTTTTTCCTATTGTTCCTCTACGCTGTTAACTGAATAAATCCTCCAAGCTATTGGTGTCTAACTGCGTTGATTATTACTTTTCAGCATTCAGTTAGTCAGGCCTTACCACTTAATGATCGTAGCGATGCTCTTCTGGCTTAGTAAATACCAACCCAACAAAATAAAACCGATTTTATTTAGAAAACTGACATAACGTTTCGGCACAAGAAGTGAAAGAGGTGACAGCAACCTTGTCAAAACCAAGATTACACTTGATTTACTTATCTCACCGCTAACGTTACACAATACCACCACTGCACTGGTTAAAACAATCTCTTTGTTACTTTTGATATATATATTATATCTACAATAATCCTATACACATTCTAGCAAAAATAACAAAATAGCCATGTCTTAATTAACTTGTTAAATAGTTTCTAATACAAGTCTCTTAACTAAAACAAGCCTCATTTAAACCCTTTACTGAATTGGCCGACCCACGGACCTACTTGTCAAAGTAACTACAAAATAGTTAAACTCAGAAAACAAGCCTTACGAAACCACTTATTTATCAATAGCAGGATATTACACAGCGAGTAGCGATATAGGTTTTCTTCCAAATAGATTTTTATGAGTATGCATTGAAATTAAATGATTTAATTACCCCGTTGCCATTACATGTTCGGCTTAATAGAGATATAGTGGAAAAAACGCATCCGGTACATGGTAGAGATACACATTCGTGCAAAACGCTTGCGTCAACTTTTTTTCTCCTATATATTATTAATAATTTAGTTTCTTCTAATATAACATGTTAAAGTACTAAGTATGGTAACGTATGTATGTTAGTGAATCAAGCGACTTGACCGCACTTGTAAATATTATCTTTATACGCAAATAATAAAATTGTGTCCTAAAAACAGAATAAGCAAAATATTTACAATTATAAAAAACTAATCTAATAATGATCTCCTATTAGACGGGAAATTAGAATACTGAATACTTGGATTATATAGAAAATATTACCTAGATCTATGAATAATTGAGCAGAAATACTCCTATGACTAGCAATCCTTCTGCGAAAGCTAATATTTACGCCCAAGGGCATCCGCCAACTTTTTCCGCTATTAACATATCTTCGTTACCGTCACGCCTCCTCCCTACGTGAACTGCATGCCTTACTTCAACCCTTTTCAATAACGGTGTGTACATATCCCCAAAAGATAGGGGGTTTTAAAGAACCTATGCAAATACGGAGTAGGAGCCGCCGATCATAACGTTGGGTTCGAGGTTTCGAGTCGCGACGGGAGGATTGGACAGTTTTTTGCCTTAAAATATTATAGTTGGTTAAGAGTTAAATTTTTTCATCAACGCATTAAAGTCACTTATTTAAGCGTGGGCCAAACAAGATGCCTTTGCGTTGCACCACAGCGCTTGCGGTGCAGCGCGTTGCGTAGGATCTCACTGCGGCCTTTTTTGTTTGTCGTATTTATCTTGAAATCTGACATTTCTGTCTGAAATTGAATACCTATAAAGTGTCACACATCGCTGCACGTAGACGTCCGCAGTGTAACAACAACCAGAGAAAATCATACAATACAAGGTCTACCTTAAATTAGTTACCTAAAACCATTCGTATATAAATAAACAAATAAATAAATATACGAATGGAAATAATAGTAAGACTGCGGCATACATGCTTTAAATACAAACGCGTTTCGTACATTACATGTACATTATCCATTTTATTGTATACTCAGATACCAAGCAATTTGTAAGCATGCATCGTACAAGCTTTAGGCTCTTGTGTATTAAGTCTAAAATACTTTTAAAAGAATTCGTTGACCTCCACCTCACAAATTGGGTTACAGCCCTCGAATAAAACGAAGAATTTTCAATTTACGTTACGTGCAAGTTGCTTTTTACGCCATTTTGAGAACCATCTCGATTTTACGCTACTTTAAACTACATTGTAACGACAGTTTCTTTATGACTTAACCTTAGACGTTTAATAACATCTGATATCTTTGCATTAATTCGGGATACTTCTTAGGATTCAGTTTTTATCGATATTTCATGCATATTATTTCAATAAGTATAGAGACTTGTATGTAACCTCCGTAACGGTCATAAGAAAAAGCTTAAATTTTAATATTATCTGGAATGTAGTAATAATTATTTTCTTTGCTTAAATTTATTTTTTTACTTTTTTTTTTATCCTACCAACTAGACATGTGACAAGTTCGCACAACCACAGAAGTCAGCAATACTGTAGCCCTTATCTAATGCTATGCCTGATTGGGCATATACTAGTTTATTTGCTGACGACACGCACGTAGGAATCAATGATATTAAAAGCAAAGACAAGCTAAATACAAAAATAAACAAAGCTAAAAGTATATTGAAACAGTGGTTTGATGCTAACGGTATCATACTAAACGCAGATAAAAGTGTTGTAATGACATACCAATCCAGGAAAGGTGTTGATAGTAATTTTGTCTTAGAAGAAAATATATTCATGGGATACACAATAGATTACACAATTACTCATTCAAAGCATATTGCTAAATTGTGTAAAAAGATGTCAAGTGCCAATTATGCATTGGTGAAATTAAAGCCATTATTAGATAAGCATGCAATGTTGTCCGTGTATTACGCTTACACACATTCTATTATTAGATACGCAAGAACTGTCTGGGGAAATGGTACAGATGTAATAAAAGTACTAAGAGCCCAAAAAAAACTATAAGAATTATATTTGGATTGCGTAAACGGGCGTCAGCTAGAAATTATTTTAAGAATAATAGAATCATGAGATCTAGAGATCTATGAAGATAAGGATATTTTACAGAAACAACCTTATACGCATAATCTAAGAATGGATGAAAGACGAAAAGAGATACTATGTAAGCCTAAAACACGCCTAGCCAAAGTTAGAAAACAAGGAATTTATATTAAGATAATGTATGTTTAACAAATTTTCCCATGCCGTAGTTAATCTTCACGCGAACGATTTTAAACGAAAAATAAAGCGGTTTTTTGAGTCTACCCCAATTTACTCGGTCAAAGAATTTATGAACATGAAGCTGACTGAATCTTCGTTCGTGAGTGAGCAAACATAATTTTATAAGTAGGTGATAGCTAAATTTTTAATAAGACTTATCGTCATTGTTTTTTTTACTAATAATTTTAAATACTTAACTTATATAACATATTGTCAAATCCAACTAAACAATTATAGTCAAAACTCATAAACTAATAATGACATTAAAGTATCTTATTATATAATGACTTTATTAAATTGTACTCACATTAATGTAAACTATTTTAGAAGTATCATTAATATATCTATTAATCGATACTTCACAATCTTATTTAAATTTACTAATTAATTAAGTGAATTGTAAAGTTTTTTACATTTGAAATTTACTAAATTAAATATTGTGTGAAATATTGTAATGTGACTTGCCTAGTATAACATAAGTGGTTATAAGGCCAATAAATAATTTCATTTCATTTCATTTCATAGGTGAAGCATGCCTAGTCTGGAATACACTGGCTCTCAAGGAAGTCTGCCGGAACACACCGTTAGTTGCTTGGCGACAGATTACAACTTGAGGGTGGTAGCTAGGCGAGCGATAGGAAGCGCCCTACCACCATGCATGCGTTATTTCCCAATGAAAGGTGTGTAAGTAACACTATAGTTCTTCATACTATAACAAGTTGGGGGTTATAGATTTATATTGACTTCTCCGACAAACACACTTTCTCATGATGTTTTTGCTTACCGTTTAACCACGTTATAATTTAATTTTTCTTCGCCACTAGAATTACAAGATCCAGAGATGCAAACCTATAACGGAATTTGAACTCACGACCTTCTGTTCGAAAGTCTATCATTCGTCCAATCACAATTTAGCATATTACACATACATAAATCGTACAAGACTAGAATTAAAGCTAATTGGGCTATTTATTTAAATGTAATTTTTATACCTGCTTGTATTTAGACTTTAACTTTGTAATGACTGTACACTTTACACATAATTGTATAAAATCATTATTTAGAAAACTGACGCGTGTTTGATTCGTATTGCTTAAGAAGACGGGTTTTCAGGCGTACTTGTTTGTTGGAAAGGTCCAACTATAGACGTCTCATCGTTCATCTCAAGACACGAACGACTTATTTCATCCCTGATGAAGTACGCCGAATGTGAACAAAACTATAGTTGGACCTTTTCAACAATCAGGTACCCTTGAAAACCCGTCTTCTTAAACAGTATAAAATCTTCAAATAAGTTTGTTATTCAACAAAACTCTTGAAGCTATCTCACCCAGGCCCTTCTAAGCGCTATTATTTGTCACTCTCGCATTCGCATACACCCTTTTATCCCTTAGGTATTGATAAATGCAAGCGATCGGTAATTTATCGTTCAATAACAAATTCAATCGCACGCCGCACTTTATACTAACTCTCTTTACTTAGGCAAGAGATTTAGTTTACGTATACGATACAATGCGACGAGATATAGCCTCTTTACTCAAAATGCGAATTCTAAATAGTTTATTTTAGAAACTATTTACAAAAAACTTTATTACCTCTCGAATTCAGAGTTGGTTCCATAGGGAAAGTTGTTCCTTAGGGTATAGTGACTCCCTTTTGGCTTAGTACACCCCAAGCCGATAACCCTGTATCAGGATGTGTATATAACAAACACAGTGGTATGAAGCTACTTAACGAAAACCCGACTGCAAAAGCTTTAGACCACTGTATGTAAACGAGTGAAACCACAGGATTTAACCAGTATGACCTATGACTTAGTGTTTGCAGAGACAGATAAACCCAATGACACCTTACTCATCAAAATCGGTCAACCGTTTAAGGATGTAATGGGTCATAAAAACTTGGACTTACGTACATATATTTGCATACAAATACACAGACATACACTCGACAAAAAATACCTCCTTTTGGGCAGTCATTTAAAATTAAAGAGTTTTGTTTGTTTCATTTTGTATGTACCTACTGTAAGGTGTAACGCTTAACGCGTAATATTGACAACTGCCTATAAGGATATAAGGAGCCATCAAAAATCCCTACAATTGAAAATAATGGCATTTACTAAAAACAACTTTCGATAAAGTTACCTCTAACATATCCAAAAATATAACAACCTATTTGTTCAGTTTTTTTCATTCTCGCGTCTAAAAGCTTTTCTCGTACCACTTCAATAACTTTTTCTATATTTTTGTTTCATAAGTTTTCCTGAAAGGTCTAATTTATTGATTTTATTTGTTTCCGAGTAATCCTTCGCAATGTTATATTAAAATGTCAAGTTAGGCTACAAATTAATATCATCGAATCAATTCAAATCCAACTAACAATATCAAAATTAAACGTAATAAAAAGTAATAAAATATATTCAAAAACACATACTCATATGAACAATTTGGCAGTGAGTACAATCATGACATCAAAACAGCAATATGCTCGACCAAATCATTTCTTTATAACTTCTTTATAATATAAATACATACATATTATATATTTCTCGATTTCTCAGCTATGTACCTGGACCGTTTAGGAATATTTTGTTTTTGATTGAAATGACTTGCTTCACACGTCATTTTTATCAAAACTCGTCCAGGTGTTTAGTTTTTCAAACAAAATAACTATGCCAATTTGACATCCCATAAAACTCTTAAAAAAATTTGTAACATCTACATCCTTGAAATCGAGCACAAAGAAATTATCAGCCATTAAATCACTCCATTGTGCCTACCCTACGTAACTGTACCTAACGAGATAACACCTCGTGCCGCGGAACCGAATGCTGGCGCGGAAGATAAATTTCGAGTTGAAAAGTTGAAGTCGGCCTGCGGCTGTCGCGTATAGCAACTCTCGGCTACAGCCAGAGAGAACTTTTTGACGCTTAGAAGCACTGAGTAGGAATTTGACAGAGATATGGTCCTGCCATACTGAGTCCTGTATTATACAAGTACACTGCGCTTCAGAGTGACAATGAATCCATTAAAAAGGAACTAAATGTTAGTGATACAGTAATGTGAATTTTAGTACTATATACCACACGGGGACGCTACGAGTCGACAGAAAAACGACTGTAATTTTCCAGTTAATATTTGGATCAGGTAAGGCTTATAGACTAGCAATGGGCGAACATCTATCGATCATGATGGTACCTACTAGTATTTTTTTCCGCGAATTCTAGTTCGGGTATAGTACTATAAGTAATACTCGCGATATCGACATTTATGTTTACTAATATTATTTACCGAAAGTCACAAAATCTAGTTGGTGTAAACACAAGCTCCTGGAATCAAAAGCTGACAGGTTGCATCGTGCGGTATACAATTCGAGAAAAAAATTATCAGGGCTCCAAGCTATGTTATCGCAGTAGAATTGGACATAACTGAGAATTTTTTCATCGCATGCTTGCACATTAAGTATAAAATTTATAGTTTCAGCTGACAAGCTCCCATCTTACACAATTACTGATGATGTTACGAAATAATACTTTATTATAGCTAAGACTCTCTCATGACATGAATAGTATGAGTACACTATAATTGTGTATTGATATTGATATTATTTAGCTTATTGGATTATATCAATGTATTAAAATTTAATAATTACAGCCAATAAGCTAGACCTTACAAACTTTGGTGTAACAATCAAAATTAAAAAGTACAATGACAAAATAACAAACAGATCAAGTAATCAAGAGTTGAATGTACATTAGAATAATACAGGTAAATAAATTATTTTAATTTTATTGAAAACCAATTGCATTTGCGTTAACTCATACTTCTGTAAGATTTAATGCTCCGTACATACGTTTCTGATTTATACGCAGCGCGACTTTTGCCGCGCTTGTGACTCAATTTTGTACCTGCTTTCAAGCTGCTACCAATACTAGGATGATGAATAATATGACTATAATTATTATAATATTTTTTGATAACTAAAGACCAATAACAGTCTTCTGATTTGTGGTCACCACTCAAGAACCTTTCTTCCCCATCGGTTATCGGTTCTTCGAGCGATGGGACCATTCCATTGAAACTTCAGCGTCCGAAGCCTACAAAAAAAATTCATATCTATTATCCTATTAATATATTGTACTATTGAACCTTAATTACAATGAATTTCCAAATACGAATAAGAGGAATAAATTGAAACGTAAATGTTATTTAGTGTGAATTTACAAACACGCTTTACTAAATACCACATAATTAATAACCGAGTTCTCTAAACCCAACATTGTACTTTCGTTAATTGTACTATAATCACTTTAATTCCAATGTCTCCTTTATGAATTATTAATATTTAACTGACGTTCCTTATCTAAAATAACTTGTTTATTGCTTTCATAGGCCTAAATAATATTCCATTTCTATGTTGTTCCACCTAACTGAAACAGTCTGATATTAAATTGAATTTACATCGAATTGTCTTGAGAATGAGATCTCGGACGGCCTTCACCAGATATTATATTAAAAGAAAGTGAAACGGGACTTATATTAAATTAAATTCTGGACATCTGTCGTACACCCAGGGGCGAGTTTCGAATAAAGATTCGGAATTAATGAATAACTAGCGTTTGCATTTGGTTTTTCTTTTCAACTCAAGTTTTACTTGCTTGTATCATCGCATCATTGATCTCAGAAATATATGGTCTAAAACGATAATCAATTTTGTGGCACTATATGTAAAATTATATTTTTGTAATGTTTCAAAACGGGCAAGGGCCTTTATTAACATTAACAAAATGCCTAACTTCGTAGTTAGTCATTTTGTTCAACAAAAAAATATAGCAGTAAGATTACCTATAGACCATTTAAGATCTACAGATAATCGAACTACAGATAATCGAACCAGACGGCAACGTGTCTAGAATGCTAGCCACATGGGAAAGCTTGGGCCAAATAAAAACCGTCATTATGGTCACGCGTCGAATAGATCAAACTCATATATAGGTCGATTTTGTAGTGTTATGTTTTGAGATCAATTAAGGATTTAATTTAAGCTACCTAAGCTATATTAATTCCTTGTGCTAATTTACACAATAGGTGAAATGTTCGTAATTTTAATTATAAACACGTTTATAATATTATTTACATTATAAGCGTGTTCATAATTTAACTATTACATATTAATTTATTTATTTATTTTATTCAATACTCACATCAGACAATAGAAATACAATAATAAAATAACACAATTATAGCTGATCGTAATAAAATTTCATTGGCGATTGTATTGTCTTTAACTGTGAATAGACAACATGAGCAACAGAAAAGTACAGTTACTTACGTACCTATGTAAATATTAAATATGTATTTAATTGTGTATAATATATAAGTAAATAATGTCCGAAATATTATCAATATTACTATCGATATATCTGTGTATACTCCTGACCCGTTAATTTTGTTAAAAGGTATTTTTATTATTAAATTAACTTATGAGTAACGTCGAAATATTATTTTATAGTTTGGGCAAGATATTGAGAGAATTTTATGTTTAATAAAGCTCTTTTAATTTACCCTATCAAAAGTAAAAAAAAAACAATAAATAAACAGACTTTCTCATTTGCAAAATATCGGATTCGTTACTGATTCCTTGTTGAATTTAATTAATTATTAACATAGGTATTACGTTATACGTTAGATTGTATTCAGAGGGAGAGAGGCAACGTTACCGATTGAATATTAATGAAAAGTTTCCAGTTTTCTATATTGGTATCGTTATATTGATTTTAGAGGACTTTGTCAAATTTAGATGACGTGTTTCGGAACATCGTACTAGGACAATTTTAAAACTCAATTACTTTTTTAGTATAGGAACTAAGCCACGCTATTGGTAGATTCGACATAAAAATACCAAGGGCCTATATCATTTTTATTGTTTTAAAATTACAATTGCATTATCATTTTTGACAGATTTAACAGCTTGTTGATATTAAATTCAATAGTAACCTATTAATATTAACCAATACGACCTATTCTACGTCTAAACGACAATTATGACTCAATGCAATCGTCATTCTGAATCAATATAAATACCAGACTTAAGTCTAATATAGCCAATGAACGCGGTAATGCATTCCTAACATTTTGACCACTTTCTATATAACAGATTAGACTAATAAAGAAATTGTATGGTTTTAGCAAATTTATATGTAAATTAATAATCGTCCATTCCAATAGTCGTTTCAAGGAACTCAATTCATACAATCTGAAACTACTCTGCTAACAAGCGCAAGTTAAAAAGCATGACCATGTTGACGTTCCAATTTCCTTGATCCCTCGCACATAATAGTCTGGAGGCGCGGACGACACTTCATTTCCATCGAGTTCCACTTCAAACTATGAATAATATTCATTTTAATTGCATTTTGAACTAGTTCAAGGCACGTCTAGTTATCGGACGGACAGAGATTTTGATGTGACTGACGGAGCTAAATGAACAGATTTTGCATGTGATTTAAGAGGGATTTTGTACGTTAGTTATTTTTAGACACTAGTCATTAAAAGGTGTTACTAGGGAGTATACGTTTAGTTATAGACACAGTAGACATTAAAATTTTCAACATACTCAATATTTCCTGGACATTAGGCTACATTTATTGCCAATATATAATGTGTAACAGAAAGGTGTAACAATTATCGAAAATAATATTACGTCCTCCATACAACTTGACCAATCAAGTAGCAAATTTTTATATGGAGAACCTAATATTTTCAATGAGTACACTTTGATAGGTACACTAACATCCTTAAGTATAGTCACACCTTTCTTTTTAAAACTTCGAGTTGAACGCTAACCTTTTCGAAGGTTTTTGTTTTTATTACTTTATGTAATAATAGCTGAACCCTGCGATGCTACCCGCGTTAATACACGATAAAATGCATTGACGTAAGCATAAAAAGTAGCCTATGGCCATGGACTAAGTTATCTCCGCACCAAATTTCATACAAATCAGTTCCATACATCCACACTTTTCACGTACATTAATCTAATTTGATCGCGTTTAACAGCGTAGGATTTAGCAAAGGACGACTTCTGTTAATGTTAATAATAGTTTTAGCTGGAACGATTTTAATTAAATAAGCAAGTTAATAAAGTATACCCACAGAACATAAAACTTATCACTATGAGCGTCGTAGGATTCCGCCATTTTTTTATTACTCTTTTGTTGGCTTAGTGGCGTCAGTCGCCGCGTGCCTCTGGAGCTTGCTACGGTGTGCGGTATTTTTCATATTATACCAGTAAGAGATTAGTTACGTTTGGCACCAATAAACACAATGTTAGGAGCATAAAAATAATCGTTGTTTTATCGACGAAACCAAATAATAATAACTATTCATGTTTTTCAATATTACTGTGCTTCTCAAATACTTTTTTATTTATTTGCATCAACAAAAGTTAATTTCATCACGAAAGTGTCCAAAGCTTTCTATGATTATGCGCTTAACATAAAAGATAACGAAATATTATATAAATTTTCTTTTCACCATACAAGATAGTACTTGGTATTACATAAGCCTACAGAATAAAATATTGATACAAGATTTACGAAACCGTACGCACTCTCCCGGCGGAATCTTAAAACATCCACGTAAAATTCAGGATTTAAATATAAACAAGTAAGTATCTAGTGCGATGGAAATGTATGTATGAGTATGAGTCTTCCGGTTCACGATGAACAAAGATAATAAAATTAACAAGGTCCTAGTAAGAGAGATATAAGCCTAGACACTTTTTAAAGATGATGGCCATGCAGATAGTGGGCTCGATTGCTGTGCGAGAGGTAAATAATCAATTCAATCCCACGAAATATGCAAAAAGAGCCTGAGCTGCCGCGGCGGTGATGAAAAATACCGTCAAGGAACTATAACATGGTGGTAGGGTGTTTTCTAACGCTCGCTTGGCTAGCTGCCACCCTCAAATTGATAAATCTGTCACCAAGCACCTTACGGTGTGTTCCGGCAGGTTTTTTTGAGAGCCAGAGTCGAGACCCGCGACTTTTCTTCGCGTGGACAAACTTACAGCTAATGCGGATCGTATAGCCCATACTTTATCAGATTTATCTAACTATTGCTATTGATTTCTCCAGGCTGTTTGATATACCTGGACAATTTCATTCTCTATTACAAAAATGACAAGTTTTTTTTTCACAATTAATGCAGTCTATGCCCTTTCCCAAGGTCATACCAAATTTCATGAAAAAATAATAGGTAGCAGATAGATGAGTTATTTTGCATTTATAATAATTAAGTAAAAATTATACGAAGCTTTAGCCGTTCTTCACGTGATGAACCAGTTGTACACAAAACACGGCTGTAGATTTATTCAAAGACACGATCTCGACTTATCAGTGGCTGGCGGCGAATCAAATGCCATATATCTGGCTGCAGTTACCATAAAGATATTTGAGAAGACGCCCGTCAGGAGGCGACTTAGTATGCGTGTTGCGTCTGTACATACATTTACATCAGAACTGTTTTGTGGATTGTACTAAGTAATGAAAAGTGTTGATTTAAGGCCTCAGCCTCGAATTTAGCGGGCAACGGAGCTGCAGCGGCACCGCGCCGCTGTTTTCGAGAACCAGTCCATTTGATTTTACGCGTAAGATCCTGCCGTTCCCGCGCCGCCGGCGCCGCCACTGCCGCCCAAATTCGAGGCTGAGGTCAAAGTGTTTTAGCGCTTGTAGATCAGCTAGTTTAGATGTTTTATTTTGATCATAAAAGTTAAGCTTGTTTCAGTGTGGTCAGGTTCTAAATAGGTGGAAGACAATTTGAGCACTAATGTAGGTTTGGTGACACGATATAGTTAACAAGTAAATTTTTAAAATCCCGATATTTTGGGTGGCAGCTATTTAGGATTTAAAATTACCAAAGTATTCTACTAGTATACTGAGGGCGTTGAGAAAAAACGTGTAACCGCCATTTTAAACTGATTTTCACTTAGGATATACACTATTTACAAAAAAAAAAAAAAATTGGTTCATTCTTTCGGGAGCTACGATGCCACACAACATGACACGTTAAACTTAAAACTTCACATCGTTTTTGCGTCGGGGATTAAAAAGTACGTGTTGAATACTAATACAATAATACTTAGGCAAAGAAGACTCCTTGAATTGGATTTAGATCCAACCTTTCTCAAGTTCACGAAAAATAGAAATTAAAAAAAAAACAGAGACTAGTTATTTTGTTACAAAAATTTAAAAAATATTGAAAATTGTAATTTTTATAAGGAAATAATAATTTGTTAACCTTTACAAGTTGCACTAATAAATAATGACGCTTCAAAATATAACTACTAAGTTAACAAACAAAAGTTTTTCCTGTAAACTATTACTTATACTATTATAATTGTGTACTACGAGTATCATAACACTTCATTTGCCGTAATGGAGCGAAAAATGCAAATAATACTAAATTTGGCCCTAAACTGCCAATTTTAATTTCACAATTCATTTTGCAATAAGATTAAAAGAAAACGCTCAAAACTTGCGTTCTAGTAATTGCCCAGACCACTTGAAGTAAATACCGTACCCATAACACGAAACTTTTCAAAAGCAAACGACTTTTTACCTATCGCACGCTTGATCGGCTTGCCTATCCCTAAACTCAGGTTGATAATGTCGTATAGCTATATAAAAGAGGAGGGAGGGTCCACTAAAGTAGCACTGTGAAGCGTGCTCCACATGCACCTACAATATTCCGGTTTGTTCCCTTCAGCGGACAAATTGAGGTGAAAAATAAGAATAAACCAGATTTTTTTTTGTTATTTTATTCTAAACCGGTTTTGATAAAATGTTCTTGAGTTCTGGAAATAATATCTTTTCTTTTTCAAATACATAGGAAACCGTAACAGTCAAAAAGTCTCTGACAAATAAATATAAAACAAGTAATACTTTAAAATAAGTTTAAACAGACTTTCATTTGGAATGCAAAACTCACGTTACAGAAATATCATATATGTATACTCAAAAAAATAAAAAGTTATGTTGACAAAAAAAACCAGTTATCGATTTTTGATAAAATCTATATGGGACCAATAGGATAGTATACCTAACGCTTCGAAAAAAGAAATACCAACTAGTCTAGGAATATCTGAGAAATCATGAAACATAAATAAAAAAGACTCCGCTGTATTGAGAACCTGCACCCTTCGGAAAGCGAGTAAACAAATATTTGACGAACGGTCAAACTCCCAAAAATATGAACAAGATAACATTCATCCCATATGTCAATGCCTTGGAACATTTAGTTTATACACGACGGTAAAATCTTTGCAGAGTTTTTGGTCACCACGAGATTCTTTAGACCGATCTAGACTACAAATCTTAGATTATCTTGAATAGCGTCATACTAGTGTGGGTCGGATGATTCGTTAAATTGTAGGTCCTGGTTATTAGTGTTAGAATAACGATCGTAACTAATCTGGGATAGAAAATAAATAACCTACAAACTATGACGAAGGGACAATATACGTTTACAAAGAAATAGACGAGTAAGCTTCAAGTCAGTAGATTGTAATAACTTATGCTTTACTTCTCTTCATCCAAAGTTTTCCTGGAAGAGATGAAAAAAACTATATAGAATAACAGAGGATACTCTATCCTCTAAATATTTGCTTCGTGGGTAAAACGAGAACTTTACCCGCAACGAAAATTACTTTCGTACAAAATTTTACCCCTTATCAAATTCAATTCGAAAACTGGAAGGTGCCGCAAACTTTCTGAGAGGACTACCTATTGGATCCCGATAACATTCAAACTCTGATTTCGTGATACGTTTGTGTTCACAGAATACGACAATTCTGAATATGTTATATTACATATATTGTATAACTAGCAAATCATAGCATAAAAGTTTTGCTAGTTTTCTTAGACAGGGCAAAAAAAATTCACGAATAGGCTTCAGTATACTTCTTAGTAACATTAAATTAATTTAATAAACAAATAAAATAAAAAAATTCCCAGCATCGCTATTTAGTGGTGGCGGACATCTTGGATTTTAAATTTATCATAGTGTATAATAGCATTCTACAAGTCAATACCTTTTCATTTGATACCCACATTGAGGGATTTGTAGAAAATATGTAGGTTTTCCGTTATTTTGTAGCGGCGGCCATCTTTCAGCCTACTTTCAATTCAAAAAACCCCAAATAAAAGATCCTGAAAAAGCTTTACGTCCCGAAAATCCTATGAAAATCAGTCAAAGATGGTCTGACTAATTCAGTTTTAAACGAATAAAAAAAAAACAATATCCAAATCGTTTCATCAGTTTAAGAGCTATGATGACAGATATAGACACATACACCTAGACACGTCAGCCTGTCATTTTTGCATCGGGGGTTGAAAAGTAGCAGTAATGCCTGAATTGATATTTGAACCCTCCCGTTTTACAACTCGAGTATTGGCTTCCATAAACACTATCTACAATTTAAAGTGCTTCATGAACTTTGCACTCTTGCCAAGCGAGCGAACCTATTCCATATTGCATAAGAAATAATCGAGTGTGAGGTTAACAGTCTGCAGAACCACTAGAATTACTATACTGCTTCAATTATTTGTTTAATTTAATACGAATAAATAGAATTCAGTTTATGTGGAATCTGCTAAGGCTGGGTATTTGTCTTGGTGGACCGTAAATATTCAAATCTTGCAGAAAATATCGGTAGATGTCTAAAATAAAACTAGATTTACAGGCTTTGAAGGTTTATGTAGGTTGAGCAAAACGTGTTGGTATTTGCGAATTGGAGGGGACGAAAAGGTATATATAATTATATTCAGTAGGTAAGCATATAAATGTCGTTTTTGAAGGGTGACTGGCGAAATAAATAGTAGTGTGGTTGTTTAGCATTTGTTTTAAATGTGTGATACACATTTAGATAATTAACAAACCTGAAGCAGGTTCAGCTTTGGTGCCGCGTCCCCTCTGGGGATACTACTAGTGTCCATGTCTCTGTTGTGCAAGGGAGACAAGGACCTTCCATTTTCAGATCATTTTTCAGCGCCATGTCTTCCCTGATATGCCATGGGTGACAAAGGTATACTGCAGGTGTTAATGTCTCTCCTGTGCGGTGAGACAAAGATTTTTCATGTAAAGATATTATTGATGCCTTATGTAATTATGTTAGTTAGTTTAATTAAGTACCTAATTAAATGAAAACTAAACAGTTCGGACTAACTGGACAAATAGTTTAAATCGACAGGGTAGGTAGGCCAAAGTTAAGTAAGAGTACCTAGTTATGCATCCTGGAACCCGTTCCGAGAATATAGGCAGGCTGGGAAGCATATCTGATAAGGGGGATGCTCCTGCTCAGTTTTTAGATATATTTAAGTTAGTTATAATTCAACTTGCTAATGTCTCGCTCATTATATAATTACACAAATAGCTTTTTCATATAAAAAATTACAATGACAATCAAAACAAAGAAACATGCATTTTGAAACATCAGAGCAAAGACACTCATAGAATCGGTTCATTCGCAGTCGAAAGGAATTCAACATAGTGGTCCTGACCGTTACTAACAACTTAACGTTGTTTCGTTCTTAGTAAACGTGTTTCATAACGTATACAGACATTAACAATTTCCATGCAGTAAACTCCGAAATATAAAGACCTCGCAACCTACACAAAGCCTGCTTTATTATTTGCTTCGTAACACAACGCGAACATAATTCTTTTTCTGTTTTAAAATACAGTTTCAAAACTTTTACACCATAAAAATAACATATTCTGCTACTGAAAACGTGAAATACGGAATTTCTTTTAAAACAACTTTAATGTTACCCTGCGTGAGTTAAACGCACTAGCTAGCTGTAACTAGCATAACTAGAGTGCAGCTATAACTAGCTGCACTCTGCAGTGTTAACCGCGGATATTTAATTTTTAAATTCTATGTTACTCAGTGATAATGAAGCTTTCTAACGGCGTAAAAATGTAAAAAATCGGTTCAGTAGTTTTTGAGTCAATTCGTTACATACAGAATTAAAAATTAGTATAGAAGTGTAGTTGATGTAATTAATTGCTCTGACGATAGGTCTTCTAGTGACAACCCAAATATTTATTGTTTAGTTATAATACATCATAACTATTAGGCGAACATACTCGTAGTAGAACAATATTTTAAAATTCGTTAAAAAAATTGTCCTCCAAACAATTTGACGGACCACGTGACCAATTTTTTGTATGGGGAACCTAATTTTTTTAATATAAATGAATGAATGAACAGTTTATTTGCGATAATTACAACATTACACATATTATTACAACCAAACTATATGTAATAATAAATTAAAAGTAATGAAATATTTATCACAACCCGACCCCAACTCAGCAAAATGCTAGTTACAACAACCAACGCTGGTCTTCCGCTGGAGCCGGCAAGTGACCTCACGCACGCATTACTTGACAGTAAACAGCAAACCTAACATTAGTAACAATAAAACAAAACCATATAAAATTAAGACTCTTTTTAAAACATCATACATATATATTATCAAAGTGTCAAAACAAATTAACAAAAAAAAAAAATTATAACCTAAAAATTTACACAAAAGTTTAGTTCGGATAACATGTAACATTAACACACAATAACGAATATATAAAACGCATACAATATTTTGAACAAATTAGATATAATTTAAATTGCAGTAGTGTCTTGGATCAGCTGTTCCTCTCCCCGCTGATGAGCATAAATGAATATTTTTAGCTTATTCCTAAAACTGTTCAGACAACGCAGATTCCTTATCGGTGGCGGATTGTTCCAACACTTCGATGCTGCATAGCCGAAACAATTTAAAATTGTGTACAATGGATTCACTTTGATATGTAGACAAACACATCCTTTAAGTGATTGTCATTTCTTTCTGTTACAAGCTGCATAAACAAAGTTTTCGGTTAGAGGTGTAAGTCGAAAAAGGTTCACTATACTTATCCCAAGGAACAAATTTCACTACGGAACCAAATCTGAATTCGAGAAAAAAAACAACTATTTCTAACAAAAAGTTAATCAGTCGTCGACATAATATATGAAACAACTGTTTTTTTTAATCGCCGACAGTGTCATTTATATTTAATCAGTAACTTTTATAGTTTTTGGATAAAATATAATTTTAATATTGTGTTACTATTAGTAAAGTAAAGACAACTGCGATGACTTTTTTTTAACAAAATTATAACATTAATAATCTGAGTGTACAAAACTGATATTTTTACTTATACCATTGCGTTCATTGTTATGCCACTGCCCCTTCAATAAAGAAGTAGGTACGTACTCGTACATTTGGTATGCTACACATTTTCAGATTTCGACCCAAAATTGCCACACTAGCACACTTCCGGCAAACTCCCGAGCCGACTAACGATCCATAGCTCTTTACTTCCAAGTCAGTGGCTCTCAAATTTATATTTTTATTCCGACCACTTCACATTTGAAATACATATAAACGTTGTTATTAGCTATATATCTATGTGGTAACACATCTTTTAAAAATTACAATCGGTAAAGGCACTATTTTGATCACCATGATTTTGCCTTAGTATGATACATACCTAGTAATCAAAACAGTGTTTATAAATCATAATGGTGACCTACCTAGTGCGCTGATTAAGATATTATTATAAGTTATGTGGTTTATGTAAAAATAGAACTTCAAACAAAAGAAACAGGCACAGGTTTTTACTTTTAATATTCAAGAAAGAGTCGTCTATCGTAGTAGTATGGTCTGCTTTGCCTTTGCTTGTCAGAATTAAAATAAGTGAAGTAATCAGCTTTGATCTCAAAGATCCTCATTACGAGTATTATAAGGCAGCCTAAAATGTAACGCGCTAAAAAGCCACGGTACTGCACTTTAGAAACCTGTGTTCTAAGCGCTCCACTCGAGAATTCCGGCCAGCCTTTTATATTCAGCTAATAGCTCGCTCCCCGGTTCACAGTCTCCCAGCGTAGGTATGAAAGATGCGATTAATTTCAGCTTAGATGTGGGACGTGGATAAGTTTGTGACCTGCTTTAACTTGTTTGTATATAAACGCTCTTTTACGTGGAAAATGTGAGAGGGCACGTATGCACGGTAATTGTATCGATAGCGGAGACGTAGAATGTTCGAGGGTGATAACGAGCTTTTATCGAACAAAAACGATTTATTTTAGAAATTGCTTCAGGTAATATATATTTGCAGTTACTTTTGTTTTACGATATTTTAATAGTTTGATGTAAAGACCTACTTTTTTAAAATTCGTTTCTGGATTTATATTTACTATAGAACAGTAGTAATATATGAATCCCTGGGTCGCAAGTGATTTATGTTTCGATCATATTATAGACAGTCATCAATTATGAGGTATAAGTAAACGAATTTCAAATCATAAATACTAGCATTATAGGTATTGCGCTAGTATTTGAGTTTTGAAGTACTAATCCTGTGTAAGATTCTTATGTTTTGCTAGCTGAAACCCGCGACATAAAATAAAATACATAGAAATTTCGAACCTTGAAACATTAGGGGATGAATTTCCAAAAATAATTTCTTAGTATAGTAGCCTTTCACCCTGAAATGAATGCACCCTCCAATTTTCATGTCCCTAGGCACAGCGGATTAAGCTCTATAGATAACTAGCGAAGACCTGTATTATAATTCTTAAAAAATCATTAATTAAACCAAATCTTTCCCACTTGTCTACAAAACCAATAACATCTTGAAAGTCAGTTTAACTTTCCAATAAATTAAATTTCATAACGTCTGATACAGACTGAAGAGAATATCCTGACTAAAGATAGTTAACCTCGTTAGATCAGTGCCTCATCTATCGAACAAACAGAGGTACACACAGCAGCTATAACTTCCAGTGATTTGAAATAAAAGGAGAACGGACATTAATGTTTGCAATAATTAAATACATGTGCAATTAAAATAAAATGTTATAACAAATCTGTTCAACGTTATTCGCGATGACAGCGTCACAATTTTGAGAGATTATGTGTTTTACTACATAGTCTTGCGTTTCATATTGAGTTTTATGCATTCTGTAATGACCACAATATCCTTTAATATACTCGTACATCAAGCGACAAAATAATTTATATTGAAAAAGAGTTGCGCTGCATTTCATGAAATAAATAAATGCTTTGGTATTATTAACCCATGAAAAATGTTAATTACAGTTATAAAATATAGCTTTTTTCTTAAACTTAAATGACCTCCCAGTTAGTAGTAGCCTAGTCGGTAAAAATGTTGCCTCACAAGCGAAAGGGCGCGGGTTCAAATCCAGGTTCAGGCATGCACATCTAAGTTTTTCACTAATGTGCATATTATAATTAATTAATTACCACACGCTTAAACGGTGAAGGGAAATACCGCGAAGAAACCAGCTTGTCGGGGTAGGTTAATAACTTTCAAAGAAATATTAAGTCCCCAACCTACAATTTGGCGTGGTGAATATGGACTACACCTCCTTTATAGAGGAGATCCGTGCTCAGCAGTGGGATGCTGTGGGTTGATATGGAAATGACTTCCCATTTACATTAGGTTAAATTTAATTCTTTTGTAGTATAGATATTTGATAGATATTCTTTTGTAGTATGTAGTTAATACTACAAAAGAATATCAATTAAATTTTGTTAATTTAGTAACGCTATTGTTGGTAGCCTTGAGCATGTGTTTTCAGGGAATGTATAAGTAAATAACATTAAAACTATGCTCATACATCAGCTCTTATTATAGGCAATGGTCGTTCTAGGGAGAATGGATCGTTAAGTTTACATCGGTGAAATACGCTCCCATAAAACTGGGTAAATATTTATTTTCCCCGATCGTCCGGCGGGAGTCCACTGTTTTATTTACTGCTTTCATTTCAGTTCGATTGTGTTTTAAATTACTCGTGTGATTGTCAGATAATTTGCGTCGCGGTATTTTTAAAGGAACGAAAGTTTTTTTAAAGGCTTAAAAAGCTTAATGGGGGATGATGGTATGTTTGTTTAAATTCTCAATAACGGTGTTTATTGTGTAAAGATTTTGTTCTGTATTTTTAATCAGTAATTTCTATATAAAATTTAATTTTTGTAACAGATAATATCAGCAAAATTTTAGGAAAGACTAGCTGTACCCGCGACTTTGTTTGCGGTTGCTAAACTTTCATAATTATGTCAGTGGGACTTAAAAATTAGGTAAATAATTTCAGTGGTCCGCACTAAATCTTATCAAAGGTTGCCTGGAAGAAATCGCTTTAGGCGATAAGGCCGCCCAATGTACTACCAATGTTTTGTTTATAATATATTTGCTGTATATATTTTTCTTAGTGTACAATAAAGATATATTGTTTTTTATTGTATTGTATTGTATTGTATTGTATTGTATCATTGTAAAAGATACAATAAAATAGTGCTTTAAACTGTAAATTTTATTAATTAAAGCGATACAGAGAAGTTTGCACAATTATCTTCAGCATGTTAAGATTCTGCATATCATAAACGCCTAATTACCCCTATAATTTTTTTTTGCCAATGTATGTATCGCGATTACCTATTTATTTTTAATTCAAGACAGCTAGGCGTTTGACAACCACTCGCACGACTACAGAAACCAGCGACGCTGTGACCCCTAGATGAAGCATGCCTAGTCTGGAATAATACTGGCTCTCAAAAAAGGCCGCCACAATACACCATTTGCTATTTGGCGACAGACTTTTCAGCTTGAGAGCTAGCTAGTTAGCCAGGCAAGTATTAAGATTGCCCTTCCATCATGCTATGGATTTCCCTCGATGTTATCCTTCACCGGTAGCTCAGGTTCTTCTTGCGTATTTAGATTGAACATCGTACATTTAGCACGGCAATCTACCCCCATTAAATACTCGGCCACCATCGCTACAAAAAATTTTGGACGCTATGTGTTGACACATATATCTCATATGTGTGCTATGTGTTCTATTTAGGGCTACAGTATCGCTGATTTCCGTGGTCGTGTGAACTTGTGGTCAAATGCCTAGTAACAATAATTTGAGTTGGTCATAACTAACAAAAAAAACATCCTTACCAAAGCACGCGTTAGCAAGTTATAGTTAAATATGACTTTTATCCCCTCTCCCACGGGTAACCCCACAAATTTTTCTGATAACATCATTTCAAGTACACCTTCCTAACAAAAAAAGAATCATCCAAATCAAAGCACGCGATACCGAGTTCTAGTTAAATACGATTTTCATTACCCCTCCCACGGGAACACTCCCTAATTTCTGGGATAACTAATTAATTTCAGTTAGTTCTTTCTAACAAAAAAAGAATCATCCAAATCAAAGCACGCGTTACTGAGCTATAATTAAATAAGACTTTCATCCCCCTCCCACGGGAACACCTTCTGAGTTTCGGGATAAAAAGTAGATAAGATCATACCTCATGGTATAAACCTTAAGCATACCAAATTTTATTAGAATCCGTCCATAATAATTAATAATTATTAAAGGGTCAAGAAACTTGAAATGCACATGGTGTATGTAGATTTAAAGATAGTTGATCTCTAATTTCTTTATTTATAATATTATATTAATAATATTAAATATTTAATTTATGTTAAACAAAGGCTCAAAAAAAGTAAATACCCATTGATCAGAATTAATTGTCAGAATAAATTTATAAAAACAAATATAAATACCTTTTAATTTTGCTGTTATAAGTTTCGTTATTGCCTTTGTAATTTTGCGACGAAATTAGAAAATAATAATAACAGATAATTAATATTCCAATGCTGGATGTTTCCACATCTGTCACCAAAGTTATTCCAGGAATATATAAATATAAGTCTTGTCAAAATATAATTAGCAAGAAGCAAACAAAACCCTCTTTCTACAATTGTAAATAATTGCCAAACGATTCCCTGAATTATTATTTATTAATTGCTTTTTGTCTAACCAAAAAAAAAAATAAAATGTTTAGCAGACTATAAATATATTTGAGTGTCAATAGATGACATTTTCGTTACTTAATTTTTGACCGAATTGGAGTTGGCTTTCACTTTTTTTTTTAGTATTTTTGTAAAATTATTGACGTGTTATCTTTCGATGCAAGTGAGGCAAGTGATATGGCGATATTATAGGACATCTATTCAAATCAATTATGGGTGTACTACAAGCTACTAATATGCCCACAAGTAAATAAAGACTTGTGGTCACCATTGGTTCATTTCATCTATTACTAGGCCACTTAATTAAAATAATTAAACAAATTTACGACGAATTTACTGCGCGAGACCTCAACATTTAATTAGTTATTTAATACGGCTCTGACGTCATTGCGGTAGAGCTAAGGGCAAAGTGGGGCTAAAACCTTTACCGAGACTTGTTTTAAAATTTGACGTATTTTTGGTGCGGTATTGACCTTTTGCGCCAACGGCAGTCGAATCAATTTCAAAGAGTTGTTCCAATGGTATTGAAATTTAAATGAAGTGATTTAAATCGTAAACTTTAATTTAAATCATAACTTTAAGAAAATATAAATGGACGTTCATTAGATAATATAAGGTTACGGAAAACAGCTTAGTTCTGTTAGATAATACATATAGAGCATTTACAAATGCCAATTATGCGTTGGGTGTTATCGTAGTCATTCTATGCTGTCTTTTGATTCCGACCTTCTACATCGAACAACTGATAGTGCAGAATGAAACTTAATAAGAGGATTTATTGCAATCTTGCCAACTAGTTAGTCATGTATTTAATTTTGAAGAAAATTGTTCCATTCAGATCAACTGAAATGACGAATTCAAGCGGATGAACAATTTTTTTTCTAAACACTACGTCACACATTGATACTCCATTCTCATTCTGATTCCTTATTCTGTAACGAATAATAATATACCTCGCTGAAAACGCATGACGTGTTGACGAAATATGTTATTCTGATAATGCAAAAGGAGCGCGTTCCGTGCCAAGCTACAACATGAACATTGACATTGGCTTAGTGAATTTCCACGTGAACTCTACGCGATCAAAATAACGCGGTCGTTACGTTTAATAAGGCTCTAAAATACCCTTACATCTAGAGTTTCGTTGATTAACTATTCATTTTTTGTTTGTTATTTTATCTAACAGGTTTTGTAGGAAGAAATGAGATCTGTAAGCAATCACCACAAAAAAGCAATTTATTTTAAAGTAGTGCTGTACTAATTCAAAGAACTTATATTCTGTCGAAGACAAGCAGAATATTGAAATTTTTAAATACTGGTACGTTTGAGATGAGTAACGGGGGGATTTATACAGAGTTACATACACAACAAGTAACACGTAATATAAAGTAAAATAAAAAGTGAAAACCCAATTTGAATACTCTTAAGCTGTTTTCATTTATAATACAAACTACCACCACTAGTTAAAAACAATTAATATAGGACTACTTTATCGTCAAAATTATTTTATCAGTCCAGCCCTAGCAGGGTCGCTAAATTCTTTAGGTCCAGATGTTTCTGGCTAATCGAAGACCATAAATTAATAAAAGATATCGGTTAATTTAGATCCTCCTCCTTTTTAACCCCCGAGGCAAAAACGACGGGGTGTTATAAGTTTGACATGTCTCTGAGTCTCTCGCATCGTAGTTCCTAAGCGGATTTTGTTTTTTTTTGTTTGAAGTGTTGATAGGTCCAAGATGGCCGCCGCCATGACATGGCGGAACACAACTTTTTCACAACTCCCTTAATAAGGCTATACGAATAAAAAGGCTTAACTAGTATACTATAGACATGATTAATTTTAAATCACAGATGGCCGCCGCCGTAAATGGAAATTTTTTTATTGGTTTTGACGTCCTTTTTTAATTTATTAATTACTTTTGCGTGCTTTAAAATTGTAGTTTATTACCATAAATATATTTTATATAAATCAAAGTATTTATGTACCCAAATTTACTTAGACTTTACAAAACGAAATATAACCCAGTATTGGAAAGTAGCCTCAAAGTTTAATGAGAGAGCGGCAGGCGGGTGGTATAGAGTTTCCTTTGATGGCGCGTTGTGTTCCTTTGTCATGGTCCGCTAATTGAGACAGTAGGTATCAAAGCGAAAGGTAGATTTGATTTCAGGCTTTGCCTCGTTAAGAAGGAAGCACTGAGTTTTCATTTCATTTCATTTTCACAAGCATATCCAGTATTTCAACCCTGTTATTTGACACTAGATGTTTTTTATTTAGTATGTATCCCTACATGTAAATATGATTCAAAAGACATAAATTACAGAAAAAATATAAAATAAAGTGCAAACAGGACACAATTCATCCCAACAATGCTACCAGAGCTGAGAGTAGCTGATCGCACACAAACAATGCAGGTGGTGGACCGCAATCAACGCGAACTGCATTCTACCTCATTATATATGCTCATAGCTATAAAGGTTTATCGATTAGGGGTGTACTAAGATCACAACTTTCACTATGGGACCAAATCTGTATTTTAGTGTACAAAGAGTCTTGGTGTACAGGTTAACCAAATCTTGGTTTTAGGGTTAAAATGGGACCCTGTTTCTAAGATTTTTATGTCCGTCCGTCCGTCTGTCACCAGGCTGCATTTCATGAACCGCGATAGCTAGATAGTTGAAATTTTCACAAATGATATATGTATGTATATAAACTTACTGTTGCTGCTATGAGTACATTAATTTAGTTATTTCAGGGGCCTCCCATACGAACGACAAACGTTTTTTGCTCCATATTAAAAACGGCAACATGTAGAAGCTTGTAATATTCACAAAATGTGCAACTGAATATTTACTATGAAAATAAACACTTAAATGATAATAAAAAATATATTTATGGGGAGCAAAAACGAGCAAAATCGGCAAAAAAGCATACAACAAATTTGAACAAACAAATGTCTTTGATCGTTCTTGTTCGATACATAACTAGCTGCGTCTTGCGGTGTTACCTTCGTTAATGCAGGATAAAAAATAGCCTATGTGTTAATCCAGGGTCTAAGCATCTCCATACTAATTTTTTTCTAAATCGGTTCAGTAGTTTTGGCGTGAAAGAGTAACAAACATACACACATACATTCTTACAAACTTTCAGCGTTTAAAATATTAGTAGGGTGGTACGAAACCTTTCGTGCACGAGTCCGACTTGCACTTGGCTGATCTTATTTTATTGTGTGGGAGTTTTCTTGTAAGTGTGTGACATTTCGAACGAATGCCTATCCCATTATCAACCAGAAAGCCTAATATACTTAAAAAAAAAAGTAAATAAATAGTTTTGTGTTTGACTGCAACTTGCCGTCTGGAAAGCATCGTTTTGGCCTAAGATGACACTTACTTTGATAAAACCAGCCACCTTATGGGCTAGAGTTAGGCTTGAATGAGGTGAAAAGTAGAGCAAAAAAACTTTGAACTGATAAACTGTTTAAACGAAACCCAGTTTTACTCTTCTTTTCACCAGCTTTATGCTTAACTTCGATAAGGAGGTAGCTCACACACAATTTCAAGCCAACAATCTTGGAGAAGTCATCTCTTCCAGCCGACACTTCCTAAACACCCAATAAAAAAACGTCGTGTGAGAATACGTTTTAATCTCAACCAAAACGCCTTTAAGGAATTTAATCCCAAGCCTTACTGTAACAATAAAGAAATTCACATCTGCTCCCTCGCGTCCCTGGTAGGTATGATATGAAAATTAAATTTTCATCTATGCAAAGAACGGAGCAGATCTAAAATGAGAATCTTCATATTAGGGCAGGTAAACACGGCCTCTCATTTATTTTGGGGCCCTCGAATATTGTTCCTTATAATTCGACGCCATAAATCATAACACCTACGAAGGGCTCTTGAAATTAAAGGGTGAGCCTACGCCTTTAATTATATCCGTAAAGATATTAGGAATTACGTTGGTTATTATCTGTTTTAGAGATGTATTTAATTAAAGCGTATATGTAGCGTAGAGAATAAGCATAGAACTAAGCAATTAGTAAAAATCAGTTTATAAAATCAAAAACGTTAGAAAGAGTTAAATTAATCAAAATAACAACGTTTCTTAAGGGCAACATTTTGTGCTAATGCGTCAGCTTAAAAACTCTAACTTGAACTATTATACCTGTATAAGTTATAAAGTACTAGCTGCACCTCGCGGTTTTACCCGTGGTAGATATTTGATCATCCCGCAGGAACACTTCAATTTTCCGGGATAAAAAGTAGCCTACATGTTAATGAAAATGAAAATGAAAATAGTTTATTAAACAAACCTTAGCCTATTGATACAGTTAATTTACAAGCTCCAAATTTAATCTAAGTTGTAAATTAGGAAGTTCTGTGTAATCATTATTTGGTTTTAAATGTTACATAACAACAGTAGGTTAGATATCGTAAACAAACAAAAAAAATAATAATATAATGGCTAGTCATTGAGTGCAATTCTCCCTACCTTCCGAACTAGTTTAAAAACTGTATCTCGGTAGGCAGCGATCCTCTCACTCGCACACTCGCCGGCGCGTCGTACGCAAGACAAAGAAAGGTAAAGAGTAAGATGCAGTAAACCTGCATAATTCAGATACCGCGTTAGTAGCCCTAACTCAACGAGAAGTATTATAATTTTTACAGTGTTGTATGTTAAGTGAGTTACAGCAATTTTAAAATGTTAATATTTTAGTAACAATAAGCAGAATTTAAAAGAAAAAAGAAAAGTATTTACTCTTTAGTACTCTAAATAAACATATATTTTCAGCTAATTTATTATTTATCAGCCAGAAACAATTATATAGTCAACTTCTTCGTACGGTTTAAATAATATATTTAAGAACTTATTTAAAATGTAAACATAGTTTTTTTTTTTTTTTTTTTTTTTTTTTTACAAATTGTTTGTTGTATGTGTATGTGCGCGCGCGCGTGTGTGTTGGTGGGTGGGTGTGTGTAGGTGTGTGTGCGGGTGTGTGTATGAGGGTGTTTAGGTACATATGGATGTATTGAATGAGTATGTGTATATGTTTATGTGTAATATTAATCTTTAGTAGAAATTTTAACATAGCTGTACAGATTATATGATTTGATGTAAGTAAATAATTACAGTAACTAATGTGCTATAATTAATAGACTGGAGTACGTATTAAGGCTTCGATCTCATTATAAGATTTAGATTTAATGAAATCTTTTATGACTTTCTTGTATTTGTGTATATTAAAAGATTGTAAGTTAATGTCCTTGCTTATTTTATTGTAGATATATGGTCCTATGAAGTATGTAAAACGCTGGGCAAATTTGGTTCTGTATGAAGGTGTGGAGTATACTCTGTCTTTGTTCCGATGACCTTGTTTTTTTATTACCGGAGTTTTATACTGTTCTAGTAATACTTTCTGTATATAACATTGCCTAATAGTTAGTACCGGTAACTCCTGGTATAGGTCAAAGGTAGAAAAGTGTCGAGGTTTAAACGTCATCAGCTTCAGTATAGCTCGCTGAGCTCTCTCTGCTGTAATCAAGGTAGATTTGGGACAACCTCCCCAAGATTGTATACAGTAAGTAATAATTGATTGGCAAAGAGCATAATACACGCTTATCATCTGATTCCTGTCGCACACATACCTGAGGGTCTTAAATATGTAGAGTAGTTTTCTGATACGCCCAGTTAGAGCTTTAATCTGGGCTTTCCAGTTCAGGTTTTGGTCTAAGATGACACCTAAATACTTTATTTCATTAGTTGGCTTCAGCTCCAAACAACTGCAGCCGTTAGAGTTGTTACTACTAATCCAGAGTCTAAGCTATCTCCGTACCAATTTTCATCCAAATCGGTTTAGTAGTTTTTACGTGAGAGAGTAATAAACATACACACATACATTCTTACAAACTTTCGCGTTTATAATATTAGTATTATATCTAATGATAACCGGCTCTGCATATGACTTACCTTTAATACTCACGAGCTGAATCTTATAACACCTAAAGATAAAACACGATACATTATGAACGGTTGAAAAAGAATTCATTATCTTTCCAAAGCACACAATATCTACCGTCGTAAACAACTCGAAAACGGAATGATAAAATTAAATTAATATCCAATATAAAGGGTGCAAAGCCTTTGCCCAAACATTTGCGGCGAAAACATTCAAATATGTTATTAAAGGTTTCTAATATACGGGAGCTTTTGTATAGAATGACTTAAAAACGATATTGTAAAAACTAGAAATACAAATACGTACTTCGTTTATTAAATTAGCTTAATATTATTTTCAGTATCAGTCAGATCAGTAAATAGCAGAACAGTAATTTATTTATGGGCTCTAGCAGGAAATAGCGTTTGATCAGTGTTTATTAGTGATACATTAGAAGAAGATTGTTAATGAGGTGTTGTGGTACTATTTTTATTCGACTTCCATAAAGGAAGAGGTCCTATATTCTTTTTTGTTGTCGTTTGTCTTAAAAGTTTTTTTCGCGTAAGTTCGTATCTACATTTTTCGTTCGAAAGGGTATACGAGGTGGTCTTATATAAATCATATCAAAATTGGTTCAACATTTTTTTATTTCATATAATTTGTAATTTCCTAAGAGGACATATTAGTTTTTCGGAGTTTTGCTTGCCAGTTTTCACTTTTTCAAGTATGATGTCGTATTTACTAGAGAAAACCCAGCTCAACAATCTATTCCAATTTAGACTTGAGTATCTTACAGAACCCAAAATTTACAAACGCTAGCTGTAACAGTAAAACATGATACGAATGCAACTTTAAAACGTATTTTATGTATCGCTTGTTTAAGACTGACCCATTTTAAACAAAGTGGAAGCTGTGGGAAGCGATAGAGTAAGTTTGCGACTCTTCCGAACACTATACCACCGCTATACGACGTTACCAGGAAGCTACATTGTTGAACTTTAATATAATAACATTTTAGTGCAGCACATAGAAGACTTCAAATGAAGTTAAACACCGGGGAAGTGACTATAAAGATTTTTTACTGCTATCTCTCCAGCAAACAAGAAACCCTCTCTCATTTAGTTTATGAGTGACCGTTGTAAATTCGTTTAGCTGAGAAACGCTCGTATAAGCTTTTTGTCGTCTTTTGTTAGTTTGAATCTAGTCGTAGTGTTCTTATTCGATTCCTTTATAAAGAACACTAACAATAGGATAAATTTAACAGAATGATAATTAATTGAATAATTTAATTGTACATGTTATAATGAAAACCTATTTTTAAAATTTTATGATAAGAGGTAAAAACTATTAAACAAATTCCAATTTAAAAGAGTTCATTGAAGAGCACTAGCTACCCCAACGCTAAGCACTTTTGTATCAATTTAAACTATAATTGTGTATCATAGAAACGATTTTTAATTTTTAATTTATTATAATGATCCTATAAGATAATATTAAAGGTCCATTGGACTTAACACGTATATTTGTAAATTGACTATACTCAAAGAAAAGTGTAAAGCTAATAACTACTTGTCATTTGACAGTATCATATCTATTTAGGTATGATAGTAAATAATATACATATTTATTTATATCTCTTTAGCCCGCGGCTTCGTCCACGTTATATTTCACCGATAAAAAAAGTCAATGACACTTTTCAGGCTATTGCCTAAATCTGTGCAAAAACTCAAGCCGATCCGTCTCTTAGTTGCTGAGGAGAAGACAAACAAACAAATACACTTTTGCATTTAAAATTTGTTTTATATAAAGAGATTTTGAGTTTAAAGCCTATGACAAAAACATGAATACAGATCTCGTTTAAATCAGTAACTGTAGTCTCCAATCTTAACATTCATTGGAAAGTGCAGTAAACCCTCGAGTCTACTTTGCTTACTACGAAGTCTGTAACTGTAACAATAATTTGCTTATCTTGCTCTCCAACCTATTTAAATCAGGGATCTCTTTGTATTCAATTTGCTTTTATTGTTTAAAAGAAAACTGCAAAGCGTAGGTTAACGATCTCAGAGGCCGAGATTGCGAAGAAGTAAAAGGGAAATTTTCTTATCCCGGAATTAATATAGTGAACACGAGTAGCAATTTTGGTTGGAATTCGGACCTTTTTCTTGCGGGTCTGTTTATTTGCTATTTAAGAGATTTTGATTTGTTTTTTTAATGTGTATTGTCGGGTTAGTTTAGTATTTATATGATTGAATCATCATTGCTTGTGTTTTGATACAACCCATTAAATCAACAAATTAAAAAAGTTATATGTTAGCATTTCTCTGTAGGCCAAGTTCGGTCTAGGATATTCATTTCATATAGAAATTCCTTGTTCGTGTATTTTTGCATCGATATTCTTTATATAGACTAAGAATGTAATTTTTAGTCAATTGTCTTTTTTCTTTCATTAATTGATAATCAATTTATTTTTCTAGGTTAGAGTTCATTAATAGCGTGAGGAATACGTGAATCTTCGGCAAAAAACCTTCACTAGAAAGATTCCAAACACGATTTTAGTTTTCAAATCTGACTACAACTTTCTAAAAATAATAACGCCGAGTCATTGTTGTTACTTGTAAAATAAAAGAAATAAAATTAGAAATTTTAAAATTCCTTTAACAATTCCGTCGCAAAATCTCGACATAAACACCGCTTTGTGATTGATGACGGGTATTTGAGGAGGCGAGAGAATATTGCTCAAATATAGGTGTACTTTAACTTTCTGCAATCACATACTATGGGTTATTAATCAATTTCGACCACCTAATTACCACATCAGATATAATGCGCGTATATTACACTCAAATGATATAGTACCTAGTTCTGCAAACTGTTGACATAGCTAAATTTTTTTTGATATTTTTATATTCAAAATTCTTATTTGATATTGTGTTTCTTTATTTGTCTGCAAGCAATTATTGAAATCTGCCAGCGAATGGTGCCGTAAAAAATTCTACAATAAATTACTAATTTACAAAATCTATTTATTTTAACCTACTCTTCATTAAAGGAGAAAGTCTATTTTTTTTTCTAAAAATACGTTTATTATTATCCGAAGGTATTTCTTCACCACGCTGTTATGTATTATGGCGTAATCCACAAACAAAAACCATGCAACACTACAAAGTTTTAATAAAATATCTAAAGGCTTTGTTTAAGGCTAAGGCCAAACGCGAGAGTTCATGAGCTCCGTGTTTTATCTCCGACGTAAAAACTATGGGGTCTTATAAGTTTGACGTACCTGAGTGTGTCTGACTATCAACTTTAATTTAGTTTTTTGTCTGAAAGCTGAATTTATCGGGAGTGTGAGTAATTCGTCATATCGTCCTACACATCTACCACCCATTTGGGACAAGTTGCAGAAAATCTAAATAAATGATATTTCCATTATGCAAATAAAAAGTAGGACACGTTTTATTCGAGAGGAACTTTATAACTTTATCGACGTTTGGTAAATACAGTTAGTAAGACAAGCTATATACATTTTTTCTAAAGAATAGTTGGAACAAAGAAATGCTACTATTTATTGTGTAATTTTATGTCAACAGACTGTTTGGTTTTTTAAAGGGCAATGTGTTTTTAGAATGAAAACGTTTGATGAGTTGACATTAGGACAGCAGGAAAAACCTGTCAAAGAAGAAAATCTTTCATTTCAAAATTTATCTGAAGTTTCAGTAATTAATATGAGTTTATTGTGTTTATGAGGAATACGAGTGTAATGTATAATAATATTTTATTGTAATGATTTTGTGACTGCATGCTCTGCTCTATTTTCATAGACCTATAACATAGTGTGAACTAACTGTTCGAATAGAGTCAACCCAACAACTCAACCCAACAAGAATTCTAGTTTTTACTTTAATTAAGTTCAATTATTTAATTAATATTTAAAATTCTTGGCTATGTTTGATAAAAATCAGTCAAAGATGGCCGCCACTACAAAATGGCGAATCACATAATTTTTATAATTTTAAGATATATTATATTCTAGGTTTTTATTTTAATTTTAATTTTTAATGTTGTTTGATACTTTGCAGGATCAGGTTTCAGTAGGAGCCCACTGAAAACCTCACTCTGTAACTATCACGCATCAGAAAGATCTAATGCATTAAAGTCAATGTTGCTACAGTTCTTAAGGTGTCTTGTAAAGCTCGAGTATTCATGTAGTGCTTGTTTCGGCAGAAGAAAATGAAAAATTTACGTCAATTTGTCCATGAATTTTAGACACGCAATTTTGTTAAGGCTTACTTAAGACCGTGACTTACCTAATTTAAAGATATTATACAGTTTTATATGAAACTCGCTTATTTACGAGTTTTTTTAACAAAAATATTTTATTATGGACTTCATTTCAGCAGGTGCAGCTACAGTTTTATTAGTCTTCGATTTAAATAAATAAAACCTCTGGATCGATTTAGAAAAAGTTTAGAAAGGATTACTACAGAGATATACATTTTCAAACAAAACAATATTTTTTCGAATCGGTCCAGCCATCTCGTAGGAATCAGGTAAGTAACACATATATAAAATACAAATCGGATCGAATATCTTCTCTATTTTTGGGTAGGCGGTTAAAATAAATAGATTCAGTCACGACATGCACTCTACTAGCGTCAAGTCTCGGCTTCGCACAGGTGGACACGTTTTGTAATACAATTTATTACAAAACTTGTCCACATGCTACATTAAATGTAGCATGTGTTATTCAGTGATAATGTAGCTTTCTAACGCATAAAGAGATTTTGAATTTGGTCCAGTAATTTTTAATTTTTTTTGTTATCTTCAAAAATACAAATCTTTTACATTTATAATATTAGCATATCGTGTGTGTATTTATTATAGTGTAAGTAGAAGTCTAGATATAGATAATAAACTACCTAAAAGTTACACAACCTATCTTTGAGACAAACGTTACGCGGTCTCTACGATTCACTGCGGTCTTATTCAGTAATTTTAAACTCTATGTAACCAAAGCTTTACTCCGGTTTGCCCGGTGTATTTCCTGGCAGAAATATTTTATCATCACGTATACCTACTTTCGCGGGTTGATCCAAACTAATTCTTGAATGTGTGCCAAGTCTAGCCACAATTTCCGCTGACCTTATACCTAGATACAGCGAGAGTTCTGGATGCGAACTACGTTTTACATTTTATGTGTGTAGTTGCAACTACGCTACAAAAAGTATTACTAATAATACTTTTAATAAAGTAAATTACAAATAATAACATTTTTAACGATCTAAATGTAAAAACAAGCAATACACGCTTTAATTACAGGCCAAGTCAGCTCAAAAATGTTAAGGTTACATAAATTCGTATGGAACTGATAATTTTTACGAATTTTTGGTACACCACTACAAATAATATATGAAGTCCCTCCCTATCAATCTACGAAAAAATCAAGATGTTTGACCTTGTTTTTTATGAGAAATTTTAACAGAATTTTATATTAGAGATTTTGAATTTGATTTCTTTCTGTCCTTTGACAGGAGACGGAACAGAATCGTAGTAAAACTCTTAACTAGTTCTTTGATATACTTTTGAAACAGGGAGAAGGGAAATATAAAGCAATCATTACTAAAATATTTAAATGTACAAAAAACTTTACAGGCGTATCATAAGCGGATTGTACTCGCGCTTGCACTGTTCCCAAGCGTTCCGAGATATCGTGTCCGTGTGTGCGTGTGTGCATCGCTCGAGCGTGTTTGGGTGTAGATTGACTTCTGTCTTATACAACGAGTAACAGAAAGGTGTGATAATACTTAAGGGCGTTTGTTAGTCTAACCACAAAAGTGAACCCATTATAGAACAAATTATTGCAAAATTCGAGAAAAAAATATTGCCTCCTCAATACACCTTGAGTGATCATGTGGCCAATTTTTGTATGGAGAACCTAATATTTTCATCTCGAATTTTGCAAAATTTTCTTCTACAGTAAGTTCACCTTGACTAGTAGACTAACATCCTTAAGTATTATCACGCCTATCTGTTACACGTTGTATGTCTTTTGTGTAAGAGGTATATAGTTACTACATAACTAAAACTTCTTCATTAGTATTATGTGAAGTTATTTATTTATACATATAATTTAGTTCAGTTCATTGCTTTCGCTTCAAAACTTATTGTTATAACAAACATTTACCATTCAAAAGCACAATATTTAAGCAATTTAACATTGTAAACAATAAACCATTACTCGCGTAAATACATACGATCAATATCGAACTGTAATAATTCACATCTCACACGTGCAATATTGAATTATATCCTGCGGTCGCGAATAAAACAAGTACATTCCAAATAAAAGTTCACATTGGACGTAAAAGGAGGGAAAACGTCAATAATTGGGAAATTGATGACGGCAATTCGAAACCGTAGTAATCTAGGACGTAAGGACTAATGCACACTGAAGATCAAGAAGAGTGACATATGTGAATGTTTAAATTAGACTTCTAGTGTACCGTGCGAGCGAATGAAGTAGGTATGGCAAAATGAAGCTTTTTGTCAAGTATCATTGTGCGAACGAAAGCGAGACTATGAAACTCGTTACCGGTTTCTCTAATACTTGATGGCTATGATCTGAGTCTTTTCAATTCGCGAGTGTATTAGTTTCTTCTAGGTAAGAGTGCCGTATTTAAAGCCAAATTCAAAAAAAAAAAAAATTTTTTTGTCACTACTTTTGTTTGGATGTCATTACTTACTCGCGTAAAGGTTTATTTAATAATTTCAGAAACTTGGTAAAAAATGATTATTTTAATAACTTACAGAAAGTGTACGTAAAGTATTGTGAGTTTTTAGATTATTTTTAGTCGTCGGAGATATTGGTTAAGCTAATCAAATTTGTGTATACACAGAGAATAGTAGAAATATCATACTATATTATATCGAAAAGAATTCAAGGAATCGAAAATTTTGACCCATCTCTCTATATTGATATTTTCTGTGTAAAATTCCTGCTAACCCTAGGTCGTATGGAACGCAGGTGGGTGTTTGTTAGCCACAGTACTTATCGGGAATGCGAATACAACCGGCGGAAAATTCACTTTTGCAATATTTATGATGAAATTTGAACAGTTGTTTTCTGAATAATCAATAAACGAAACGTTTGTGTAAAATTTTTAGCGATTTCCCAAAGAAGGCGGACGCTTACTCTCCTGAAGGATACGAAAGCGTCCCATTAAAATTTTATCAAATCGATTCAGAGCTTTTATTTTTAACTCGAAATAATTAAAAAATTGTTAATGAAGTCTGTAATCAATAATATAATACTTCAGTTCCGCACGAGCGGTCACGGAGGACGCGCGTGTCTCACTACGGTGAATCGCTGTATAAGTTGTTTACACGGTTAGTGATATTATCGTAAATCATCGAGTGCGAAAACGTAAACAGGGTCCCCTGGCAACAGGAGACCCTAAAGTGATTATGTATCCAATCGCCACGTATCAAAACCCCCCAATGTCTCAACAAACCCCTTTATTGACCAAACAAAACATCCCAACATCTCAACAACCAACAATGAACCAGCAAAAACCTACTGCATCAAGTTACGCCAACGTGACGTCATCAACTAGTTTTCCGAAGAAAGACCAAGCCATCGTACTTGACTCGATAGAAGGAATAACACTCAGGGAATACCTTATTTCATTATCAACTGTTACGCCTGCGTCTACAATAAGGTTTATTTCTCGTATTTCGAACGGACGTATATGTATTTACTTAGACTCGAAAAAAACAACGGATACCCTACTAGAAGAGAAAAAGAAACTTAAAATTCAAAGCCACATTCTTGAAGTCAAGCCTCTTATAACAAGAAACAAAAGAGTTGTTTTATCGAATGTGTGCCCAGTTATACCCAATCACGTCATTGAACAGAAACTGAAAGAACTTGATATAAAAGTGATGTCTCCGTTAAAATTTATGAAAATAGGAGTGTCAGATCCGGGCTTTTCCCATATATTAAGTGTTAGGCGACAGTTATATATTAGCCCAGAAGATGTGCCACACCTCCCAGAATCATTCCAAATAAATTTCGATGATACGAATTACTGGATTTATACTTCCACTGATGCCTTGAAGTGTTTTACATGTAATAAATTGGGCCATTTAGCCAAAAATTGTACACAGAGCTTAACAGATGCCCCTAATAACTCTCAAGAAGACAATCAAATAACCGAAGATATAAGAGAATGCTTTGATAGAAATGACGACAACGTAATATCTCGGCCCATTAATGACCCCGTCTTAATACAAAACTTTCTAAACCCATCACAAACAACAACAAAAGGATTAAAACGAACCCATTCACCAACTGTAACCGAATCAACAATTTCAGAAGTTATAAAGGAACAAACACAAGAATCTGAATCAGATATAATGGAATTTGAATCTGATGAAACTAGTAGCAATATTTCACTGGAAGATACGGACATTAAGACTAAATCTAAAAAGAAAATTAAGAAAGCTGATCATAGGACAGAAGAAGAAATTTGGAATAAAATTAAAAAAGAAATTGCAAAAATTAACGACGATAATAAGTTCCCTATCAATTTGGACCAATTCATTAGTTTACTAGATAACTCACGAGGAAAACAAAATATAAAAGAATTAGTTTATTCGTACACAAATAATGTTAAGGATCTTATTAAAATGTGCAATAAATTACATAGTATTATGAACAAAGGCTTAAAAAACAGATGTTCACGGTTGTCAAAAAAATTGCATGAAATATTCACATCTACACCAGCCATGACCTTGGATAAAGATTAGAGTTTATATAAACATACTTCATTGATTAGTAACTTAGTAAGTGTTATATCAAAATCAATAAGTATGGATATTTTACAGTGGAATGTTAATGGCTACTTTAAGAGACTTGAAAATATCAAATTATTGATAAATAAGCTAAGTCCTACTTGTATTTGTTTCCAAGAAACGAACTTTCGATCTAGTTTTTGTGCTTCCATATCAGGATATGATCATTTCCATAAAAATCGACTACAAAGTAGTAAAGCTAGTGGTGGAGTAGTTGTTTATATAAAATCCCATACAATACCAGAAGAAATAACTTTAAATACGAATCTGGAAGCCGTAGCAGTAAAAATTAAATTTACCCTATCATTAACAGTATGTAACGTTTATCTTCCAAATAGCCAGCCTCTCTCCAAACATCAACTAAACAACCTAATACTTCAGCTTCCTAAACCTTTTATAATTTTAGGCGATTTTAACAGTCATCATATTTACTGGGGTTCAGATAAATGCGATACGAGAGGAAATTTAGTGGCAGAATGGCTTGATGAACATGAAGAAATATTTCTATTAAATGATGGCCAAGCAACTCACTTTAACAACAATAATGGTCAAACAAGCAATATAGATCTGACTTTAGCTTCACAAAATATAAGATCATATTTTGATTGGAACGCCTTAGAAGATTTATATGACAGTGACCACTTTCCGATATCAATCAGATCTGTTCTTATTAATGATGCTACAATATGTAATATTAGTATACCCAAAAAGTGGAAGTTTGATAAAGCAGACTGGGCTAAATTTAGAGATGACGTGGAATTAAATATTCTTAAGCTAATACCCTCAAATGAATTCCCTTATCATAATATAAATGAAATTGTCACTAAATTCACTGAAGCCATCATTGAGGCCGCTAATAAGTCAATAGCTAAAACAGCTGGTATCTTAAGAAAAAATAACTTGCCTTGGTGGAATGATGAATGTAAAGTCGCCATAAAAGAAACTAACTTTAAAATAGAATATAAAAAGAAGAGAGCTAAGTATAGAAGATTAGTAAAAGAAAATAAAAAGAAGTATTGGAAAAATTGGGTATCATCAATTAATAACAAAACTACCGTAAGAGAAATGTGGCAGAAGATACAAAAACTAAATCATAGGAATACTAAATTTAATAATATTATACTAGAAAAAACCGATGGTTCTCTAACATCAAATCCTTGTGAAATCTCAAATTTATTAGCAAACACTTTTGCAAATAATTCTAGTTCAAGTAACTATATCAAAGAATTCAATAAATACAAAACGAAACAAGAGGCGCAATCTAAATTCGATATAGATAATAACTCCAATCCAATTAATACCGAAATATCGATGGAGGAATTGTTACTGGTAATATCTCAAATATGAAATTCCAGTCCAGGACCTGATAATATACCCAACATAATAATTAAACATTTACCTCTTACTGGACTTGAGTATTTGATACATATATATAATTACATTTATACGAAACTAGTGTTCCCTGATAACTGGAAAGAGGCCTTAGTAGTACCATTACTAAAACCAAATAAAATATTTTGTTTGCCTACCAGTTATCGGCCAATATCACTTACATGCAATCTTTGCAAAGTACTTGAAAAAATCATAAGCAAAAGAATCAGATGGTATTTAGAAATAAATGGTCAATTGTCACCATTTCAGTTCGGCTTTCGACAATTCAAATCTACCTTGGATCATTTAACATGCATAGAAGGTGAGGTTCTCGACAGTTTTGCGAATAATAACTACACAGTAATTGTCGCATTAGATATAGAAAAAGCTTAGGAAATGGTGTGGAAACACAGAGTTTTAAAACTGTTAGAGGATATCGATATAAAAGGAAACACTTTGGCGTTTGTCAATAATTTTCTTACTAATAGAATAATCAAAGTAAGAATCAACGACATTGTCCTGTCCCTACTGAAAACGGTTTACCTCAAGGTTCCGTGCTGAGTGTAATTTTATTTTTGGTAGCAATTAACGATGTTCTTTTGCATTTAGAAAACCCAGTAAAAGGTTTTTTTTTTGCTGATGATTTAACACTTATCTGCAGTGGAAGATCACTGGGACCCACATTAAAACTTGTTCAAAATACACTAAATAGACTTCAGGACTGGTCAATAAAAACGGGCTTCAAGTTTTCGAAAAGTAAAACAGAGTACATGATTTTATCTAATAGACAAAACAAAGCAACTAACATGCAGTTAACTTTATACAAACAAAATATTAATCAGGTAAAGAACTTAAAAATTTTAGGATTATTATTTGACGAAAAAATGTCTTGGAAACCATATATAAATAAATTAAAATCAGAATGTTATAAAAGAATAAACATAATAAAGACTTTATCATCGATAACATGGGGATCTGATAGAAAATGCTTGATAAACACATATCATTCTCTAATACGTTCAAAAATAGATTATGGTTCAGTTATTTACGATTCTGCACACAAACACACCCTTGAGTCCTTAGAATGCGTTCAAAACACCGCTTTGCGACTTAGCATTGGAGCATTCAAGACTAGTCCTACTAAAAGCATATTGGCTGAAGCAGAAGAAATTCCATTGGGACATAGAAGAAAGTGTCTTGTGCTAACATATGCTAGTAATATTCTTTCTCAACCTGAAAACCCAATTTATCATAATTAATTCAAATCTAAAGCCGTAGACACAGAATATATAACAAAACCTTATTTAAGACAACCTTTTAGAACTAGGGCATTGAAATACCTAAATGAGTTGGATCTTAAAATACCAAAAATGTTCGAAAAGAAATTACTTTCCATTGGTCCGTGGGAAAATATAATTCTACCTATTAATCTAGAACTAACTGTACACCTTAAAGATCATACTTCTCAGTATATATACAAAAACCTTTTTCATGAACTCAACAGTCGTTACAATGACTGTAATTTTATACATATACACAGATGGTTCAGTTGTAAATGGGAGGTCAGGGTGTTCAGTAGTGTATGGTAATAGATGTTTTCGTTATAGATTAGCTGAATTTAACTCAATCTTCAGTTGTGAAGCAATTCCTATTCTCAAATCATTAGAAATTATTGAGAGCAAATCAAATACAGTAAAATATGTAATATATACTGATTCAAAATCTTGCTTGATGGCGATGAAAAATAAAAACAATACAAATTCTCTAATAAATGAAATCAAACAAAAAATGATAAATCTACTAAAAAATAGCTACATATTTGAAATAATTTGGATTCCAAGTCATCAAGGAATAAACGGTAATGAAAAAGCAGACATGGAAGCGAAAAAAGCAATTTATGAACACGAAAGTTGGGACATGATTAAATCAACTACTGGAGAACTACAAAAATATATCAAACAAAAAGTTAAAATGAATTGGGATCATCTTTGGAAGACTGAAAATACAAATACAAAACTGTTTAATGTTAGGAAATCAATCTATGATATATCACCCACTGCCTTTACCTGTAGAAAAGATCAAGTAGTTATTACTAGATGTCGTATTGGACACACCAATATGACACATATCCACCTTATAACTAAAACTAATAAAAACAAATGCAAGTGTGGACTTGATCTGTCCATTTTACATTTATTGGAAGAATGTTTAGCTTATAAGAATGAAAAACATTTATGTAAATTACCTGATAATGATGGATGTATGAAAACATTAGTCTTTTTGAAAATGATAAATATGTATAATTTAGTATAAATAATAATGTAAAATTAGTTATTAAATGTGGTCGCTAATGACCTTAGTTGTTAAAGAGCGACCTTAAATAAATAAATTAAAAAAAAAATATATATATAAAACTTGATGAAATAGTATAATGTTTTTTTTTGTCGCTATTTCAATTATTCGAAGATCACCGTGGCGTCAGATCCCTGCTTCGATTCCCGGTCGCGGTAGATGTTTGACGCAAGAGTTTTGCCTCCGCCGAGTCTGCGTTATTTGTCTTCAAGTATTTTTAAATATACTTGAAGACAAATAACGCAGTCATAATAAACTAATAATTTGTTTATACACTTAGCTCTCCTACAAGAATTTTGTCAGCGAGTACCTTATGCCTAATACTAGTCAACACACCTAGTATTAGGCATAAGGTACTCGCTGACAAAATTCTTGTAGGAGAGCTATGAGTATGAAACTTTATTTATTATTTACTATTAGGTCCTATTATTATTTATTTTAGTATTTAAATTTTCTATATTACTCATAGTTTTTTGATTGATAATTTGTATCAAACACGGAGGACATTGTCCACTCTGCAGCCTACTGGCCGATTTCAAAAATATTTTTAATATTTATTTAAAAATACATATTTGGCAGAGACATGCGGAGCTCTAACAGAATTACGAATTCAGTTTATGAAAAAAATTGTGTTGTCGAAACACAGAATGTTCTTGAGGCTTAATAAAAAATTTACTTCGCACTATTTATTATTTTTTGACTATGGAGCCAACCCAAAATCGTACAAAACCCCGCATATTCTACAAAATAAGCTTAGTAGAGTGTGACGTAACGCGGGCGGCGACGGAAACCAATTTAGCATCGCGGCTGCAAAACTTTTAGATTGGGTAAAGTTAGCTTAGTATCGGATTAGATAATCGGTTTTGTGGCTAAAAGAGAATTGGATAGCCTATAATAATTGGATTATTTTAGATGAATTAGGTACTTTTGCAGCCGAGTTTATAATAGGGAGAATTGCTCTCGATATCTCCGTATATGCGTTTTTAGTTGTCTTGCAAGGTCGTGCTTCTTAAGCTGTACTGAATCTTTTATGGTAATTATTTTTGCGTTCAGTTCATAGATGTAAATGAGCAAATGGCAAGACCTACCTACTTTTTTAAATATTAAATTTAAAAAAAATATATTTTTTACTTAATTTTTTAATTTCAACGTAGTCAGGCTAGTGACTTGGTTCATTTATCAAAATTAATTTTAAAATGTGTATAGAGGGTCTGTTGAATTCAAGTCAGGTGTAATTTTTTTTCAAATAAATTAATTATTTCTAGACTTTTCTGTCGTATTAATACTAATTATGTTTACTGTGTTAAATAATTTACTTCAACTTATTTACGGCCAATACGAGTACGGCCAATAAATACTTTCATTTCCTTTCATATATAATCAACTAAAGATATTATATACTCTGTTTAAACCAATAGATTAGCCAGTGGCTTCTAGCATCTATGGGCAAACAAGACTGTATAGTTGACCAACATCCAACTTCCAACTTGGCTCAAAGTTACCAATTTGGTTAACTACGAAAACATGTTCGCAACTCGCATCGAACTTACTTCCTCAACTTGTAAGTTAAATTTAACAAATACACTGTCAAAGTATGCAGCACCGGCAAGTGTATGCAGTTTTACTTAGAATCCCCGCAAATCAGAATATATTTAAGTTTCTTAACATTACTTACATATTATATTTACTATTATGGAAGGCGATGACACCGAGTTTTTGACAAATTATGGCCCCTATTTATGGCGCGGCTTCATACAAACCAACTGAAGCGATGGTTACAGTGCCTCTATTGAAAATTTGGTTCATTATTGCAGAAGCACATGATATCTTTAGAGATCTATTTTTTGATGGATTATATTCAACAGAATTTGCAAATTAGAGCTCCAAAATGAATTTTTGCATAACCATGTAGAGGGAAAAATATTATTTTTATATAAAAAACTAAATTATTTAAAATTTGCTTCATTATTATTAAAAAAGAGTGATCAAACTATTTTTATCACGTTATTGTAAATAAAAGAAACTATAACGAAACCTATATATTGGACGCTGAAACCTAAGTCTTTGTGGGGTATTTTGAAGAGGTTAACTTTAGATAGAGCTAGACCTTTTTTAGACTTAAAGTATTTTAATTGTAATATTATTTATTTTAGTGCCTAATAAATTAGATGCACATTTTTTTTTTGTTTAAGTACCTTCTTCGACTTTTGCTTACGTACCTATTTCATTCACGTCAGTAAATAACATACAAACTCTTTACCCTAGAGCAATTAGTTTAATTTTATTGAAACCTATACTGTCCCACTGCTGGGCACAGGTCTCCCCTTATCCTTCCATACTTCACCATCCTGCGCCATTTCCCGCCAATTATAATAACTATTTTTTACTCTCATGACACCAACTATCTAAAACATAGAACTAAAATTTGCCTGCCTATAAATTAACTGGAACACAAAACCTCTGTTACAAGCACATCCAATATCCTAAAAAAGATCACAGCAGTCGACCGCTTTTAGTTACGGAGCTTTCCGATATTGTGCTAAAAATTTAAATATTCATGAGTCTATTTTATCCGGCGTAGTGTGATGGGCAAGCGGTTGTACATCAACTGAATATTATTAAGGGCTGACTGTATTACTATGCAAATTACTGATCCTTGCTACATCTACAGAGTTATACAAGCTACCAAGTGTACCAAGCGTCAGAACAAGTCCCCTTAGTCCGCCCAAGTGAACTTGTCGGCGTAATAAGAATCCTGACAAAACTTATTACTCAGGTCACAACAAACAAAAACATATGATTTTTTATGTACATTTATAATGCTAATAACTGCAGTAAAGCCATTTTATTACACAAAAACAAGGACAGAAAGCTGTTTTATCGCTAGAGAATAGTTGCTACTGTGTGGTAGCGATTATATTACGGGAACACTGCATTTTTCCTTAACGAAAAGTATCCTATGTTAATCCAGGGCATTAATAATCTTGGTGCCTAATGTTATCAAAATCCGTTCGGCCGTTTGAGTGTGAATTAGTAACAAACAACCACACACACTCACTAGTAATAGTACTCTGATAATTGAGTGAACTAATTGGTATAATAATTCACCTAGGAGCATAAGTACTAGTGAATGAAGTCTTAATAGACTTCGTTACTTAATAGTTACCCAGGTGATTGAGTTTCCTGGATTTATAAAAACACTCGGCTAAATTTAATAACAATTTTTTATGAGAATAAATATTAATTTTGGGTCGTTTAATTAAAAATGATAAACATATTAATGTTTATAATTTTATACTTTTATCCTGCTGTACGAGTATAATAAATATAAGCATGTATTTGGAATGAATACTGTTTATTTTAATTGAGAATATTAAGTTATTCGATTGTTTAAGAAATAAAAATGCGCGTTAACTTATATACAGGGAATCTTAAAATTAAAATAATTATTTAATAATGATACCTATTTAAGGTATTTTTGGTCTTTGTCAGTGATATTAAGTTCGGCTTAGTACAACGAAATGTAAAGTTTTGCATGAAGGATCATTTGGGTTATCTAATCTTTAGAGGCCTACTAATTAACCCTCGAAGCAAAAACTACGGGATGTTATAAATTTGATTTGTCAGGTAGGGTATATGTCTTTCTGTGGCAACGTAATTCCTGAACGGATGAACTAATTTTCATTGTTTCTTTCTTCGGTTATGTTTTATGAATGAATGAATGATACATATGATCCAAAATGGCTGTCTCCACTACATGGCTAATAACATATTTGTTTTTGATTTAGTGTCGGTTCTTGATTTAATTTTTTAATTTTACTCCTATTTTTTTTCTTTTTCTTATTCCACTTCTAGCGTAGATTGGACAATATCTGGGCTATTCTTATTTTCAAAGCTGCTGTAATAAACAGCGAGTTTGTACCGCAGCCAAACCAGAGTCCCACAGGTTCTTCAGCCAAGAGTGCCGGCTCCGGTCGACAGTCCTTTTGTTGTTAGGTAGAAATTATCCACCTATCTTCTAACCAAAATAATTAATTTAATTCGCATACTGACGTTGTAACCAATGACATCAAATTAACATAACTTGTGATTCTACCCGCTACCAAGGCAACCTCACCTTATAATGTGGTCAAGTGCAAACTGGCGGCGGGATGACATCAAACGTCGATTATCTGGATGTGAATAGAACCAATATTGGTATAGGTCGACATTGCATACGATGGCAGGTACAATGTTGATATACCCAGTACTCTATGTCATGTTTAATTCAGTCCTAAGCCATACCCAGTAGCAACGAAATCCTGATAAAATGGAACCTTCTTTATCGAATTCCAAATGGAGGTACTCAATTCGTACTAACCTAACCTAACCTGACTATAACCCAATAGTAGCTATTATTACCAACTTCAAACTTCAAGAGTTTTCATCAAATTTGGTCTAGAATTTTGGCCTGTAGATCAAAATAACTGATACAAGTAATATTAAAAAAAGTGAAACCGACTTTATTTCGGTAGGCAAGAGTGACGTTTCAAAAAAATGATGTCAATTCCTTGAGATTGTGGCGAAAATATCAATAGACATACACAAAAAAAAATACATATAGACGAAGAACCTCTTTGGAAGTCTGTTAAAATTGTAAAGCACATGCCGAATTAAAGTCGGTTGTCATCTTGCTACAAAGTTTAACTTGTTACAGTTGTGTCTCTGTAAGACAGTGTTGTTACCAGGAGACCTTACGGTAAAGCCTAATGGGCATACGATTTGCACAAGTAACTTAGCTGAGACGTTTGTATAGTGGGTTATCCTGAGCTTCATTTGCAACTAGCAGACTATGTTATGGATCTCTGATAGCTTATAGATGTGATTGTGACGGCAAAGGTGTGCCTAGTTCACTGACCTGAATTATACAAGCACGCTGGACTCCAGATTGTCAAAGTGACAAAAAAAAATCCATTTGATTTCCGCCATTTGTGCCGCAGCGTGTGCGTCCAGCGTGAGTACATGGAACTAATATTTATGATAGGATAATATTATATTTAGTTCCCAATACTCACACCAGGCGGTTCTAATGAACGGGTGTATGAGACACGTAACTTGGGCCTATACATGGATAGCAGTCTTCGTTTCGAGAAGCATGTAGAGAACTGTGTTAGATACTATCGCCTCAAAGTGCTTTATGAATTGAAGCCTTTTTTGCACGTAAGTTTGCGTATCCAACTTGCCAAGTCTTTAATATTGTCGAAACTTAATTACATGGACACAGTTTTAGGTCCTAGGCTATTGGCTAAAACGAAAAAGTTAGTCCAACGTGTTCAAAATGCGTGCGCTAGATTCTGTTTTAACGTTCCGTTGAGGTCACATGTGTCCCCGTCTTTAAATAAATATTCGCTTTTAAAAATGCATCATCGCCGTAAATTACATTTAGCCTGCCTTTTTTTCGGTATTATTAATTATAAAGAGCCTAAATATTTATATGATAAGCTAACGTGGAAATCTAGGCAGCCACACTTGGGCCGCACTTGTACTTCACAGCTCTTAACACAGCGGCATAGCTCAGCGGCTTTCAGAGGCAGTTTGCGCTATGCTGCGACCAAGTGTTGGAACAATATCCCGCCGCCAATAAGGAACCTGCAAACTATTACCTCTTTTAAGACAAAGCTGAAAGTATTTTTATTTGTGCATCAAAAGAGTGAAGAGCTTTTGAAAAATGATACAAGTGCTATTTAGAACATATGCAAATACGTATTCTTATTTTTGTTTTCGTATTAAAATTCGGTGCACCCTTCGTTTATATTACATTATGAGTATGTAGAAACTTATAGTTTTTATTGGTGTTGTTAATTGTTTTATTGTTAATTGTTTCTATTATAAGATACGCTATTACTGTTTGGGGAAATGCTAAAGATAGCATAAAAGTCTTAAAATGTCAAAAACGTTATAAAAACAATTAACGGTTTGAAAAAACATAGTCCTTCGAGAAAACACTTTAAAAAGATAAAATAATGACAGTTATATCACATTATTTTCATAGTTGTTTATTAGAAGTACACGAGGATAGGGAAATACCGGAAAAAAGAATTTCACGCAATAATAAAAAAGGGCGAATCCTACCAATAAATAGATTAGCTAAATGTAAGAAGCAGGGGCTTTATACTAAAATACTGATGTACAATAAATTACCTAATAGTGTAATGGATCTCAATTTTAATACATTCAAACAAAAATTTAAGTATTTTTTCGATTGCAATCCTTTTTATAAACTCAGCGAATATATGTCAATGAAACCATAAATAACAAAACAACCATAACAAAATATTAGTAATAAATAAACAAAGCAATCATAAATATTACTTTGCTTTGCTTTGCTTAGCTTCGCTCTGCTCTGCTCTGCTCTGCTTCCCTTTTATTTTTTATTTTTTTATAAAAATTGCTGTGTATTTTGTCACAATAAACCATATTCTATATTCTAATCGACAAAACTACTGTCATTTCCTAGTTTAAATAGTACTCGTAATATACTTCAATAATTAATATTATTATATGGACTATATTAGTATAGCGAGACATATTTATGTCATTGACCTAATTATATAAGATAGATTAACGCTTAATTTTAAAGACACAAAAGTTTAAAGACATTTTTGTTGTAGGTACAGGTAGTGTCATAAGTGGGCGTTAGGTATCGCTTAACACGGTAGCATCTAAATGCATTGTATAAAATTTTACGAAACTTAAATACTAATCATTTTGTTAGGAATGTATAAGGCCGTTGCCTGTTGCACCAGTAAATAATAATATAACGTCAACAGTTTAAATTACAAAGATGAAAACGTATTCTATTTATTCCATGCTAAATAATATAGAAAAAATGCATCCAAATATCTGATATCTGGAAACGTTACCCGAAACCGACTTTCCTCCTAATTTATTAGTTCAATTGTTTTCCTGTTGCTCAAGGAAAACCCGTAAACGACTTTCCTTGATATCATTACAATCTAGCCTAAGCCTAAGGCTAATAATTATCGTCTACAAAATAATGTCTCTAAAAATTTGTCCATCGGCGCTTTTCTTATTATAGTTGTTAAGGCGAAAACACTTTGTTCATATGTTCTTAAGATTTAGCACATTCACGATTATATTTCACTATTTCACTTTTAACACTACACTAACTCGAACGGTTTAGTTCTTTTTAGTCATATAGTTATGTCTGTGTAGTCGAGGAGCTGGATAGCCTCGACATGATAATGAAGCCGGTGATGAGCGGTGGTGAGTTTCGTAATTTTTTTATCTCTTGTTCAACGAATTCTACTGTTAAGTCCTGGTGAAGATCGTTGTTTCTTATGTACCAAGGTGCATCGGAAAAATCCCTCAGTACTATATTTTGGAATCGTTGGATCATGAGCCTATTACTTTGAGCGGTACAACCCCACAAATGTATACCATAAGTCCATATTATTGGAATCAGGACATGTTTGTACACTAGCAGTTTGTTATGTATTGACAGCATTATTAGTTCCATGAAAATTTGATTAAAACAAACCTTTAAACGGTATTAAGGTGATGGTTCCCAAATAGATGCGTTTTTGTTACCATCTTCTAGCATTACCGTATACTGTGCCATGTTGGAAGTTAATAAATACATCATGTAATGCGTATACTCAATTAAAGCATGATGTTTCTAAATGCTTATCTTAGTTTACCAAACCATTTTAATATATTTTTGAAGAACTCATTATCTCATTATTTTGAACATGTTTCTTTCGGTATACGTGGAATGTCTACTTTGTAATGTTGAGGTAGATTATTCGAAATATTGGCACCTTCAGACTAATGTATTGTTTTTGTCTTAGAATGATAGGTAAGTGAAGTTTTAAAGATAAATGTTATTAGAGCCTACTAAAAAGTATTCATTTAGAAAAGCACGTTGCTAATATATTTAACTAGGCACTTAGTACATATTTTAATGAGGCACTTTGGCTTAGCTAGCGGGTAGCGTTAATTTTATGCGACGTTGCATGCGTGCCCGCCTCATCCCTGCCACTTCGCGTAGTGCGCGACGTTGTCAGACTTCATCTAGTGCAGCGTGAGAATAATTATATATAATATTCTTACCTAGGATAGTTACCGCGTGCGCGTAATAACATACTTATAAGCGATTGTGTTTTACTAGAAACATTCTCTGCCGTGATTTTGACATTACTTGTAGAAGTGTGATAATATACAAATGGGAGATAAGAAGAATCGAAAACAAAAAATATCACTTCTGACAATCTTTATAAGTAAACGTTCATCGATGATTTCGCTAATTTACTTTTTTTATGATTTTTTTTAATTGAATATTTTTATTTATAAATATTTTGATTATATACTATTTTGACCGATTTTTATCTAACTTATATGAATTAATTGTTTGTTATTTTTAACGTCTCTAAGAAAACAGAAAAAACTTTAAAAAAAACCTTAAAAAGTAAACAGTTAGGTATTTTTAATATGGCAGCTGCTCCTTACAGTGAATAATATTTTTTTTTATAAGATCTCTTCCCGTAGCAACCATCAGCTATAACATCTATGATGGTATATTATAGATTAGAGGTATATTTGTATTTTGTCTGTCAGTTTGTATGTATGGATGTTTGTCCTCAAGAAATTTCGTAATAGCGTACAGGTTTCCTTCTAAAAAGCGTTTACAGTGTAGGTCCTAAAAAATATAATTGTTTTTATCTGAATCAGAAGGGTGAATTCGAACGGCATTGCCATCATAGATGTTATAGCTGATGGTTGCTACGGAAAGAGATCTTATAAAAAAAATATTCTTCACTGTCAGGAGCAGCTGCTTAATAAAAATATGTAACTATGAATTTTTCGATTGATTATGTAAATATGAATTTTTCGTTAATTTTAGCATCTCTAAGAAAACAGAAAAGTACTTTAAAAAAACAATAACTGAAATAATATGTTTAATTTTTGTTTCAGTTATTGTTTTTTTAAAGTATTTTTCTGTTTTCTTAGAGATGCTAAAATTAAAGAAAATTAAAATAATGAAAAATTCATTCATATTAGTTTGATAAAAATCGGTCCAAATGGTTAGACTTATAAATAAAATATGCATTTTTTTTATTTATTACAATTTTTTTAAGTAAGTTTTTTTACCTAACCTAGCGAACCTCGTTGTTGATAAATAATGTCATCAATTATTAGAGCTGCCAACTGCTCACCATGGCGGAATTTTGAAGGATGCAACTCGCACGATATTCAACGAACGAACTCGAACGATAGTTTCTACGAAATTTTCTCAATTTTTTTTGGTGTTTTTACGAGGTACGAGAAATCATTTTTATAAAAGTTTAATGAAATCGAGTTATTATTATTCGATAATGAGTAAAGTTATATTTGAATTGAGTAATTACTACATACTTCACCTTCTGTACAATAGTAATCTTTGACCTAACTTTCAGAAAAGTACGATGTTATTTCTCTGAACTTACATTACTCTATGTCAATATCCAAACTGTGCATAAGACACCATCTATCTATACAGTTGACAAAATTATAGACGCCCGCCAATGCCCGCTCATCTGTTTCGCCCAGAATCAAACAGATGGCATGGCATAGGTAAGTATCAGTACATACTATTATTTATTCCGTGGCTCAATTCTCAATTGCGTTTGTCTATACCCGTCGCCTTAAGTTCCGCTACGCGTTGTTATAGGTACTTTTCTGCTTCAGAGAATGTACGTTTTTGTAAACACATCGGCATTAGTATCACGTTTCCAATAACTGAGAGCTGTGTGTTATTCAGTTCATAAAATGCCTTGAAAGTAATAGAGTCGTATCTCGGCAGTGTCAGGTATGACGCTGGCATATATTATGTGGATGGGTTGTGGTGTGGGAATTATTGTATAGATAGTAGCTGCGCCCTGCGGAGTTAAAGTGAGAGAAGATTCCTACGGTTTACGGTACAAACATGGAGAACGACGATTCCTAAGTAAAAATAACGGTCAAGTGGTAGTCGCATTTTTTACGTATGTTATAAAACATATTATGTTTGTACGGTTGACAGTTCGTAAACTACCATAATAATGACACTAGTAACATAATGATGTTTCACATCCGTAACTTATACCCTAGTGTGTTAACTAAAATATTTACAAGAATAGGTACGAGGTTGGATCCCACGAAACATGCAAAAAGAGCCTGTGCTACCGGTGAAGGAAAACATCGTGAGGAAACCATAGCATGGTGGTAGGGCTCGCATGGCTAGCTACCACCCTCAAGTTGTAAAATTTGTCGCCAAGCACCTAACGGTGTGTTCCGGCAGCCTTCCTTGAGAGCCAGGGTATTCCAGACTAGGCATACTCCATCTAGGGCTACAGTGTTGCTGACTTCCGTGGTCGTGCGAACTTTTGGTCAAATGCCTAGCTGTTCAGGATTTTAGTCGTCAAAAACATTACATGTGCAAAAATGCACAAGTTTCTCCACAGTTACTCGTATTCTGCCGTTAACAGATGTGAAATCGAATGAAATCAAGTCGGTTCAATCAATGTCTATTTATCTATTGCAGCAAATATCCAATCACTTTGTAATAAATTGATACTTAGGTTAATAGCAAAGTGCCACGGCACTGCCGTGCACCCAGACATTAATAATAATATTGCGAATTCTTTGGTCGAGACTTGTTTAAAAGATGTAGACTCTTGTTACAATAACATATACTCGTACTAGCAGTTCTCCGAACAAAAAAATTGAGCACACAAGTTTTGAATGATCTGCCTGATGCCGTAACGGACGCGGAAGTCCTGATGTATGCTGACGATGTAGCTGCAGTAGTCACGGCACCGACGCGACGGTGGACCTGTTGGAGCAGAGACTGAACGGGGCTTCACAACTATTCAGCTGGTTTCATATGAACGGCATTGCACTCAATTTAAGCAAGACTCATTTTATTCATTTCAGCCTCTCGGGTAGGGCTTATAAACCTCTTGCAGTGCTGGTGGACGGAGTGGAAATAGACGAGCAGAAGCTGACTACCTTTCTCGGGTTTGGAATCGACAGTGGACTAAAGTGGGATACCCATATTGATAAGATCTGTGTAGGCTCGGTAGCGCATGTTAAGCACTGGCGAGGGTTTCGATAGTAGTGCTTAGTGAGGTCGCATGCGCGTGCTACTTTGCAACGGTGCACTCGCAGCTCCAGTACTGTGCCGAGATATGGGTCGGAGCGGCGGAAGGGGAGCGCGCGTTCCGAATGCAAAACGCGCCGTGCGTTGTTTGGCGCACATAGCATGAGAGACCTCAGCTCGTCCATTTTTCGATAAGTTAAAAATCCTCACATTACCCTCCATATTGATTTTTCAAGTGGCGGTCTACGTGAGGGGTTAAAAGGCGGAATACTGCGAGAGAGGCTCAAGACACGCGCACTCCACTCGTGAGAAAAATAAATTGAGAACTCTGGTGAAGTCTTCCAAGTTTTTCCAAGACACACGTCATGGGGCCAACAGTGTACAACCATTTGCCGAACGCAATCACTAAAGCGTGTAGCTTACAATCATTTAAGCTAAAATTGAAAAAGTGGCTTATCGAGCAGTCCTTTTATACGTTTGACGAATTTTATAAATTTAATATTTAATTATTGTTAATAACAAAATTAAGTTTTGATTTAAAACTATTATTTCTATTTAAGTTAAATATTGTTTGATAATTGACGCGTAAACTAAAAATTTATAAAATAAATGAATAATTAATAATTATATAAATAATAACAACACAAGAAACATACTAAAAACTTTCAGTTTATGAATATTATGTTAATATGTTATAATTAAATAATAATTTTAAAACCGATTTATTAATCAGAAAAATATACATTTTTTTGTGTAATTAAGGATCTCTTATTTTTAAAGTAAAGTTTAACTATTACCTAGATTTTACAGTTGGATAAAAAAACCTAGTAGGTGCGGAACACTGTTGCAGCTGCAAAAATATCTTTGAGCGATCAACAACTCTATAGGTCTAGACGCGGCACTTGTCAAAGGCTTTGATAAAACCGTTATACTAGGCAATACGGGCCTCAGGAAACTCCCATTCCATTCACATGTTGTCCCACGCTACCCCAACCAGGCTTTGACTTTACTTTGAAGTGACTATCCGCCCCAAAGCGACCAGTGGTCAACAACCAGATCATTTTAAACTATTTTTACCGTTTTTTACCATCCCGGACGTCCGTTTTTACGCTTCCACAGAATCTAATTACTTTGCGAGGTTTTTTTCGTTGTTTTTTTTCTATCGTGTGTGAGTGTATAACGAGTAGCATGAGACAGACGTGGGTGGGTGTTTGATTGAAAATAGTTCTGTTCTCTATATTTAGACTACAATCTGCATCCTGTGGTGTTACCCGCGTAAATACAAATCAACAAGTAGCATATGTATTAATCCAAGTTCTAAGCTATCTCCGTACTAAATTTCATTAAAATCGGAGTAACAAATATACATCTATTCTTATAAACTATCGCGTTTATAATATTAATTTGAAATAGGATTACATTTGTAGTTTAAATCCACCCATTTCCGATAAATCCAGGTATCAACATTTTGAACAAAACTTTTTTGGAAATCGGCATGAGTATCAGACGGTTTCAATAATCTTTGTTTTTTTCGATTCGTCTCCCCTCGGAATAGCAGAATAAATATTAAAATACGGAAAAATAAATAAAAAATATACAAAGCGAAGCTTATTTAAACTAGCATAACTTAAACAAACTTGCGTTTTCATTATTAATTTCAAATAAAAAATGATATATCAGTTTTCATTTTTTAAAATATTCTTTGCCTTTCTAGCATACCGCTTCCTATTAACCATGAAGAAGCGATCATATTATTAGCCTTCAAAGCAGGTGCTCGCTTTAATAAGGTGCACCTTTTGTAAACATTATTAATCATAACTGACATAATCCTGAATCAACTTATATTTAAACTAGCTGGGCGCGGATCTCCATTTTTAATGCTTATATATATATATGTATGTATCAATGTATATTTCTTTGGCACGTCCTAGAGCCTAAACGGTTTGTTGTATTTTTATGTGAGTGTTGTCAATAGATTCGTCTTAGTCGTGAGAGTGACACTGGGTACATCTAAATAAAAAAAAAATTAATAATGATACACAGGTTTAACGATTTAGCAGTCGAGTTTTTTCGAATTTGCTTTAACCACTTGTTGCATGTGACGAATAAACTAACACTACTGGGCCGATTTCAAAAATTTTTTCATCTTTATAAAGCTATATTATTATATTATTTATTATAATACACATATAAACTCGACGACAGACCGTTTGCCCCTCAACCCAGTGTCCTTAGTGACAGTTTTCTTACTTGCTCAATCACGTTGGCATGAGCCAGCGTAAACACAATTTTGAATGTAATCTAAACAGCGCCACCTAGCGTCAACGTCTTGTTTTAATGTTGATTCCATACAAACCGCCTTGCACATATAACTAAACAAATAATTATCCAAATCTGACAAGTATTGCTGAAGAATCGAAAAATAGACATAAAAATACGCAGCCTTAATACTCATACGAAGCATAGTTTTTTCATATTAAGAAAAATATAATTATATATAGCACAAACAGTTTTCCGCGTCGTAGCATTTTCCATGTGGCCATCCCAAGAGAGCGCAGCCCCAAGCACATACCCAGTCTGCACATCCCAATTGATTCAGCGGAAGTTTCATAGACTCCACCCGGGTAGCTTGCGTCGACCAGGTCTTGACATCTGGGGAGAAGATAATCCACAAATTAGTAAAACATCAACAAAAATAATAGTGTAAAAAAATGTAGTAAGCCTGTGACCTAAGAAAACGAAAAAAACTATTTGAATAAATGGATGCTAATGAACGAGCATCACAATAGTGGTGTGAGAGGTAGGTTGCATCTCACCATTGGTAAATCCCTTGTCCTACAAATGAAAAGGCCCCACGCCTTTTCCTTTTCAATCCCAGGTACAGACATGCATGCATCTCTGTATTTTTTAAGCATATCCATATTACGATAAATTACCACATGCTTTTACAGCGAAGAAAACCATCGCGAGAAAACTTGTTTGTCGGAAAAGCTTTGAAAATAAGTGAATTCCCAACCAGTAATCGCAAATCGGCCGGCGTTTCGCAATGTAAACATAAAAAATAACTTAACAGTTTGGTTTCGACAACAAAATTAATTAGTGTATTTTACTTGACTTATCTCTCCTAATTTGTCATTAATGGGGGATAAAAGGAAGTAAAATTGTCCCGCGTTGGAGTCGACATAGTATGGAATGAATATTTTTGTACGTACGTATGTACATTTTTGAGGTTGCTGTAATAGTCCGTAATTATTTTGAATATTTCAATACTGCTAAGGATGTGTTCCCACGCAATACGAGAAATGGACAAAGATTAGTAATTAATCGAGTTCAGAGAATAGCATTATAAAAAAAAAATTGCTTTGCCATGTGTATCTATGTATATAATCTCCTTCCGTTTAATATTACAGAACAAACAAATAGTGCTTTTCGTAGAAAACTTAAAACATGGTTGTTAGAAAACTCTTTTTGCTGTATGAAAGATTTTTACAATTTTACACGGACTAAAAGATTTGGACTTAGTACATATTAAGTAACGCAATTATAATTAATTATATTGACATATTCTTTAGTTAATAATTATAATATTAACAAACCTAATTTCACATGCCGATCAACGGTAAAATAGGCAGAACACATATATTTAAAATAATTACAGTGATATTACCCTATTTTTGTGACATAAATATTTCATTTCACTTTTACCCTATTTTATCTACCATTTTCCAAAAAAGTGACGGGTGGACCTATTTTTAAATTTTCTTTTCCTTTGACAGATAGGATATATTTATATTTGTTTATCTAAATTGTGTTTCTCCAAACTCTGCTATCATAAGCAATTGACATATTGAAAATAACTATAAAAAAGTGTTTTTTTTTATAAAATAAAATATTGTTACTTATTCCGCCATCTTGCGCAAGTTACAGCTCTCGTCATTCCTCGAAATCATAATTCACTGACTGTTATCCCGATATGAAGTTCGCCGGGTCAGCTAGTATAATAAGATTATTATTTAAAAAAAAATTAACTCCCATTTCGGCAGGCGCTGATAGAACTTTTTCAGTTAATTCGGTATAAAAATCATCATTTAAAAAAAAAAACTTATTTGTCCAGCCGTCTCCGAGATATCAGGTAACATACATTGAACTGCCGCGGTAAAGCTATTGCATACCCATAAGTCTAGTCGCATGCACACAAACGCCGTGCCGAAGTCTGCCGAACTAAAACGACGTTAGACGAGTGTTAGGTTTATTTTCGTTTCAGAATTTCTTGTTTCGGTCGCCGCGCTCAAAGCTATGCAATAGCTTAAAACTTACCATCGAATTGAGTACTTTCTCTTTTTTGAAAGTCTTTAGAAAAGACAAAATAAATCAAATGTTTCACAGCTAGGAACAATTTGTATTTGAAATTCAATATCTACTAATATTAACGTTTCACGTCGTTTAAACCTTTTCTGACCTTCCACTAATACCTTTATTTCAAAATGAAAATAGCCAAATTGGACCAGCCATTACCTAGTTTTAGCGACAGAAGCGAACAGCAACTGCAGCAATTTTTATATATGTGGATTTTTGATGTTGGTCTAAATCGTCGTTGCGTCATTGAAAAATCTCAGAAAATACAATATTAAAAGTACTTCTAAATTATTTGAAATTGGCATAAAATATCTGACTTACCGCGCGATTTAAATGCTTCTGTCATTATTTTGAGAATGTTAGTTTCTTCAAATGCTTCATCATCGATCACAGCAGCCACGGCCACTGATACCAGTGCCAATATTATCCAGAAGGACTTCATTTTTACTTAAATAAAATATAATATTTAACTCAATGAAAGTGTGCAAAGTGACGCAGGAGGGGGCGTGCTTACAGATTGGGCTATCGAGCTTAAGTGGGCAAAGCCCAAAGCCAAACAAAGGAATGCTGACTCGTGATGACGTATAATCAAGTGCTTTATTATTATTCCCACATTTATTATGACTACCTGAAGACTTCTGTACATTGTAACTATTGGTAAGCTGATGCTATTGCGAGGCGGCGACCATCATGGACCGATTTCATCAAACATTCCCGAATAAATTACTTTACATTTAAAAAGAAAACTAAATCAATAACGGTTCATCCGTTCGGGAGCTACGATGCCACAGACAGACAGACACTTATAACACCTCGTGTTAATTCATTCTCTTCCATTACAATAGCTGCAGATATTTTTTTCTTGTTATTTCGATTCAAACCTCTCAACCAAATTTGATAAAATATAAATGGTAGCTCTCAAGATGTATATACCCCCTGCCCTATCAAAGAAATTATTCAAATCGGTCGAGCCGTCTCCGATATATCAAGTAACAAACATAAAAAATATGCAGTCGAATTGAGTACCTCCCCCCTGCTTTTTAGCGATAAGACCGTCTTTTGTGCCATGTTATTTGTTTGTTGTATTCTTTTGTGTTGTATTTTTGTGACAATAAAGAATTATTGTATTGTATTGTACCTCCTCTTATTTGGAAGTCGTTAGAAGTGTACTCATTGTCGAAAATATTGTTATTTCGTCAAAACATAAATTAACAGCTCCAATAATGTTGGTGTATTCGATACTGAATCTATACTAATATCACATATAGTATCGATACTGAATCTATACTAATATCACATATAGTATCGATACTGAATCTATACTAATATCACATATAGTATCGATACTGAATCTATACTAATATCACATATAGTATCGATACTAAATCTATACTTAATATTACAAAAAGAAAAGATTTGCATTTTTGTATGTAACGAATAAATTCAAAAACTATCTGATAGTTTGATTGTAAAAACTCTTTCACCGTTAGAAAGCTACATTATCACTGAGTAACACATGCTATAAAAAAGGCATCCGCGGGGACCGCGGGCAACACTGCAGAGTGCAGCTAGTACTTTATTAAAGAGCGAACGGTTTTTTTAACGTCTCGATCCTAATAAACAAAATTTAGACCATTCTAGTTTGTCCTAGTTCGCACGTAACTTCATAGCCAATAGCCATCACACTCACATTCAATACGGACGGCACTACTCAGTAATACACACACAAAGGCCTTTGTGTATCCATCGCAACTTGCAGCCTTCCTACCTAAGTGCAAAAATATTTACACCGGCAGGAATACGTAGACCTCATAGTGCTACGTTTTTAAAAAGTTAAAAAATATTGCACATATCGTTTATGTTTTGTTTTATAGGGGGAATGGGAGGAAACGGGAGTTTATTACTAAGAATTCGCTGTCCGTTCTTTCGTCTGTCTGTCACCAGGCTGAATATATATATGTTGTCGATATAACAACAAATACTAAATACAGAATTAAATATGTATTAAATAAAAAATACTTAAAAGTCACTTTTTTACGTTTTTTGCTCTAAGTATATTAATAATGGCAGCAGATAGAAACTTCAATTGTTTTAATTTTGGTACAACGGAAGTGTTCGTGCGCGAGTCCGACTCGCATTTGCTGACCTTTTAGTAAAGCTCCTTGCTGCCCACTAGCACTATTCGATTTATCTAACCAAACCCAAAAGTTTATTGCTATGGTAGCTAATAATTAGGTTGCTAAGTAATTAACTCAATATAGAACTATTTTACTAAGGGACGCAAATTTCTAAATGTGACCTTTGTTTATACGAGAGCCGAATACTTTATTGTAATTATGGACCTTGTAAAACTTTAACTTATAAATCTTCCAACTGTTAATCTCGCAATTACAACAGTAAATTTAAGATATGAAAAAAATTGTCACATAGTACAATAAGGGTTCCGTATAATACTAGTTCAAGTTTCTACTTGTTATATTATTAATAACAAGCAAAAATCGGCAAAAAACATGTTTGTTGCTCGTTGTTGTTATAGGGGCAACCAAATACATCATCTGTGAAAATTTCAGCTGTCTAGCTATCACGGATTCATAAGATACAGCCTGGTGACGGATGGACGGACAGCGAAGTCTTTGTAATAAGGTTCCTTTTTACCTTTTAGCAATGGAACCCTAAAAAGACCAGAACATCAGTGTTTTTTTTTAGTTTTAGTGATCATATTCATAGATGTGTTTCGCTTGTCTCTGACTGACTGACTCTGATAACTGATTGTCGAAAATAAAACAAAATAGACGTCAGGAACACGAGACGAAAATAAAATAAAACCTAGATTACTTGAGTAACGCATTTCTCATTAGATCTTCTACTAAACCTATGAGAAAATATTTACAAAACCTAAATTGTTCGCTTCCATTCGCAATTTACTTCGGTAACCCAAGGTTTGATAGTAAACTTTGCCGCTTGATGATAAAGAATCTAATTTATAACGCGGCCAAGATGAAATTTCTGTTACGGCAGCAAAGTTGTAAGTTACGGAGTATCTTAGCAGTTTACTGTTGATTTTTTCCACTGTGTTGCGATTATGTAGCGATGATAAAAACTTTGTTTTCGCGACTCAGGAAGTTTGTGATTAGTTGTTGTTATGATAAACTTTCGTAGCCAGATCCTTGCTCTATCCTATTTGTGTAATAAGTGTGTGTTTGAAGATGCTGTTTTTGTAGTAAGTAGTATTCGATCAAAAAACGGGAATTATGTTACAAAAATGTTATAACTATGTAAAACTATAGAATTAGTAAAATGTGAAAAATAAGTGCATTTTTTATTATTTCATTGGCGGCGCCGTGTGGTGTTACCCGTTGTTAATACACGATAAAAAGTAATTTATGTGTTAATCCAGGGCGTAAGGTTATCTCCGTACCAAATTTAATCAAAATGGGATCTGCAGTTGTTGCGGGAATGAGCACCAAACATACCATACATGCTCACAAACTTTCGAGTTTATAATATTAATAGAACAGTCTCGCCTCACGGCTTTACTCGTATGATAACAAATTAGACCTCTCAAGTATTTGCAAAAAAGTTATGATAACTCAATTTAACTCCATACAAGGAATCGTCGTATACCAAATATCACTTATTTAGGAACACACTTTAAAGGCTTACTTTTTTTTATATGTTTCCGCTAATTTATTCTAAAATTTGAGAATATCTTTAAAATCGTCGGTCATTAAACATTTTCATACTTATTTATGTGGGTTGTATTCTTAAAAATATTCTACGCATACTTTCACTTTAAAATCTTTTTTGGCGACGCACTAAAAATCATTTTCCCGGACCGCCCGCTGCAGATTTATAATTGTCTAAAAAATCCGCCTTTCTTAATGCATTGTCGGGGGAGAGTTGAATAATTATGTTGCCAGTTTTCCCCCTTAATTGCTTATTCTAAATTACCTTGCGTTTCACTAAATGGTACCCCGTAAATGCGGATACTATCTTAATTGTTGCATTTAAAACTTTACCTGCATTTCGTATTGCAATGTTCTAGGCATATCAATTATAATCTATATTATATAGCACGTAGGTGATTTTGCTTGTTATCGTATTTGCCTTAGTGAGTTCTTGGAACAAACAAGACGTAGGTACTGATAAGGTGGTAATGTATGATTCTTAGAAGAGTGCCTTAGTCTCAAGTAGCGTGTGGGGTATTAAAGAGCGCACTAAACATTTTAAAAATGGTTTCGTTTGTAAATAAAGCGATACCATTATGCTTTGTAAGTAATGCTACAGAGGTTTATTATTTCCACAGCATATAATTTTCAAGTTTAAAATTATTTTTGTTCTTCTATTTGAGATTTGAACAGTTTTTTGTCTTATTAGGAATTAGGTTTCCGCTAGACCGCATCTCGCCTATTGTAAAGTACGATTCAGGGTACGATGTAGCATGCATGCTTTGAAGAAACTAATGGACTAACGACTGGTAATTTTAATAGCTATTGTCGAATGTTTCATGTATAATAGCTGATTTTTTTATCTAACACAACTAGGCTATCAAATGATCACAAGTTCGCACGACTACGAAAGTCAACGACACTGTAGCCCTAGATGGAGCATTCCTAGTCTGGGATAAAGCTTTCGGGATATAAAGAAGCTGGTAGCATTAAGTCACTTGCGACTTGACAAGTTGTTTAAAAAAATTTATTACGGACTTCCGTTACGACAGGCGCTTATAGTTTTTGCCATCTGCAATGGTGTCAACTACAAAACCGAAAACACACGATTTTCTTATTTCTTCGTCGCCGGTTTTGATAAGTAGAAATTAGTAATATATAAATATTTTTATCTCGAAGCTCTAAAGCACACAACCTTAACGTCAAAGTCAGCATAGATAAAATAGAAATAAAGACTTAGAGCAGAAATGAAACGTTTTCTGCAGATATAGGAAATAGAGTTGCAATCACGAAGAAGTTGTCGCCAACATTTCCGTAAAACTCAAACGAAGGCGCAGTAAAGTCATTCGCCAATATACATGCAAAAACAGCCGCCCGATCGCGTCTGACAAACAAGATTACCGCTGATTTATACAGAAGACTGGTTTTGGAGGATGTAACCGGCTATTTAGCGTAAGGTCTTCCTAAAATGTGGCCTTATCACATTGAAGTAGGTAAGACATGTTCACACTAACATACCTACGTTTTTCCTTATATTTTTGGGTTTCATTGGTTATTACACAAAAACTGCCCGATTTGAAACTTAGTACCTCTTTGGCTTTAACATCTTGTTTACAAAACAAGAGTAAAAGATCCTAGACTGTTAAAATGACTATGCGCTGATAACGTAAACTTTTAGATCACAAATATTTATATTTGTACAATTAATCAAAGTCACTTTAATAATAATTAAAATTGAACGACTTGTACTTTGGAAAACAAAATGACTTTATTTTAATATAGTCATATTATTTATGTAATACAGAAATTTTGCTAGAGGTGCAAAATAGCAAATCTACGCTGACAATTCCAAATTCCAATTCCCCACAACACATTTCGTGTAGGTGTAACTTTTGAACGAACAAATTGAATTGTCAAAGTTGCAACTTTTTGACAGTGCTGTAATTCGTTTACAGTGTTACCTCTGTTAAATTGAGTGACGTCTCTTTGTCTACACGAACGACTTATTTCTGATAACAGCTTTCCGCTTCTCACGTAAACAACAGCCGAATGTTTTTATTCAGGCTCGTAATGTAGGACTGACCTCAAAGGGGCTGCTAGGAGTGCATTTTATTTTAAAAGAGCATAAATAAGTATAAAAATTGATCGATCCGAGACTATGTATTTTGAAAAATTAACAGAAGGTAAACGAAAAAGACAATAAATGCGTCATACTAAATGATTTCCACCTTTTACTTACGAGTAACCACGCGGGGATTAGTAGAATGACTATGTAAAAGTTCTAATATAACTAGCTAGCCCTTTAAAACTATGCCTGGAGTACATCCTTGTTTCCGTTGACATAACAGAATAAGGAGGTCAGGCAAGCTATTCGTCAGCTTGTGTTTTTGACGGTGCGTATTGTTTTTGCAGATGGATATTGACGATTATTTTTAATGGTGCGGAATTATTTATGGTTAGGTTTATTGATCGTCACAAAATTTTTTAGCTGATTGTTCGCTGATATTTTATTGAATTCTAGAAAATTTAGAATTTTTTCAGTAGCTTCTCATAACAAATAAGCTATTATATGTTAATGTTTTGTGTGTGTGAGTGGTGTTGATAGATTCGTTTTAGTCGTGAGAGTAAAACTAGATACATCAAAATTTTAAAACCTAATAAGGATGATACACAGGTTTAAAGATTTAGCAGTCGGGTTTTTTCAAGTCACCTCTAACTATTTGTTCTACAATATCTACCTAAGCTTGATATAGCAACCACGTTATATAAATACATAGGTATTTAATTCAAAATACTGATGATGCTATTATTCTAAACTCCAATTATTACGTCTTCATTAGATTGTCTCTCTAATTCAATAAGAGATATCGTCGGATATAATTAAAGAAGGGAATCATTCTTTGGGATTCGTCAAATCCATTCATCTTACACAATGGGCAATCGGAATAAGAAGACCAACGAATTATTAACGGACTGGATTCATAATATTAAATGTATATTTTATTTTCTAAAAAAAGAGAAAGTTCTTAATTGACCAGAACGTTTTTGTGTAATGTATGATCCTTGGTTAATTCACAAGTCTAGACGCGCTTAAATGAAACTAGTATGTGACTTAATTTAATTATGTCATTTATGTATGACCAACAGCTTAAGGATAATGCATATATGAATATTATACTTATAGATAGTACAGCCAATTACAGGTCAGTTTTAAAGTTTGTGTAAGAGTACAGATTAACGTTTTATGTATGCTACTAAATTATATAAATAACTTGAACTGTGCCTAAAAAAACTTATAAAATTTACAGAAAAAAATACAGTATACAGTGCAAACAATATTATATTCCTTTACTTCCTCTACTTAAATTATTGCTTAGAGAACAAAATTATGTTTATCATGATAATATAATTAATATATTATCATTATGAGTAAATTATATTATCATTATTCATTCTGTTGCAGAACAGAATACATATATATATATATATATATATATATTCTCAACTTTGCTACAATTGTTCATTTACTTTGTTAATATGTCAATTATAGCATGTTTGAATGTATACTGTGTTGTGTTAAAAATGTCTTAGGCCGAAAAGTAGGCATTAAATGTAATAATAATAATGCGTTTATTCCATAGATTTACACATAATAATTACATAATATATTAGGCTAATTTATTTTCAATATGTAGAACATAATTATACACTATTGCTGCGCCATGACCAGTAAAAAAGTGGAAAAGTTATATAATCAAGAAATAGAAAAAGAATTGACACAAAACACGACATTAGAGGCGAAATAATGTTCACCTCTATTTTTTTTCGCGATTGTAGATTTCAGACACATGAAAAATAATCAACGGTATGTTAACCGATTTCTGAAACACGCCTGAACCAATTTTTTACGTAGTTTGTTTCATATATATTTTATGAAAATTTAACTAGGTAATGGTTTCATCTATAAATCAAATTAGCTAAAATAATTGTGTGTTGATTTTTTTCAATGATTTTTCATGTTCTGTTACCGCTCTATGCAGTTAGTTTATCCATGACTTTTACATTGAGAATGCAGCATGAGAAGCTTTGTTCATGTTCCAAAATGAAGTATTGTTTGAACTTGCGATATTCTAAGTATTTTCAACTCAAACAAATGACGCATTATCAGAAACGATACAAATGAATTGGTTGAAAATTGGTTATATTGATCACTTGACAATACCCACTTGATACATAATGTAGCATTTGTAGAACAGTTAACTTAAATTGATGTTTTAATCGATTATACTCATAATATGCAACTGTGTTGTTTTTACTCGAGTGTATGTCGTATTTTTATTTGAATAGTGTGAATAAGTCACCTGCAGATAGTCATCCCGCGATTTCTCTTGTAGATACGTCGTTCTAAAGTTAATGCAGTCGGGCTTTTTCAAGTGACTTTTAACCACTCGTTAGTCTATGGGATACGAACCAGATTTGGATAACTGCGCTCTCTCACTCACACTATTTCAGTTTTATTAACATACAAAATCAAAGAATTCATTTATGAAAAATATTCGGTTATTTTGCTGATTAAAATTAACGTATATTTTTGTAAATACGACATATTACAACAAAAAAATACAATAGAAATGGTACTACTTAGTATTTTGATTTTACAAAGATTAAGTTTGCAAACCTTTATCGATTGAAATAATAAAATTGCCAATGTTATTTTTAACATAATGACTGAAGTCGATTTATCAGAAATAGTTCCATTATTTTGTATCTTAATAAAACTGTGCTGGAAAGCGCATACTCCAATTCTGCGACCTTTAATTTTTTTATAACTATTATTTCTTTAAATGTGTTCGTTTCTCTTCTACGATGAAGGGCATCAAGACACGAACTGGAGCCAAGTGCTTGATCCAAACTTAAGAACTCTTCACTATCCTGCTTGTATTAAATACAATTGCGTCTTGGAGTGGCTTGTATACTGTTGGGGTTTGCAGCAATTCTAAGCTAGAGTGCAATGTTCTAGGTATCACTCCGGTGGATAAACAAGAGTAACCACAACTAGAAAGTACTATAAAGTATAAAACTACTAAGCTCTAGAACAAAACTGAATTTTAATAAATGCATTTGAGAATACCTATATGAATATGACGTCATGTAAAAAAAACATCATTTTACAAAATATGAAAACTGTGAGCCCCAAATTAACCATTAGTTGTGCTTCGCCGTATCTCTACTAATTCGATAGTGAAATTGTGCCATCATAATTTCACCATCGAAACTCTATACTCACACTCTCTATACTCCCCAATATGTATCTGATAAGAGCGAAGAGACCAGCCACTTGTAAAGGTAATTTATAGCCACGCTAGAGTTCTAGTGGCGGACCATAGACATAATATTTTTGGACGAAGCGTACGTATTTGAAAAGGGTGAACATTTTTTCGGTGTTAACGTCATGTCACAGAAACTGATGCAAGAGTATTCAATGCGATCGTTTGTGTTTTAATAATCTAATTTACTAACCCGCTTTTCGAAAGTAACGCCATAAAATTCTTAGTACCACGCAATGCACTAACATTTGGATTCAAATGCGAAAGTCAAATAATAGTGTTTTTTTTTTGTAAAACAAAATTAGCTGTTTATTTTTGGGCATCGGCCCTTCCTCACATTGGAATCGTTTCATGGCGGACTCATACACCGTAAGCTGTGATACTTGTGGTACTACTATCTCGCCTCGTAAACAAAAGATTACCAATGATTTACGATCTTGGAAGTTTACTCCACATTACGATAGTATTCGAAGAAGTAAACAAATGCAAATAGTACTAGATGCATGATGTTATTAAAAAATATCATAAAATTATAGTAGTAATATACTTCTACGTTGGAGGAGGTTCTTAATTCATCTGTATTTTTTTTTTAATTTTATGCAATTTCTCAGAGTAATAGTCTATAATTTCTCTGGATCTAAATCATTTAGATTTGTTTTGAAATGGGTATACTTTATGTATTACTCTGATGGGAGATAGATGATATTTAGTATGATAGTATGGTTTGGAAATAAAAATGACTGAAAGTTTTTTAAAAATAATTATTAATTTCGAGTGTATCAAACAATGAAAATATATAATCTCAATCAAATTGCTGATCGTAAATCACCTGAACCAAAAAACATTATTTCAGTCGCTAAGTTGCATATAAATTTCAATGCGCTTATTACGTAAACTTTAGACTGCGACGGTCGGGCCGTCCTCATGCAATGCAGCCAAACTTCCAAGCCACGCCAGATTAATAATAATAAGTTGTTTGGCGCACCTTTGTTTATACAAAATTCACAGATTAAAAAAGGTAAGGATGGATATGCATACTGAGAGAAAGGCTGTTTTTAGAGCCAGTGTATACCAGACTAAACATGCTCTTTCTTGGGCCACAGGAAGTGTCGCTGACTTCCGTAGACTTGCAACCAGGGGCTCAAATATGTTACCTATTTAAACTGTTTATGAAAAACAAGTACATTACGTTTTAATTGTCTGACAAAATTTTGACAAATTTGGTAGGTAGTCATTACGACCGAAACAATTTAATTAACAGAATTGGGACTCTAGAGATTTCATGGTAACTACGAGTAGCTTAAATATAATAAAGAAAAGATTTCTATGTAACTTCAATAAAAAGTACACTCTGAAGATCGTAAAATTCTATAAAATTAATTCAATAAATTAAATACAACTTTGTATAGATTACGTAACACCTATTAACCAAGACCAGAAATTAGTAATAAATGAATGAATTACTTTTACAATTCTTTTCGAAAATTTAAACGCTAGTTTATTTATACTGAGACGATAAAATAGCTACTCTATATACACAGTACACCTTATACAGTATACCACATAATCTCCATTTTTTTCTTTGTTTTTATTAATAAAACCCTTGAACTGTGGATAAATGTATCTAAACTTTAGGAAAATCTACAAACAGCTATTAGTGGCTGTTTGAAAAGAGAACCATCGTGGCGTAAAATGGAACTAACATTATGAATGTGTATGCCAGCTTCAACTCATTACATAATTATTAATAATAAGTAATAAATTATTAAAATTAAATAATTAGTTTACTGAGTCGCGCTATGATAGCGTAATTTTGTAAATAAATCAATAAACTCAGTGACGCCCTCTATGAAAATTCTTTTTCCGGACAGATTCTTTCATAATTTCAAGCTCATACAATTTACCTCTAACGAGACTGTTGCTCTACATAAAATAAAGAGCCAGTTTGAATCTCTATGATAAAACTGTACCAAGTCGTGGGAGACTCCCCACCTGCTACGAACTTTATTAATTTAGTAAGCAGGCACTAAATACGCTGGTTCAAAGGAACTAATATCTGTGTGCTCTTTACTTTGCTATGAAACTGCGGGAAAGCGAAGAGACGTATTACATCTACATGACTTCATAGCGTATATTTGTCTATCTTTCTTATGCCTTCAAATCGGTCATACTGTTGGGCTTTTTCCAATGCCTACCTATTGCAATATCTCCTTGCAAAATTCAAAGTGACATTATATTAAGGCTGTTACGCAATATGAAGTCAATTTGTAAAGTAGATAGCTTAGATATAATGTACTTTCAAAAGTATATCCAAGTAGATTTTCCATTGAAAATTCAACGTGGCAATATTTCGTAGTGGAAATGCGAACGTCGCAAGTCTAGAAATCTGATTGTGTACCTACTAGCTTTCCATCCCAGGTATGTATGGTACATATGCTCTTCAAATGGAAATATTATATTTTTATACGTAACTCTAGTTATATTTTAGATAGTTGATTTCGGTTCTAAAATAAAAATATAATTTTGAAATGTATTTCTGTGGATGTTCTTGATAGTTAATACGATTTTAAAGGTTATTCAGAATTATGTTACAAATTGTAGAAATTAAATATATCTGAATTCACAATTTGGATTAATTAAATTTATTTGGTAATTAAGGAAAAACCGATATTAATTTTATGACGTAGGTCATCAAATAGAATTGCGTTAAATACGATACAATACGAAATATGGATTCTTCTAAGCCTCGTTCCACCATCGGGCAAAAACGGCGAGTGAATTACTTTCGTGTCTCGAAATAATCTATTCTAATATTGCAAAGAGGAAAGATTTGTTTGTTTGCATTGAATAGGTTCCGAAACTATTGAACCGATTTAAAAAATCTTTTACTGTTGGAAAGCTACAGTACAGTATACTCGGGTGATAAAGGCTGTATTATATTTTCTGGAAAATTAGGAATCCCTAACAAAGCTCCAATAATGTAAGCCAAGGTGTGAAAAATTATTTAAAATTCGGTTTTTTTGTTAAATACCAAGTGCAAAGCTGGGGCAGGCCACTAGTTACTTACATATTACAATATCAAAACACTTATATAGTTTTATATAAATATTTTAGGTCAAATATATATTAACCCAATTTTAAAGTTTAGCTTGAATCATTATAATATTATTACTAAGAGCTCTACTAAAATAAGCTTAAATTAATACCAATCAAATAGGTATAAATGTTAATAAATAACAATACCATTCTAAAATATTCCCCCAAACAAAGACCTATTCATAAACTACACCGGGCATCCGAAATTAGTTTCAAATAATAGTAACGTAACCTAAGCCAGTATAATTTATGGATGTGCCTGCATACATTAGTTCATGCGATCCGTATAATACAAACTCGCTGAGAATAAACCTATCACCGGATTAACTGAAACCGAGACCGTGACTCTCTAAAAGTTTCGGGAAGCCATTGATATAATAGTACGATAGATGAATAGTTTACGTTATTAATGAATTTAGTCACAAATGGTAACAGTCTGATATCGAATCAAAAGATAATGATAACTTGAACAAGTCCTACTAGCTCCAAATTCCAGCGAAGAAAAAAAAAAGCCGTGCTTTCACCCGATTTCGGGCCTAAAGGGCTATAATTGTCCGCCGCCACTAGAAAGCGATAATGAAACGGATGTGAAATTAGAATATGAGTGTATTTTAATAAATCTGGACGATGTATGCAGCTGATTTATATTTGAAGAATGTCTTAGCATACCGCTTCTGAAATTTCAAACGATAATAAGTTGTAACAAACATATTTCAAAATCGATATAACATGAAATACCTATAATAGAAATGCCAGTTCATAAATAATTAAACTTTATTTATCTTTTTGTTTACAATATAAACTAATATACAGCAATAAAGCAGCGAGTCGATTATCGCTAGCAAACACTTTGTAATATAATTTATGATTAAAAAGTGGGCGTTAAATAAACAAAACAAAAAAAACTCTGAAACGATTCGTTTTAGCCCGCACAAACACTCATTAAAAACCGGACTAAAAATCAAAAGGCTCGGCAAATTGGAGCCTCAAATAACTTTAAAACATGCCGAGTAATCAGAAGCTGCAAAGATAATAATATTTTTGGTTAGTAAGCAAATCTTGCTTGATAATTTGGTAGGTTTCACTTTTCTATCGACTTTCAAAATTAGTAGGTACTCAATTCCAGTGTATTTTTTTTAATGTTTGTTTCATGCTTTTAGACCGATTTGAAAATTGTTTTTTTGTTTAAAAGGGTATATTTTCTTTGCGGTCCCATTTTTGTTTTATCAAAATTGGTCATGTTACTAATAAAATACAAATAATTCATTTACTAAAAAGTTTATACCTGAACGATGCATTTACATTAAATAGAAAAAGGTAGGTACATTAAAAGGTAACCAAAGAAATTCTTGTGAACCCTGTACTAGGAGAGCCCTGTATCGCAGGGTTCACTCTACACGATTTACAATTTAAGTATTAGAGGTGTGACGGTTTCAATTGATATCTAGTTTACACTAAACGGTAGATTTAAGAAAATACAATAATAATATCTCAGATAAATTATGCTTATAGCTATTGTATTATCATACTGACTAGTTTTATTTGCACAGTTAGTAGATTACATTAGTCTTTAAATCAAAATAACCGAAAAGTTATAAGGGCACCTGCTGTAATGGAAGCCGGTTGTCAATTTTTATCGATATAATTATTTTAAAAGAGCTAAAATCTCTCGTTTTCATTTTCATCGGACTACTAAGTACTTTTAAATTACATATCCAAATGTAAAAAAAAAAATAGTTTGTATTATTTTTTGCAAACGTGCCGATACCATTACGATGATGTTTTTTTTTTAAACTCAGTATTATATAAGAATAGCTTTGATACCTGAACAAAACGTATTAAAAATTCAATTCATCAAAAGCGAATGTCTTTGCATAATTCTTAAAGAAAAACTCGAACTTTTAAAAACTTTGCCCTACAAAACTTTGGTTTCCGCGCTTATTTCCATTGCAAATGCTAAAAGAATTTGTATTCACCAATTCTATGGACAATTAAGTCAAAGGTGTGAAAGCGAATTGATTTAGCGTACAGTTTAGAATTCGTCATCGCACCGGCTCAAATAATTTAACTTTGAAAAAATTGTTTATGTAAAATGGTTCTTCACAAAAAGGCTTTCGTTTTTATTACAATAAGTCTGACAAAATTATTTTTTCTACTAACTTTCCAAAAAGAGGAAGTACTCAATTCCACTTTTTTTAAGATCGTTACCTGACTTCTCGGAGACGACTGGGCCGATTTAAAAAATTCCTATGTGGTCCTATTTTAAAACTGTAAAGTTATACAGTGTCTTCATACCAATATAAACATATATTTATTTTTAAATAATTGAGCAATATTTTGTACTTACTAAAGTGATAGCTAGACAGATTTTCTATTCAACGAATAATGAATTTGCATCCAAACTATTTATTACCTAGCATGCTAAGCTATCTAGAAACTTGCCTTAAAGTTTTACTCTAGATATTTCAGTCTTGACTTAACAATTTCAATATCTGCTTTAAGTATATTTCTGGTGGTTTATTGAAGTTTGAACCGCCGTGGTCTGATGGCGAGCATGCTTGGTTCGAGGTTCGACGGGGTTCAATTCCCGGTCGAAGCCGGTGTTCGAACGATGAGTTTGAACATTTGTCTTTGTGTCTTTGTGCGTGTGTTTGTGAATATTGTATGGCATCTCCGACACAGGAGAAATTCTAGTGGAGAGCTATGATTGTGAAACTTAATTATTATAATTAAAGTGGAATACTTTGTAGTAAAAATGCTATTTTTGTAATATCCTACAGCTATATCCATCAGATAGACATATACAGATTGCTTCCCAATTTTCATCAAGACTGTCCCAAAGCGTGCTTGACTAAGAGCTTATTTGACGAACAAAGAATTAGTACTTCTAAGAACTTGAAGAATCAAGTATTTGACAACTTTAAGTATAAAACGTGTATAAGGTTCGGCAAATTAATAGTTTGATAAGTGTCTGCGTAATCATGTATACTGTAGCGATATTCTACACTGAGCGTCTTTTGTCTTATTTTATTAAACCCCAATGCAAAAACGACGAGTTGTTATAAGTTTCACATGTCTATTTGTGTATGTGTCTTTGGCATCGTCAATATGGGTATTAATAAAATTAAATGGCTTGATTTTTTTTTAAGTCCTGAACAGCTAGGCATTTGTCCACAAGTTCTCACGACCACGGAAGTCAGCGATAGTGATTGACTATTACACTATGATACATTTCACATCCAAGATGGCTGCTATCACAAAATTGAGAACTATATATTTCTTTTTAGTATTTAGTTTCGGAGGTATTTTACACTTTCAGTTTCACTTGTTTGATAGGGATCGTCTACACTAATGTCAGACAAAAATTTCCCGACATTGAGACGTGTTTATTAGGCCAATAATGACACAAAGCACAAATAAGAGTGTATTTGTGCTTAGTGTCATCCTTACTTTTCAGTCTTGATTAGTTGGTCAAGTCTTTGCACCAGGCTTGGAATGAGCGTGGTTTCAGTCACGGTTTAGAATATTAACAGCTAATGAATCAAAATTATTAGAAACTACATGTAATGTAAATTACCATGTCGTTGCTCTTTCCTTAAATGTCAAGGAAAGCAAAAGAGATACGTATAGCTTTAATCTAACACATGCAATGTTCGCGACTACGTTTTGCAACATCCTGTATTTCCAATATCCCAAGGGCCGGATATACAAGCACGTCCTGAGATATTCTACACAGATATAGTGAGAAAGAATCGAAATACGTAACAAAGAGCTTGTCAGATACAGACGGAAGTACTGGCAGTACGTTTCGAATAGAGATCAGTAATATAGAAATATTATAAAATCAAATAAATGAAAATCTACGCCTGAGTTCACGTTTTTACTTTTTTTGTGTCCTACCTATGTATTGTAATTTCGGTATATTATATAATTTCGTAATGTAAGTAATAAGAGTCAACAAACTATCCTACTTCCTATTAATACTTAATATTAAAAGCGTAAGTTTGTAAGAATGTGTGGATGTACGAATTTGTTTGTTACTATTTCACGCTAAAACTGCTGAACCGATTTGGATGAAATGAGGTACGAAGATAGCTTAGACCCTCGATTAATACGTATGCATCTTTTTATCCTGTATAAACGCTTGTAACACCGCAGGGCACATCTAGTTTATTTACAAAAGTAAGTACTCTTTTTATTATACTTCATGAAAAAGTAAAATTTATTTACCCAATCATATCATTCGATTACGATATTAAAAAACGTAAATGCTATTTTTATTTATTTATTAAACGCTATATTTAATATTATTTTTGTGAAAATCACCGATTAAAAAACTGTAAAATTTAAATTGGTGTCCTTTTTCCCTAATCCTAATTTAGGTATTTTAAATCCTAAGGGAATAAAATACCTAAATTAGGTCACGGTCTAGGCAAAACGTGTAATAGACGTTAAACTTGTGAACTTGCCAGTGATTAAACACTTTTCAAGCTTCCCCTACAGATATGTACATTTAATAAAATCTTTGATATTGTGTTGTTTTTCTTTTTTTTTAACATAAAATAATGTAGTTTTCCAGGATATTCAAATAAAACTCTATTATAATTTGATTTGCAAAAATCTGACCCTTTACGTTGAGTGTCAAACTGAAATACACCAAACGCACCGACCTAAGTGGTTTGAAAACTTTGTTGTTTGCAATGTTAGAGTATAAATACTCGTACAAAGATTGCATTCACTATACCCTAGTACTTTCAGTTAGTACTTCTCTTCCTCTCAGCTTTAATATGTAATAGACATTGCATTATGCGCGCATTGCATTTATTACTAGCTACCACAACATCGTTAAAAGTTAGTGCAGACCTAATGGTTTTCAGCATTAAATAAAGTAGAAAGAATATTTCTGTTTTCCTTAATAATCGTTAAACGCTGTACGAGTCTACTTTCTACCAGTTTTTAGTACATTTAGCTGTTTCACACTAAAGTCCATAGCTTTAATCTTATGTAGGGTTACCGGGTAAAATACAAGCTTTAAAAAAAGGCAGGCGACGTTAGAACTATTTTGATTTAAAACACAAACCTACGGACCGATTTTAATAAAATTTTAATGGTCCACATGGAGTATAGTCATTCAAACGAAAAAGGAATTTTAAATCGGTCTAGCCATCTTCGAGAAATCGGTAGTATATATTTAAAAAAAAACATACCCGTTTGAATTATGTACAACCCGGTCACAATATCTGTGCACTTGAGCTCGTGACGTCATATCGGCGGTCTGGGTACGGTGTGCTAACCGTACTGTCGCACCAGGGAGTGCGCGGAGAGGTGATAGGGGAAGCGGGAGAGGCGCCGCATTCCAGCGAGGTGCACAGGTATTCTGACCGGGTTATAAGTACCTCCTCATATTCGGACGTCGAAAGAAAAGTTCGAGAAGTCCTGAAATATTGCCATAAAATATTACTATGTTGTTGTTACAGTAAAGAATAGACTTCTACTACTGATTGGTAAAATTTACCATTTTGATTTTGCGACATCATCGACTCAAATACAGACATTCAGATACTGTGGATAAATATTATTGGAGACCTGAAATTAATCGTCTATAATGTATAAAAACATTGCATACCCTTAGGAATATTAAAAATCTTTGTTTACAAAATCTTAAGATAAATTAAGTGAAAAATTGGGAAAAATTACTACAAAAAATTAAATCATGTTGATATTTCAATGGGCAAAGTGGACGGCTCAATATCATTCTAGATCATCCAAAGGGCGTCTGACGTGATCACGAAAAATTAAACTACTAGTAATGATTTCATTTTGTTATCATTATGCGATTATTTTATTCTATATATATAAGAGTCAAGACTGACTAGTACTTGTTATGAATCAAACTAGAAATGTCAAAAAACGTATTTGGAGGGTGTATTCATTATAATGTGTAGGCGTTTACTGAGCAGGATTTTTTAAACCCAAAGGGGTCAAATAGAGGTTCAAAGTTTACTACTTTTTTGTTTTCCATTTTATGTCGCGGGCAGTAAGTGCATCTACTATCTGATAGTATGAAGTAAAACTTAATTTGTGATGTATAAGTGTAGCTAAACTGTTTTGACGATCCGTAAAATAAAGTAATTTTTTTTAATAAACAGCAGATAATTTTATTTCAGACAATGTGATTTTGTGCAGAAAATTTTCATATAAACGACATATAAACGGTCTTTGTTTAGCTTTTTTATATCTGTCGCTACACGTGGTCGTAGAGTAGAAGCAGTTCTCGTTTTTTTTTTTAAAGTCTGTCTGACTACCTACTCTATGACTAAACATCTGAAATAATATTTTGTTAATTGCCTAAGTAATAATAATAATAAAAAAAAACCGCTGTCATTGTCACACCTCGTTATCTTTTTTGTATTTTAATATTTGTTAAACTAGTTTTTTCCCTATATTCAGAGTATTTAATAATCGTTCTACCACAAGATTTTTTAAAATGAAGAATGCCAGAGATATACAGCAATAGATAATTATATATTACAATTTTTAAGAACCTGGAACCTTTGACAGTATGCAATTGTCAGTAGTGACAACTTGTGCAAAATAAATAATGAACAAAACACTGAAAAAATACGATGATAACAAGATCAAGACTAAGAAATCAAGCGGAATCTAACAACGCACGCCCACCACCACAGCCTGTCTCGTCGTCGAGCACCTCATCGGAGGAGGAGTTTGTAACTCCTCCGGATACGGCTGCATCGAGCGATGAGAGCAGGCCACCGACGCCGCCGCCGCCAAGACCACCTGCGCGACGAGGCCGTTCTCCGCTGCCGGCACGCTTGGAGCCTGTGGGGCAACCTGCTCCGCACCCGGCTCCCGCTACCGGTGGTATAGTGCGTCGCATGCGATGGAGTACTTCAATGAATCTAAACGTCATGCGCGCCTACTATAGGGCTACAGAAGGGGGAACTAACCAAAGTGCGTATCGTGATCGAATTCTACCTTTGTTTCAGGCTCTTGAACCAACCATCATTGTTTCCGTTCAACGACTGTCGGATCAAGTGCGGGCTATCCAACGGTGCAAATTGTTGGATCAGTCTGTGCTTGATCAGCTCCGCCTGGAAGCGCTGCCTACTCGTGTGACTTCTTCCTCTTCACGGGATCTACCAGTCGCGTCGTCGGCTCCGACTATGGCAGTGTTGCCGTCGTCGGTGGCGACACTAGCGACACTTGTGGATTCCGAGGGCGACGATGGAGATCGCATGGGTATGAGTGTCAGTAGTCAGGTGAGTAAGCAAATGAGGAGGATTTTAGAGGACGCGATTACCCAATATGGATACGCACCCAATTCTAGGCCGCGACTACCACGTTTGCCCACCCATAGACGTAACTTAGCGCTAATGGGAGCCTTGAATGTTTTACTAGCACCGTATTTACGGGCTAGTGAAAATTTGGTTGATACTCATTCGATCCTATACTGTGGCGCCATTGCGATGTGTCGTGTTGCTCGTGTCAAGTTTCCGGACGCTGACCGAGCACCGCGTCCCGCCGGGTATGTGCCTGCCTGGCAGTTACGGATCGAACGACGTATCAACACTTTCAGGACTCTCATAGCAAAGCTAATCTGTTTCAAGCGCGGCAACAACCGCCCCCGAGTCATGCGTTACGTGGCACAGGCCTTTGCCGGGACCGGTATTCGGCCCTCGGATTACTTGGCTAATGTCACGGAACGCATTGACTACTTGAAACAGAAAGTCTATGCATGGGCAAATCGTATTCGTCGTTATAGGGAACGTTTGGGTCGATATTGGATAAATCGCCTGTTCCAAAGCGATCAAAAGAAAGTGTACCGGAAGTGAGAGGAAATTGCGTTGACGGCGGGCATATACCGGATGCCGATGCCATGATTAATTTCTGGCGCGGCATTTGGTCGGTCGGTCAATCACGCGGAAGGTGATTGGATGCGCGTTGTCGAGCGGGAATGCGAGTCCATCGAACCCATGGAGTCTGTTGTCATAGATCCTGTAGACGTTAGTTGTGCGATCCGTAAGACACAGAACTGGAAAAGTCCTGAGCCGGACGGTTTGCACAACTTCTGGATTAAGTGGATTCGAAGCTCGCATGATCGCTTGGCCACACAATTCCAAGAAGCCCTCGAGGTCGGTTTTCTTCCCCGTATTTTGACCACCGGTGTCACTTTTTTGCTCCACAAGTCCGGTAGTACCACGGATCCGAAGAACTATAGACCCATCACTTGCTTACCTACCATCTACAAGCTCCTTACATCCATTCTGACTACAAAAATTAATACGCACGTTGTTGCGAACAATGTTTTGGCTCCTGCTCAGAATGGCTGTAGGGTTGGGTCTCGTGGTACTAAGGAGCTCCTCCTCATAGACATGGCCATTAGCCAACAAGTCCGGCGGAACAAGGGAGGTCTTTCTGCCGCCTGGATTGACTACAAGAAGGCCTATGATTCGGTGCCTCATTCATGTCTTGAAAGGATTTTAGATTTGTATAAAATCAATGCAACTCTTAGATCCTTTTTAGTCGCATGCATGGGACAGTGGACCACTGTCCTTCGTCAGCCAGGTGGTGGTGATATTTTTCGTGGTCTGCAGGATTGTATAAAGATTGAGCGGGGAATATTCCAGGGCGACAGTCTAAGTCCATTGTGGTTTTGTCTGGCACTAAATCCTCTCAGTACTTTGCTGAAGGATTTAGGGCTAGGCTATAGGCTTCGTAGAGGGGGTGAGGTCATTAGTCATCTGCTGTACATGGATGATTTGAAACTGTTTGCACCGAAATGCCAAGACTTGTTGGAGTTGTTGAAAGCTACTCAGGTTTTCAGCAACTCCATCAGGATGGATTTCGGTGTAGATAAGTGTGCGATTTTACGTGTGCAGCGGGGGAAGGTTGTAAATTCACCAAATTTACAACTTTCCGAGACTATGACTCTTAGATCTCTCTCCGAGGCCGAGACCTACAAGTATCTTGGTATTTCAGAGTCGTTGAGTATCTCAGTAGACGAAGTCAAGAAATCGATAAAGGATCGCTTCTTTTATCGCTTGACAAAAGTACTTAATAGTCTTTTGTCTGGCGGCAACAAGGTGCGAGCCTTCAACGGTTGGGTGATGCCTCTACTGATATACTCCTTTGGCATACTAAGATGGAACCAGACTGAGTTGGACGCTTTGGATAGGCGAGTTCGTCAACTGCTCACTTCGCAGCGCATACATCATCCGCGCTCGTCAGTTATGAGACTGTACATTCCACGGGAATGGGGGGGTCGTGGCTTTTTGAATGTCAAAAATCTCCACAACCGTGAAGTGTGCAGTCTCAGGGATTATTTCCTGAACAACGAGTGCGGGATGCATTGCAACGTTGTAGCAGTTGACAGGGGCCTCACACCGCTCTCCTTGGCGAACGAGAATTGGCGCAGGCCGGTGGTGCTGAGCGTTGAGGACCGCAAGGAAGTATGGAAGAGTAAGGAGCTGCACGGGAGGTTCTATCGAGCTCTAACCGGGCCCGATGTGGAGCTACTCGCTTCGGTGAACTGGCTACGGTTCGGGGACCTCTTTGGGGAAACCGAAGGTTTTGCTTGTGCAATTGCCGATGAAGTAATGATGACGAACAACTATAGGAAATATATCCTGAAGGACGGTACAGTCGACATTTGCCGGGCATGCCGCCGTCCCGGAGAGTCTATCAGGCATATTATTTCCGGTTGTTCCCATCTTGCTAAATATTTGCACAGGCATAATCTAGTAGCCAAGATCATCCACCAGCAACTTGCTCTTCAGTACGGCCTTAGTGCCGTACTATCGGTATGCACCGTTGCCAGTTCTTGAAAATGGTCGTGCGTTGCTCTACTGTCATCACGGACAGGACTATTGTTTGCAATAAGCCTGATATCGTGCTGGTAGACCGATCCTAGCGCAGAGCAGTGCTCGTCGACATCACCATCCCACATGATGAGAACCTCGTGAAGGCAGAAAAGGATAAGATCAGCAAGTACATCGACTTGGCTCATGAGGTTACCGCCATGTGGGATGTTGATTCGACGATCATTGTTCCGATAGTCGTTTCGGTTAACGGCCTGATAGCGAGAAGTCTCAATCAACATCTTAAGAGGCTCTCGCTAGATGGTTGGATCAAAGGTCAGGTACAGAGAGCTGTGCTCCTCGATACAGCACGTATTGTTAGGAGGTTCCTCTCTCTGTAGTCCCTACCATCGGTAGCTTGGGTCCTACCCCGTTGCTGGTGGCACTCTAGGTTTAGGTTTTTTATAATATTTATTGTTTTATATTCATATTGTAAAAAACTTAAATTTTAGAAATAAAATGAATACGAAGATAATAATAACAATAATTGGTAAAAATGACTGAAAAAATCTTAGCCTAAAAAACTTTTCATCCCCGACCTAAGAGAATGTTAAGCATAAAACAACATTCATTATGATGAATCACGAAGACTCATTGTTCTTTTCAGTGCTTAAAATAATTCGCTTTGGAACAGCCACAATGGCGGACCTAAGCGTGGGAAGGAAAATTAAAAATATTTTCGGCAATTGCATTCATTAACAGAAAAGTTACTATACTACACAGTAGCTATGATTTCTTAATAAAAATCGGCCAAGTGCGAATCGGACACACTAAGTATCAAGTTTCTACCTTTTGCCGTCATTCATATCGGGCAAAAAAGGGCAAAAACATGTTTTTTGTTTGGAAACCCCCTTTTTATTATAGATTTCTTGTTATAACGGCAACAGAACATCTGTAAAAAAATTAACTATCTAACTATCATGGTTTATGAGAATTAGCCTGCTGAAAGACATCCGCTTGTTTGACGGAACCCTAAAAAACTAAGCTAATTCTCATGCTCTATGGGGGAGTCTGACTGTGCTATCAAGGTTGTACTAAGCCTAAAGGCGTATGTTTACAATACCTATCAATACATAGCGTCACACTACTAGGCAATTGTCTCCCCAAAGAGGTAAAGTAAGGTATCCGCCAAGCTGACTAAATTGCGTTTTGACGAATTCAATTATCTTCGAAAGCTTTTATTCCGATGTTTTCCTTCACCGTTTAAGCAAATTGTTATTACTACTAATAAGTACATGAGTGAAAAACTTTAAGATGATTGAAATTATTTGAAATCTTTTATTTTTTATTTTATTTTTAATTTACCCGAGCCCTTACGCTTGATAGGCAAGGGCTTTACAGACTAGTCTATTACTAACTTACATTTACAGTAAGCCTTGCTATCATGTAGGGTTAAATTTACAGTTCCGTACGGTAATAATTTACGTTAACTCTCTTTTTGTTTGAGGCTTTTTCGCTGTTTTATAGTGTAACATTAACGAGGCGCGGTGGTTCGTCTATCTGCATTTTGCAACCAAATTGGATTTACTTTTGGATATATATTTTAACTTATGTTCGCTCGCAATTAACGTCTGTTTAGTTTTAGTCTAGATGAATGAAGAAATAAATAACTCTTTTTTAATATATATATATATATATATTTAAATAAATCCCTATATCTCTTGGTCACGCCATCACTGTGAACGGCTGGACCGATTACACATTTTTTTATGATGTTTGTTATTGACAGGAGAAGGTTCTTATGACAGAAATATATATATATATATATATATATATATATATATATATATATATATATATAAAAGAATCCGTTTCTTTCACTAAAACTCAAAAACGGCTGGGCCGATATAGCTGATTTTAGTCTTGAAATGATTGTCGTACTCCAGTGAAGATTAAAAGGTGAGAAACATACTTAACTGTTAGGCGGTACGAAGTTCGGCGGGTCAGCTAGTATATTCCTAATAATTTTATTGCGGAGGCATTAATATATAGTGCAGTTGCTGTTAATACATCAAGTAACTAGCTGCGCCCTGCGGTGTTACGCGTGTTAATACAGAATAAAAAGGCCTATGGATTATGTGTTAATCCTGGTTTAAAGCTATCTCCGTACCAGGCGTAGGCGTGAAAGAGCTACTTACATACAACCATACATTCTTTCAAAGTTTCGCGTTTATAATATTACTTGGGATAGGATTTAGTTAGATTGAAATATAAAGTGTAAGTGCAAACAATGTTCTATCTTCTAACAACATACACAAAACCATCCATTCAATAGGTATTTTATGGGTAGGCAATAGGTAGCTAAAGCCACACCACATCCATAACGCAGTGACGTCAGATCCAATTTAGATACACTGCAGAATTGCAGGTCGCAGGTCTTTTAGAACAATACGGGGGCATAGTGCATGCCATAGCAAATCATCTTGTATTGTTGGGCAAGGCTATATCGTAACGAGTAGTTTGACCTAGACTAGGGTTGGATATCTTAACAAAGTCTTGACTAATGATTAAAATTATTTGTAACTGGATAATTCCTAACAGTGAATAAGAAATTTATTAAATTTTTTGTAGAGTTCGTATCGAACAATGAAAATACCAATAAAACTAACTTCAAAAAAGACGGATGTTTTCGTTTCGTCGATATATTTTTTAGTGTTTTTTTTCCAATTTCGTTTTTTTGTGCATTCTGCTGAGTTCGGGTCGGGTTGTGACAAACACACATTATTATTAAATATATTTCTTTTTGATAGATATTTTGTTTAATGTGTTTGTCACATATAAATTATTCATTCATTCAATTTCTCAAAAACGGTAAGACTAATTTGAAATATTTGAGCATTATCATAATAAGTCCACTTCTTCAATAAAGTTTTTATCACGTTATTTTTATATATATATATATATATATATATTTTGTAATGTAACTTCGTCAGCTACATTTGGCTATTTATAATATTACTCCTAAATATTGAAAAGTACTTGAAGAGCTTAATTACTTTTCTTTTGTACGTATAAGGTAAAAATATTCACAACAACGTTATGAACAGAAAAGATAAGCCGGAAATTTAATTATCGCTCGCCCGCCTTTGAAAACACCGAACGATATCGACTTTTATGTCGCACAAGGTTTTGTGTCAATATTTTTAGCTTTTATATTTGTATATTAACTTCATGTAGGAATGTGAAATATATTTATGGGATTATTGTTAAATCAGAATCAGAATAATTTTGTTTTAATATTTATAAGTAGGCCAGAGAAGATATTATAACTTCGGCAGATTATTTACCTCTGTTGAGTATAAGTGTTCGGGCTTGTAGTACGAGTAAGATCATATTTGAAGATGATTTTGACCGGAATAATCTTTAGGATACCTACATAAGTTTTGTAAAAAAATATATATACAATTATAAAAATATAAAGAGAAAATACGACAAATACTGTAGGTATAAGCTAAAGGGATTGAAGCTTAGTTCTAGGGCCTTACCGTGAATGTTTTAGTGCGGTTTAGTTCATGAACAGAGTCACGTACTTTGACACAATCGCAATGCGTCGAATGGCACGCGGCATTTGAATCGCACTAAGACAGCCACGGTGATGCTAGTATCGCTTCTGAATAGCTGAAGTGTAGTTGCGGTGGCCAAAGCTAACTAATACAGAGTACGCAAAACACCTCTCGACTGGCAGCCTTGCGGTAGTATACAGTAGTGTCTGATTTATGAGCTGGTTCACCGCAAACCGAACGTTTTAGCTGAAATGAATCTCCATTAATACTGCAGAAGGTGCGTTGGTTATTGGACCGAATTACTTCTAAATTGTGTAATATTCTTAAAACTTTTGGCAATAACGTATAGACGTACGTTATTTAGATAGTTTGACGAGGCTGAGCTTTTTAAATATTTTTATGTATAAATAGTTAAATTTAATATTGATCTCATAACATATATATATATATATGTATATAAACTTCGTTTAAATTTAATTTTAATTTATTTTTATAAATACATAAAAAATGGGCAATATAGGCTATTTTATTTTATTTGTATAATTGTTTATAAATTATGTGCAAATTACAAAGCGTCAACTATATTGGTACGAGCCATATCGTATCATCATCATCATACGAGTATATCGTATAGAATGTAGAAATAAAAAAATGCTTGATATAGTCTGTTTTTATATAGCAAGTATTTTCATAAAATTTTAGCAATAAACTCGATATAAACGATTTACTCCCAAGTATTTCGAATCGCAGTACAAAGAAGATGCTATACGACAACTTTGTCTATTCCGATAAAATTTTATGCTTGAAAATTTTAAAACGTGCGCTAAGCTTTGCTCGGGTATCGATAAAAATTGTGGCGTAGGGATGCAATATTTTGAGCTACATACATTATACTACAAATAAATCGGGAAATTCTGAAACAAAAACCCGTACAAGGAATAGTATTTTACATTTAGTTATATATGTTTTTTCCGTAATAATTAACTTCCGGGCAAGTGCCTATATTGCGAAAAATGAAACGAACCTATAGATTATCTGATATAATTCAAATGCTGCAACCCAGCACCAGAGGGCAGCGTGCCCAGCTTGTTAGCAGCATTAACACGCTGAATGGCAATAAATTCTTGTTTTCTGTTATTATAATTATCGGTAAATATTATGAAATATTTACTTATTTTTTTTTAAATCAAAATGGTTGTTTAATTTGCATTTGATCGTTTAATTTTGTTTTATTTAATAACTCTGATAATATGTGTGATATAGATCATATATTGAAACTATTATTAGGTAGTGTTTTATATACATTTGAATAACTTCAAATAATTTTTAATAGTTCCAAAAATATCACTGATGAGTTTAAAGCGCAATTATTAGAAATTGATCTTTACTATGCTAACTTAGCTTGCATAACATAGAAGTGAATAGGTACTATGTACCTTACTTGCGTAGTAAGTAGGTAAGTAAGTAAGCAATTCTGCAGAACGTATGAGAAAGTTTGGCCGTATCTCAGGAGCACTGGTATTAAGCTATCACAAGACTGCGGGCTTTGTTACAAAATATAGCGATTAAAAATACTTCTTGTATTTCTATAATATTGAGAAGTTATAGATATGCAAGTTTATAAGTTTGTTTTATTTGCGTTATTTTATGAAAATTAATATTCAAAACATTTAAAAAAAAATCTTTATTATTTTATTATATATTTAAAATCATAAACCTTGTCATTTAAATTAGTATTTTAAATATAAAATAAATTAACTATTATAATTAATTCTGAGTTCACTACGTTTGTACACCTCGTTATCAATTTGATATTATTAAGTCAACTATATACATTGGTAAATTCAGCAACTGGCTTTAGTCCTTTTTTTGTAAACATATTGGCTCGTTTCGGTGTTGTAGTTTGCTGGTTTAATATCATTTTACTAAACAACCAGAAGCTACAACTTGGGCCGACATCCTTCCTACAGTAGAGAAGAGTTAATAGGGGGACAGAAAGGATTTTTTACTCTTGTTGGTCCCTTTAACAGATTGAGGTGACCAACAGGAATAAACCAGTTGTAAAGGCAATCAAGACCAGTCCCAAACCTTACCAAACTATTAGATAGTCACAATAACACAACAATTTTTTTTTGGTCACCCCAAAAATAAATTGTCATAGAGTAAAAAATTATATAAAAATACTCAAATTTATGACTTAAGCTTAGCTACAAGTCTAATCAATGTTTACTGAATAATGTGCTCATGCAAAGGTGGTCTAAAAAAAAAAACCATATGCAAGGCTTGTTGCACTGCTATTGATGAGCCTCTTTTTGCTATTTTTTTGAACGCAGAAAATAAAGTACTAATTTTCTATCTACGAGTATGCCATTAGTTAGGCCGCTATTAGTTTAATAATCGCTAGGTCTTATAACCGAGGACACAACTCTACCATATTTTGAACATGGCGCATTGCATCTGCTTGAGCTCATCTAACTTATTACATAGCTTGGCTATGTTACAGTAGTAACTGCAAATTATGGAGGACAATAAAGATTTTATCGCAGTGACCTGAATAAAATTGTAATAGTTCCGTATTAATGAGTGGAAGTCCTTATTGTGAGATTCGTTAAGCAATTAACCAACTGAGAGACCAAATGAGGACATATATATACGAGTATATATTTTTCCTATGCATCATCTTTATATATTCTATAAAAGAATAAGCAATGTTATTAATTCAGGTCTGAAAGAGTCAAAACAGTTGTCAGTATTGACTGTTTGATTTAATGATGCGGAGACCTATCATCCTTTTTGTAATTTTTTAAATAAAAAAAAAATATTTACAAATAGAGAAACACAATTTAGTTTAACTTACAAATTAATTTCTAAAACAACAATCACAAATCATAATAAATCGTTAAAATATATCGTAATTTTATATCACTATAACACATACCAATCAACCTATAATTGATGTAATTATACAATTTAAATAAATCTACTTAAATTTACAACTTATTTATGTGCCACGTTATTGGCCGAGTGGAATTGAAGTGCGAGCGTTGTGTTTCTGTATCAGTTTTGGGCAAGCATTTTTAAAAAAGACAGAGCTAGTTATTTAGATTTTAAGTCAAAAATATCATACCTAATAATAATATTAAAAATGTCACATATTTTTTTCAAACTACAAAGACGGGCTTTACCCCTCGAAGCTCTGAAGCTTTGAGGGGTAAAAAATAACAGTATTTTTAAGCTGTGCAAAGTGTTTTGTGACAACAACTCACTAAAGCACTATCGTACTACGCTACTGGATCATACAGAACTTTAAAATGGATTTGATCATAAGGCTTTATATGCAGTGTTTTCATAAACGAAGAACACAACCAGGAAGCACTGGTGTATACCACATCCTTAGTATTTCGAATAGTCCTTGATACAGGATCAGCAGCGTCATGGTCTATCTTGACGACTTCGAAGCTCTTGTCTGTAAAATGAAATTTTATATCATCAACGGACATATTTTATTCAAAATTTGTCTTAATCCAGAGTATCTTCTGGCCAAATCCTTTTCTAACCCAATCTTTGATGAAACTGCAATGTAGACTCAGATTGGATGTCATAAAAAAGACAGGCTTACCATATTCTACAAAGAATCCCTGGTGACATTCTTATGAAAGCCATAAATTGTAACTATATGGGACATAGCAAGCAGCTTATAATTGCAGCATTAAAAATTATAGAATTTACGTGGTCTAACATAAAAAGAGAGCCCTACGAAAGAGAAGAAGAGAAAGCTCCTATCTGATGCCATTAGTTTAGACGGATTTAAGAAATGACACTGTAAGAAGCTACATTTTATAATGGAAAATCTGAAGATGTAGATACATATTATATTCAGTTATGATTTTATGAGATATGCTTTCGAGTAGCTTTACTAGCTTTTGCAATAGTAGACCATTGTCTAGTTACTCAAAACAAAGCAGTAGTGTGCACATATTTTTGTGTTCCGGTTTAAACAATGAGGATGAGGATGAAGAGGAAGGAGGAGATGATAAATAACAGGACATAGATAAGCAATAATAACTGCCCATAACAGTTACTGTTCCATTCAGTGGTAAATAGAAGCTTATGCGTGTGCGTCAAGTCTTACTTCTTTAATTTTTGAGTGTAATAATATTAATTATATACACACTATTAAAATACATACCGTCAGTTTCAGCTGACAATGAGGCAACAAATGCTAGAATCGTAAACTTAATTAAAATAATAATTATCCTCATCTTTTCAGATCTAAAGCCACTAAGTCAATGATTAATAATTAAGAGATTTGTGGGTTTTTATATATTTTACCTCACGTCAGCTAAATTTATAACCACAATACAATAATGACCATGGATCATATTAGTATTTTCATTGAAAATATGAAGTGATAAAGAAATTTATTTTTGTTGGTTTCGTTTAAATAACGAAACACTCTAATCATTATTGTTTGTAAAATGTTAAATAAATGCAATATATTTATAATGAAAGTAAATTTGAACTATTACAATTAAAATAATAATCAACCTATATAGTTCCCTACTTCTAATGAAGATCGAGTAGAAGGAAATAGTTCTCATACGTTAACTTATAATGTTAAGTATTATAGTATATAATAATAATATAATAAGCATTTTCCTTTTTTGGGATTTTTTTAAATGATTCCTAAAGTGTTAATATGGCGGTTAATGCTGAAAATAATTTTAATATATAACCGCATTTTCGTCCTGATACGATGTTGTATACCGTATCAAATTCTAAAAATATAACACGTTATATTATTCAGAGTATACAATGGTAAGTTATAATAAGTTGCCCGTTAATATAAATCCCGTCAACGACATAACATGTGTAAAAGTTTTACAGCGCACTTTTTCAAGTTGTAAAATCGAATGTAAACCAAGGCGGTTAATTCAGTATTTAGTCTATGTATGGGAGAAACTTTCCAACTACTTTGACATAAACAAGTGTAAGCTAACAAAATTTTAAAGTAACTGTGTCAATATTATAAATATTTATTTCTTGTATAAATACAATGACTTGGCAAACGCACATTCATTAAAACATATAGGCACAAAGCTCTAATATTAGTTATTTTTATTTTGTATAATAATAGACGTTCTTAAGCTGTGTGCCTTTGTTTAGGTTTTAATATAAATCAGGATTTTAAAACTAGTTAATTTATATTTTTTTTAGTATATAGTTTCCATAGCACCTTCTGCATATCGGTAAAGTTAGATGAGCTAGGGCTACGCAACAGTAGATGCCTACTGTTACGTAGCCCTAGCTCATCTAACATATACAAAAATTAAATCATTGGAACATTAAAGTAAGTATAAATAAAGAATGTTCCAGTCTGAAGTAGGAAGCATTTTGTACAATATCCGGGACAGCGTCCAGTTATTAAGACCCGGTTGGAGATATTAATATCCGGCTGGTAGGATGATGGCGGCAATTTAAACTTAAGACAAAAATATAAGCGACGATTGCAACTCTGTCATTAAATTCTGATTTTAACCTTCTCCAAATTATGAAAGGTTCTGTCGGTGCGAATGCACTGTTCATATTGTCAATAATGAAGTAATGAAGAGTTTAGTTTAGAGAATTAGTTTAGTAGTTAAGAAGTGGTTGTTACTCGAAACCGGAATAGCCAACACAGAAAATTAAAGTTTTTTTTTACCAACAAAAGGTTTAATGCTATTTTTATCAAAATCATTCATTATTAAGTAAGATATAGTTTTTTTATATATAATTACTAGCTGACCCGCCGAACTTCGTACCGCCTAATAGTTATAATAGTTATGTATGTTTCTCACCTTTTAAACCTTCCCTGGAGTACGAAAATTCTTTCAAGACTAAAATCAGCTATATCGGCCCAGCCGTTCTCGAGTTTCAGTGAAACAAACAAATTAATTTTATAATGTATTTAAAAAAATCCGTCATAAGAACCTTCACCTGACAATATCTAACACAAAAAAAAAAATGTGAAATCGGTCCAATCGTTCACGCGTGATGGCGTGACCAAGGGATATAGGGATTCATTTATATATATATAGATTATCATAAGAGGCTTGTAGATAATTACTTCACTATAATTAAGTTATGAAAAAAAAACCTTAAATATTATTACTAAGTGCATTGTAACAATACCTAACGAAAACTCTACGTACCAAAATATTAATGATTTTAACACCATGTTGGTTTTCACCATTTTTGTTAATTGGTTAGCGTCATCTATTAGTCCAGTCGGAACTAAAGTTATAAATAGCGTATATAACCTTGAACTCTTTCAATTCCCCGCGGCCGGGCCAAATGATAACGTACAGTCATTCGTATTGTATATTGTGCGCTAACATTATTTTATACTCCTCTATTAAAGCATAGGTACCATAAGCAATTTATTAAGTGAAGTGTTTAAACAATGAGTGATAGTGAACAAATAGACAAAACCGGAGAGAGTGTGGTATTGAGTGCAAGTGAAGAAGAGAACGAAGATGGCGAAATACCCTATAATTTGGACCCGAAACATTTCCAATACGAAAGGTCTTACGAAGACAAGCGAGGATTTTGCATCTTGCCAGCAGCTTCACACTCAGTTTATAAAGGGGGCTGGAGAGGAAAAATGCTGTCAATTGCACGTGACTGGATCGTTTTTCCAGGCGAGGTCGTACCTGATTCTTTGTTACGTATTGAAATGGAATACAACGAAGACATCATTTATTCAGAGATAATACAATCTAAGGAGTCTTATTTGGTCCTGCTCGGGTACAAGACAATAAGGGGTGGAGGAATTAACCTCGACCAAAGAACTATATCTGGTTTTGGCGTGGTGTGTAAAGTATTGTCGGCATCGTTTGATGGCGAGTTTTTTTTGCCGACGGTTCTCGTTTTGCATCGCTGTCGCCTACCTAATAACAGTGACTTGCAGGAAGCTTCTGAACTACAATTAAAGATGATTACCATCGAAGTATTGACAGAAACTCCATTGGCGCCGACCATGCGGCACACTCAACTTGGTGCATTGGACTCTCTTCGACAATCACATGCATTGGCTTCACAAAACATGATGGTGCGTCGATTAGACGCGGCAATAACACCGTGGCCATACTTCGTGTTTGAAAAGAACTACGAGTATGAAAAATACCGCAGTATTATTCAAGAATACTTTTTCAAAATAGGACGCCGACGGTGCCCACCTTCAAATGCTGTGTCGCTATCATTTTGGGCAGCTTACAATTTAAGGATGAACGTAGAGGAAGCCTACACGCTTTTTATTGTTGATGAAGTATTAGTAAGACTGGATATGATTTGCCGTTTTATAGAAAAAGCGGTAAAGACAGCCGTGCTGTATTGCAATAGACCTTGGCGATGTTCAGAGGTGTTTGCGTGCCTTGAGCATGCTGTCGCTGTATACGATGAAGGTCAAGATGGTACTAATCTACTTGACGCGTTTCTTGACGTATTTACTTTGTCACGGGTTCGCAATCTTGTGGATGGTGAGAGCGTGCCTTTGCCTTTTGGTAAAAGTGCGTGCACTTCATTAAAGTCTGTTCATACTTCCTACCTGTCATGGAAAGAGATGCGGTGCGCAAACTGCTCTCATGAGGTAGGGTGGCGTTGCGACAGACATATAGGTGGCGAGAAAGAACAACTGGAGACATTTTACGTATTGATTTCTGACGAGGTAGTGCTGAGATATATGTAGATAAAATTTTAGTTAAGGGTGTTTGTTAAAATAAATTTTCTTTTTTTGTTGGTCTATGTTTTATGATATTGATAGCTTATGTGATAATGATAAGTTATAAATAAATTGAAGAACGCCATGATTATTATGAAGTACTGTAACATTTCTAGGTTGCGAGCCCTGTATGAGGTTTTGTAAGTTGGTCCCCCTTGGATTTCCTAATCATAATACATAGAAAATTTTAAATTTCCAAGCCAGAAAATCTTGCTAAATACTTTTTAGAAAAATAGATCTAAGGCAAATCGATTACAACATTTTGGAGTAATAGAAAAACCTGTGCATGCATGAATAAAACGTAATTGTGTAGAAATAAATTCCGATATACGAGTAATGCTATGTCACATTTTACAAAAAAATATTAAAAGAGCAAGATAAAATTGATTGATTGTAAAACCTGGTAGTCGGATAAAAATCTTCCATTACGTCAAATGTGCTGCTGCTGAACGTGACAAATGTAATTACTGGTATTTGTAATTTTTAGAGCATATTTCTAGACGTAGTTTTGTCATGTTTTTAATTTTAAGTTATATAGTCAATAAATTGTACTTCGCATGCAATGTCAATTCTATAGAAGTAGACAGGTGATGTTCTAAAGTCAAAGCTAAAAACATAAGTTTCGTTATTCCGGATTTAATTAAACGTAGTGTTTGGTTTCAACTATGATGACTGGTTTTAAAGCCGAAGTCACACATCCTCCTCTTAAAGATAATCATTGTTTGCGTGATCTTCTGTGTATGTTTAATTTCTGTCTCCGATGGATTTCTGAATTTATTATGGCCATAGTATCAAAATGTATCACGGTTAAGCTATATCTGTTTATAAGTGGTTTTACTAGTTACTAGGTGTTAATTATAATAAAGGTTTAATAATTTATCAAGAAATTTAAATACTTTTTTATTTAGAAAACGAACACGTGTTTGGTTCTTTAACAATACGGGTATTTGCGTGTACTTAATATTTGGAAAGGTTCAAACTGTGAACTTCATCAGTGATGAAATGAGTCGTTATGATACACATAACACGAAAAAAAAAAAACTGCATACCTATTCTGTGTATAAATATTGTAGTTTTTTTGTAGAAATGTAAGGTTCTTATTAAAGAAAAACCTTGATATAATTGTCATTATACAAGATATTCTGATCTTCAATGTTCAGTTTTTTTTTTGTTTTTTCTTAGCGCATTTGAGCCTCCCTTAGCCTTAAAGATCCTTAGTTTGGGAACAATTTATCAGTAGGTAATAGGTACTTTATAGTTTTAAGGAACACTAGAAATAGGTAGTTATCATCATTATCAGCTAGAAGACGTCCATCACTGCTGAACATAGACCTTCCCCTAGAACGCCATTTCGAACGAAAAACTGTCATTTGAATCCACTGGAATTTTAATTTTTGACTTTTACTATGCCGTCCTAGTAGGTTCTTACCTGCGCAGGCTCTTCCGGTTCATAGTCGCCACTCAAGAACTTTTGTTCCTTAACCATGTATAGGTATACATAGATTTTATAACATAGAATATATTATAATACACAGTTAAGAAACACTAATAGATATTGGTAACAAGACGAACTAATTTTGCGATGCTTGTACTTTTACATACTATTACAATCTTAACGTCATTAATTTTTTTACTGGGTATGATTACAATAACACTCGATACAAGTAATCTATAGCAATAGAAAGTGCAAAATACTAAGATAAATAACATTTTAAATTTGGTCTTATATTTCTACCAAAAAGTTATATAGTGGAAATACGAATTATTAAAAATATTTTTTTTTTTTCAATAGATGCTGCATTTTAGTCCAGTTTCATGCCAAATATGGCTAAGGACAGTAATCGAGATTAACCAGTAAAACAATTATTTTTAAAATGTTGCTTTTTGGTAAATTATTACGCTTCACCATAACACCATATTCTTAATATGAAAAAAAAACACTAATATAATACAAACCTTAAACCTAGAACAACGTCGGTAGTGAGCCAAGACATAAAGTACCGCTGGTAAGGGCGAATAATATAACAAGTTATTTTAAAAGTTAGTACTTTTTGAATACAAGCGATTTAAAAAAAAACGTAATCACCGACTTCTGTTAAGGCAGGCACTGAAAGAACTTTTTTGGTTATTTCCATTTTAAATCAAACCTATGGACTGATTTTCATGAAACCAGTTCGCAAGTTGTTTCTATTTTCAGGTTATAAAATAATCAAAGTTAAATATCAAGTAATAAGTCGTTGTAGTCAAGTAAAGTCATGTCATGTGCCTTTAAAGCGATGGAGACTTTTCCACAGTTTCACGAGAAAATCACGTTACTCCGTCCTTATATCTCTTGCCTACGCTTGTGGACATAAATAGACATTATTAGTTAATAATCCATCATTATTACAGAACAATACTGCAATTACCACTACAGTAGTGTATTATTGGGCATTCTATCCCACCAGCTCGTTTCACTCGCACCGCTCGTTTCACTCGCTTGGTGGGATAGATCTGCCCAATAATACACTACACAACTATACTCTGAATTTCTGTTTCTATTTACTTTCTAAAAAACGCGAGTTTCTTGCGGAAGATATCTTTGAACCTCAAAAGACGGAAATACCAGGAGCGTTCGGCTTCGGGTATGCGAGACCCGCATTCATCTCGCCCCGACTTACAACTCAGCTCCAGCAAGATGTTGCAGTTATTTTCCTTCTTGCGCAAAAAGGGGCATTGAGGTGCCCAACGTTGGTGATCACTAGAAGGATCATCACCCTCAACCCATCTCATAATCTCTACTTTGCAAAATGCGCATCGCACTTCGTCACCGTGACCCAAATAATAGAAACCGCTCTTTGTAAGACTTTCAGGCGAAAGGAACGTTACAGGCCAATCGACAAAGGTTTTTAGTCTTTCATGTTCCAGGCGCATATCTGGAGCGTCTGGTATGAAGCCGCCGAAGCCATAATGATTTTCCATATTAATTAAGATATTGATTTAAAGATTAATAGAATAGATGTCAGAGTACGTCACAAGTCACAACTCGACTGACTGCGTTTTATTGATGTAAAAGAGATTATGTTACAAGCTTGTAATGCAACAATACAAAATCACTTTTTATGAATGATTCAGAGTCAGAGTTATTTCGATATGTATATAACAACCGCAACATTAAAATTATTATCATTCTAACACAATCATTCCAATCATAAAACACACAAAGATGAAATTTGTTAAACAGTTGGAGTCATTAAATGTAAACAAAATTTATGACAATTCTAAAAATAACAACCTACGTCATGGGAAATTATTACCAAACACAATACGCTGCTTGATTATCGGCCCATCTAATTGTGGCAAAACTAACTTAATGGTTGGTCTTCTTTTACACGAAAGGGGGTTACATTTCAGAAATATTTATGTTTATTCGAAAACACTTTACCAATCTAAGTACACATTCCTTGAAAAGGTGCTTGCGATGGTTCCTTACGTATCTTTTACAAAATATCACGTGAATGAAAAAGTAATTAGTCCACAAGAAGCTAAACCCAATTCAATAATAATTTTTGATGATGTAGCATGTGAAAATCAATCAAATATGCGTGACTACTTTGCAATGGGAAGACACAAACAAATAGATTGTTTCTATTTAATGCAGACATATAGTAAAATACCTAAACAACTTGTGAGAGATAATGCAAATCTACTAATTCTTTTTAAACAAGATGACGTAAATTTGAAGCACGTTTACGATGAACATGTTACTACAGACATGACATGGTTAGAATTCAGAGAGATGTGTTCAAAGATATGGACTGATTCTTACAACTATTTGGTAATCAATAAAGATTGTAAAAAAAACGACGGTGCGTATAGAAAAAACTTTGATACGTTTGTCATATTTAACTAATTTACGTTAGTACTTATAAATAGTAGTAGCATATAAAAAACTTCATTATCTGATTGACTCTGCGAAGATAAATACACAATAGATTTTGTGGCACACAATGGAGAAAGATTTAAAGAAGCAGATAGTGAATGCTGCGGAAGCAGTCAAAAAGAAAATACGGCAAATGAAGGATATGAAAATAGAAAGCGATCAAGTTTTTAATAACATTTTCACACCAATAATTGATCCTCTAAATAAAATAGTTGAATCCAATGACCTGGCAAGAGCAAACAAAAATATATTGGATACATCTTATGACTCAAAAGTTGATAAAACTCTCAAGAGAGAGTCTGATATTAGCAATTTCATTACTAAAAGTAATAGTTACTCTCAAAAAGAAAATAATTCATTATGTTCTGATCAAAGTACTTGCGAAGAGGAAGAAGAAAATGAGGAAGAAGATGATAATAATGATAATGATACAAGCAATCTGTCTTTTAAAACAGTTGAATCAATGGAAAGTAGTGAAGACGGTGATGTATCTTCTTGGTCTCTGTCTTCAGAAGTTTTTAGTGCAATTCCCTTTGGTGTGAGGAATGATCGTGGAAAACTTATGATGGGATCAAGCCGAGTTGTTGTTGGCGATGAACATATACAAGTAGGCGCACATAAATACAAAAAAACACCGGGAATATATGAGCTATTATTTAAAAAAAATCCAAATACTAGTGTTATTACCGATGAAGATACTGCCCATTATAAGTTAATGTTATTGAACACAAATGCGCACAGAAGAGATTATGATCCACATAAACCAATTAAAAGCAATAGAGGGCGCAAATACTTATCATTTGTAAGACCATTATTTAAATTACGAAAAGTTTCCGCAAGTACTGATAGCAGTCAACACGACGTGTATGAAGGCTCTGGACTACCATTATTAAAAAAATGGAAAAAAAATGTTGACTACGTATATTGGGATGATCCAAACGAGTTAATAGAACGATTAAAATTACTGATTGCTTCTCGGGATGCTGGTAACACTGGACTGGATAACGAAATAATATCAATTATAGAAGAATTGCGTGAGAGTGGTATAATAAAAAATAAATAATAATAATTATATAAAGGTCTTCATCACAATGAACATTTCATTTAATGATCATCACTTTATGAATACGGTTCACTTGTTGCAATGAATACTGATAAATTCGGGAATCATATACATAAACGCTTACGTTTAACGGAATTACTAGACATTTTTGACAATACCCTATCTAAAAGAAACAACGGTAATTTTGATTTACAGCAGACGAGATTGACCGGGGTGAAATCACCTTTACAACCTAATGATGCTGTTAACAAGGAATATGTAGACCAGATAAAAGAAAACTTTTACACTAAACAAGAAGTACAACTTTTAATCCACGCTTTAAAAAACCAAATACAGTCTATAACTGACAAATTTCACCAAGACTATTATTCTAAGTCTGAAGTAGACCAATTCATAAAAATTAAATCATCATGAGTAAGGAACAAGTAGTAAATGAAATTCATAAAACAGCAAGAAAAAACTTCACTAGAAGACCAGTTGTATTAAAAGGACTCGACGACTTGTGGCAAGCGGATCTTATTGATATACAACATATAAAGCAATATAATGCAGGTTATAAGTTTATTTTAGTTATTATAGACTGTTTTTCGAAATTTTGTTGGGCTGTCCCTATTAAAAAAAAAACAAAGGCAGATGTAACAAACGCATTTAAACGTGTAATAGAAATCACCGATCGCGCTCCTGTAAACTTACAAACTGACATGGGTAAAGAATTTTATAATGAAGATTTCAAAAAATTAATGCATTTGAATGGTATTAATCATTATTCCACATATTCAGTAAAAAAAGCTTCAATCGTTGAAAGACTAATTAAAACATTAAAAAATAAATTATATAAACATTTTAGTCTCAACGGTAATTACAAGTGGATGGGCAAACCTTTAAAAAGTATTGTTAATTCATATAACAATACGAAGCACAGAATTACGAAACATAAACCAATTAATGTCAAAAAAGAGAACGAAAATACTGTCCGATACAATATAAGAAAATCTCAAATATTTAAATCAAAAATAAACAAATTTGCTGTTGGTGATCATGTCAGGATAAGTAAATACAAGGGTAGTTTTGAAAAAGGCTACACTCCTAACTGGTCAACAGAAATATTTGTTATTAAAAAAATAAGTAATACGTCCCCTTTAACATACTTTATTGAAGATATTCATAATCAACCAATACTAGGAAGTTTTTATGAGCACGAACTGCAAAAAACGAACAATCCTAGTATCTATCTTATTGAAAAAGTTATAAAGAGAAATCGTAACAAACTCTTCGTAAAATGGTTAGGATTACCAAGTAGCGAGAACAGTTGGATTGATAAAAAATCAGTTGTATAAAAACCAGAGCACAATGGTTTTCAAGCTATTAATATGCCAGTGACGCGAGGTAGAGGACTCATAAATAGTGTTATAAATAATTTACCATTTGAACTACATTTGCCTGGATATAATTACTGTGGGCCTGGCACTAAATTGAAAGAACGTTTACTGCGAGGTGACAAAGGAATCAACAAATTAGATGAAGCTTGCATGAAACACGATATTGCATAGGGTCATGTGTTCAACAATGAAACACAAAAAATTCAAAGTCTCATACACCTGTTGTTTTTACAGATAGAAGTCTATTTTTTTGAAGGTATATAGGCAATTTTATAGGGTATACGATGTCATTTATGGTTTTTTAAATTGATGTGTAATTATTCAGCAAAAAAATGAAAAAAAAAACATTGGAAATGTTTCATTGTGTCCACTGTGGTGTACACAATGAAACACCACAAATTCAACAATGAAACATATAATTAATAGTGTGTTCAACAATGAAACACTAAAAATTCAATGTCTCCTACACCTTCTGTTTTTACAGATAGAAGTCTATTTTTTTGAAGGTATATAAGGCAATTTTATTGGGTAGGTATCGGATGTTATTTATGTTTTTTTTAATTAATGTGTTATCAATCAGCAACAAATAAAAACGTAAAAATTGGAACTGTTTCATTGTGTCAACAGTGGTGTACACAATGAAACACCACAAATTCAACAATGAGATAAAATAATCAAGTGTTTGTCTCATATTTTGTGAAATTTGTGGAATAGGTGAACGATAAAAAATGCTCGAGTTCAATCAAAAAGTTTTTATTGCTAATTTAACTTTAATCTTCAGGTTACCTTTGAAAGGTAATAACGGATTATGATAATGCTTTACAATTTATAATAAGCTAGGTATCACAATGACTAAATTTACTATATTTATGGCACTCGTTAATTAAACTAGTTAAACAATAATGGCCTATGACTTTTTAGGCACTTACATTCATCTCAAAATTATAAAATCACAAACATTACGTTAATACTTAGCTATAACATTTAACAACTAATAAGTCTCAAAATTACGAAAATCACAAGTCTAGGAGAAAGTTACCAATAATTGACAACAAATGACTAACGATTAATAAATGCCAGTTTACGACAATTACAAAATATAGGAACATTCGATATAAGAAGAGAAATAATATCAAAATTAACGCAACTTCATATTTGGTGTCACACGGACTGGAAAGACGTAAGTTGAGCTCCTGGATTTTGATCCATTTACTTGTGGCGGGGGAAGAATCATTTTTATTTCATTCATGTGAATTTCTGAAAGGTCAGGTTCCAACGGCATGTAAAATTTCATATTATCTTTGACTTTTAGCCTCATAAATGAAGCCCCGAATTTATTTGTATTTATGACTTCCGTGATCTGCGCGACATAGTAGACCTTCAGTTTTTTCGAGTCCAATAAAACAAGCACGTAATCACCTTCTTGGGGTGTGTGAGTAACTTTTTTGAAATTTTCTGTTATCAAAGGTAGCCCATCTTCATCTAGATCTTCATTTAATTCGCTCATATCAGAATCGCCTTGTTCCGTGTAGACTACTTCCTCGTCTTCCTCACTACTTGTTTCTGATTCAATCCTTGCTATTTTTGGTTTCTTTTTTCCTCCATTTTCTATAAAAACTGGTCGTTTAATCGTCTTTGCCGCTGATTTTCTTTCTTGTGTTTTTTTTCGTTCTTCAGCTATCCGGTCTTTTTCTGGAGTGTCCGTCGCCACCATACTTTTGCCGAGTTTTCTTGGTTTTCGCTTTCCAGTCCGTGGGCCGGCCTTCAATGGTGCCATAAATTCTTTAGGGGATTTGAAATTAGTCTGAATACCAGAAGTACTTGCTCGAATTTCTTCTATAGGAGGAGTCATCCCTCTAAACATTGAAGTAGTAGAACCTGATTCGCTAGACTTCATCGTAAGAATTTCGGCATCCTTCACACCACATGCAGCTTCGGTGGCTTGTTCGGGAATTTCTTCAAATAGAAATTCGTCAGCTTCAAATATTGATGGACTCTCAGCCCTTGTCACATCAGATAAGGGACTCTCAGCGCGTTCAACCTCTAAAGAAGGAATAGCAAGATTCTCCCTCAGTTCATCAGGAGCAGTAGCTGTAGAGTGAAATGGCCCTGTTTGCTCTCTGTCGGTCACCAATGATGGCATAAAGTCGATTTCTGTAAAAACGTCTGGGTCATACGGAAAAATGCCGCATTTTTTGAAAGCCGACGCAATATTAACTGGCGTCATTGCTTTTGTGTATGCCTGACCCACACACTCAGCAACATTGTATACAGTCATTTGCTTACCAGGATGCCTCATCAGCCACGAATCCACTGCTCTATTATAATAGCCTTTAAAGGGGGCATTTAAGCCCACATCAAGAGGCTGCATCTTTGCAGTCGTATGTGGATGCAGTGTAAGGACTGTTACTCCAGCTTTTTTGGCTAAATCTAAGGCTTCGATACTGAGGTGGGATTCGTGGTTATCCATTATGAGTAGAGCTGGGTTTTCTGGGCTTGCAGACGTGTGTTTAATAAAATGCTCCATAACTTTTACGAACAGCTCCGCATTCATCCACCCGGTTGGGGCTGCAAGTCCTAGAGATCCTGTTGGAGCGCCATTCATCATAAAATCTTTGAAATTTTTCCTCGGGAAAACAAGAGCTGGAGGCAACGCTTGTCCTGATGCACACACAATTGCACATGTTGTTACCAATATACCCCGTTCACCGCTAGTTATCTTACAAATATTGTGTTTGCCTTTGGGTGCCATAACTTTTTGCGGCTTTTGAACGGTTGTTGTAGCAGTTTCGTCTAAGTTGTAGATTCTACAACCGTTACCAAATGAAGGATGACGCTCCATTACATTTTTCAGGTTATCAAAGAAAGACCTGATAGTTTCTCTATTGAAAGCGGTGGCACGAGCCATGCTGCATGCTTCAGGCTTCTTCAGTGTTAATTCTGGATGCCTTGATTTGTATGACCGAAGCCATTCAACACCTGCCATTTGATCTTTTTCCCAACTAGCAGGACATTGAATATTATTTACTTTGGCCATTTGATAAGCAATACGGCGCACATCTTTGGAGCCTAAACCGTAAAATTTCAACGCACATTCTTCGATGTATTCTTTAAGCGCTGTTTCTTGTTCGACTGAAAACGTTCTATTAACTTTGTAGTTAGGAGTAAATCTTAGCCCTGGTAAAGATGCATCGTCTATATTCTTATATTTTTGTATGTATCGAAACAGCGTAGGATAATACACATTGCACTCTTGTGCAGATTTTCTCAAGCTCTTTCCTTTCCTGTGCATTAGAATAGCTCGAAGCATATTTTCCCCTAAATGATCGCCTTTCTTTCTTTTTAGGGATTTAGTCCGCGCCATCTTAAATGAAAAACAAATATGTTAAGATTAATTTCTAGGCACAAAAAAAAATAATTTGTTCGAAAAGTAGATGATATTCGGTTTATGGTACACAATGAAACAAATAGTACACAATGAAACAGTGTTTCATTGTGTCCATAGTGCAACTGTTTCATTGTTGACTACATGGGGTTTCTTTTACTAACCTCAAAAAAAAAACACTAAATTGTAACACTTTTAAAATACAATCTATTCCAATTAATCTACGAAATATGTTTAATGCTAGGTAATCATGAAAAATGAGAATTTTTCAACCATAGTTTAATGAAAAATCTATAAAGAATGACGAAAATACTTACATTTTTGTCAAAAAACTCAAAAATTCTCCACAGACACGTCTACTCCCGCGTGGCACCGACGCAAACTGGGGTGGGGCGGGGGGTTCTCGAGAGTGTCCTTACGCGATATAATGCACGATCTGGCAACGCAGCGTTTTAGAAATATTACAATGTTTTATTGTGTACCACTGTTTCATTGTTGGACATCTGACCCTACTCAAATCATAGCAATTTAGAAGATCGCCATAAAGCAGATTTAGAGTTAATGAATATGGCAAAACAACGTAGTAAATCAAAAGACGCCGGAAAATCAGAAAAGATAGCTTCATGGTTGGTTAATAAAGTAATGAAAACAAAAGTCAAACATGGTGCGGGAACGAAATCTTTTAAAAATATTGTATCATCGATTCGCTCTTCTTTAAAGAAATCAAAACCAAAAAACAAAGCCAATGCTATTAAATTAGCGTATACCGCAGCAAAAAAACTTATCAATTCTAAAAATAATGCAATCAAATTACCACGCATTATACCTTTGCCCAAGACTGGGGGTATTTTACCTTTGATACCAATTTTTGCTGGGCTATCTGCGTTAGGTGCAATGGCTGGTGGTGCGGCAGGTATAACAAAAACTGTTAACGAGTACAAGTCGGCGCAGCGTAACTTTGAAGAGGCTCAGAGACATAATAAAATGATGGAGTCTATTTGTTTGGGCAAAGGCTTGTATATGAAACCATATAAAAAGGGTAATGGATTGTTTGTTAAATCAAAAAACTAATAGAGCAGCTACCCAATCGTGCGCTTACAAATGTAGACATTCTTAAATATGCAACAAATCGTATACCCTTTTTTAGGGGTGTTTATATGAGAGACACACTGCCAAAAAAGCCAAAAAACGTAGAATGTGCTATAGTTAATTTGGATAGTCTCGCGAATGAAGGAACTCATTGGGTAGCTTACGTAAAATTTTTAGACTACTGCGAATATTTTGATAGTTTTGGAGATTTAAAGCCTCCTTGTGAATTAGTCAAGTATTTAAACAAAGATATAACTTATAATTATTGTAATTATCAAAGTTATGATACATATATCTGCGGACATCTATGTTTGAAATACCTAACAAATTTTTGGGAAAAACCTAACTCTGTATTAATAAAATATTTAATGAGCACGAATAAAAATGTATAAAATATAATGCACTGGTTTAATTTATATCATTACCATAATGTCTTTTACACTGTCTATTACTGGTAATACATCTATTTTATCAACAAGCTATTCACCCACATTCCAACTGGATGACAAATACGAGTGCGCTTTGTTGTATTTGTCTACTTTTAATTCGATTCCGAATATTGATACAAAGAATAATCAATTTCATTATAACAATGATGAGGTCATAGAAATACCTGAAGGTGCTTACGAACTTCAAGATATATGTGATTTTTTGAAAACACACATCAAGGATGCGTCTTTTCAATTGTATTGCAATAATAATACATTAAAAACATTTATATATTGCACCAAAGACATACATTTTGAAAAGGAAAATTCCCTCGGAATATTGTTAGGTTTTAATAATGAGACTTTAAAGGCCAATATAATACATGAATCACAGTTACCAGTGAACATTCTATCTACAACTGTGGTGAGGGTTGAATGTGACATAGTGAGCGGATCATATATAAATGGAAAATCAAGCCACATTATTCATGAATTTGCGCCTAACGTACCACCGGGTTATCGAATCATTGAAATACCAAGAAACATAATTTACTTTCCTGTTAATCAAAACAATATCAGCTCTATAAATATTAGAGTGCTAGATGCGAATAATAATTTAATAAATCTAAGGGGCGAAGAAATCCAGCTGTATTTGCATCTTAGAAGAAAATGATTGACTATACAAACTCTGTGCCAAAAGTTGTCAGTGTTAAACGCACAATTCACAAAAACAGACCTAAAAGTAACATAAAAATAACTAAAGAAAATAAAAAATATTTAAAACTAATCGGGCTTCTATAATGAGCATCTTAGATTTATTGAGTTTGCCTACATACGATAACACGATTGATGGTATCGAATATCATTCTCACAAACCATATGTGACAAGTTTCAACAGGAATGATGAAATTCGTATTCCTATTAATCAGCAAGATTTGTACGTGTTGCCATCAGCTAGTACTTTGTATTTGGAAGGTGTTATACACGTTATTAAAACCGACACAAGGCAAAAATTAACGAGTGTAGATTTCACAAATAATCCTTTACTCTACTTGTTTCAAGATATACGTTATGAGCTTAATGGAGTAGAGATAGACAAAATCAAAAACGCTGGCATTACGACTACTATGAAATCTTTGATATCTATGAGCGTAAATGACTCCAGAGTGGCTAAAGCTTGGGGATGGGACATCGACGGAACAAAACAAGGTGTACAATTTTCTGCATCAATACCTCTCAGTAGTATTCTAGGATTTGCAGAAGATTATAAAAAAGTTGTTATTAATTGTAAACATGAATTAATATTATTACGCAGTAACACAGATGTAAATGCGGTAAAACTTAATAATGGGGAAAGTATAGAAGATATTGAAATTCATAAAATAGTTTGGCGTATGCCTCATGTCAAAGTATCTGACAAAGAAAAAATTAATTTACTAAAAATCTTAGAAAAAGACAGAACGCTTCAGCTTTCCTATAGGTCTTGGAGCCTTAATGAATGTCATTTACTACCTGAAACTACAAAGCACACGTGGTCTATTAAAACTGCAAGTCAAATAGAAAAACCTAGATATGTAATAGTAGGTTTCCAAACTGACAGAAAGAATAAACCAAGTAAAGACATGTCACAATTCGACCATTGTAATTTACGTGACCTAAAAGTATACCTTAATTCTACGTATTTTCCTTATGAAAGTCTTAATGTTAACTTTACGGATAACAAATTCGATATATTATATGAGCAGTACGTCAAATTTCAACAGTCATATTACGGCCGCAAGAGTGAACCGTTGTTAAACATAACAGACTTTAAAAAAATAGCTCCGCTATTTGTAATTGATTGCTCACGACAAATAGATAACATAAAGTCTGGGCCAGTAGTAAACGTGCGAGTGGAGTTCGAAAGCAACACTGAAATTCCTGCTAACACATCTGCATATTGTCTTATTCTTAACGACTGCATTGTGGAATACAAACCTTTGAGTAACTTAGTGAGAAAGTTATCATGAATCCGAGCTCAATCATTGTCGACCTTCAAGGATTCAAAGATTCAAGAAATATGTTTATCGTTAAAGAAGTAGCGATTTCAAGTCAAGACTATACCCAACAATTTTTGATAAAGCCACCTTACCCATTTAACAAACTATCTGATGAAGAAAAACGACAAGTAAAATGGATTGAAAATAATAGAGGTATTATTTGGAGCGATGGTTTTATAGATTATCAAGAGTTTAAGCGTTCTATCATACCCTATATTATTAGAAAAAAAATCGTAACTAAAGGCTTAGAAAAAATAAAATGGATCCAAGATCTATGCAGCAATTGCGAAATTGTTGATATTGGAGAGAAAGGATGCCCAAATTTTTTGAAGTTGCATAGTATGTATAAAAACTTTAATTTTAATTGTATAAATCACAAAAAACAGTGTGCATTAAAAAACGTGTTATGTATTAAGAAATGGTGTGAAGATAACAATATTAGTATTTTTAATAAGCATAATGTGTAAGTAAATTTGTTGAGCTAAATTGCTAATAATATTGAATAAAATTTATTATATATAAATATGTTTATTTCATTTGCATTTTCCCAACCTCACATACATTATTTTATATTATTATTATTATAAGATTTAAACATAAAATAAAAACAATGTAATTACAAACATATGTAATTTATTTAATTTAAAACTTTTTTCCAAATTATTAACAAATAAATAAACATAATTAAGAAAAATCATAGCTATATCCACATAGCTTTTTTGAAATATTATTTATCACATTTTGAGTTTGATCGTATATACTATCGTTCACATTTTGCACAACATATTGAGCACTGAGCATGACATTGTCTTTACATTCTTCACATTTACATTCACTTGAATGCCGCTGGAATCCTTCCATATTTATAATTTTGATTTTGATTAATCGAATTCCACGCGTTGGTTCGCCGTTGATGACAAACGAAGTCTCGTAACCGCGTTGCCGTTTTTCTATTATATGACCTTTAGCCACTCTTTTTGATGGTTTCTTCGATTTTGCCCTGCTTTCAGCTCTAATAATATTTGAAACAATATTGTTAGAGACCGACGGTGGTTTCGGTGGCGTTGGAGGCTCAAAATATTGAGCGCACTGGGAAAATGGGTCAGGAGACACGCATCGTTCTTCAACGTCGGATATAATTTCTACACCATAATCCTGAGTAGTCTGTAACAAAAATGCAGAAATTATGTTATAAATTAACAAAAATAAGGAACTAAAAACTGCATAACGTGAAAATATAACTGGAAGCTATAACATTTTGTTGAGGAATAAAATAACTCACCATTGTTGAGACTTGGTGCGTGTGCTCACTATCACTTCGTAGACCCGGTCGTTAAATAAATTACAAATGATTGAGGTGTTACTGTGAAGCCTGCTATTTGTTGAATGCGCGGTGCATCGATTTGAAATGAATACAATAATAATAATTATGCATAAAGCTTACTATGCATTCTGTATACTTGGCTTGTAATTAAAACCGTATCACCCGTGTTTCTGACTAACTAAGCGTTTCGTAATTGGAAACTATTTACAGAGTGCTCCAAAAACAAGTTGAAACATGTATTATTATAATTTAGATACAATTTCCTATAGCTACTAGGGCGTCATAGCATTACTATGATATCTACTTCTAGTTAAATTAACGTTGGAACCTACATAATAAGAGGTAATAACACTATTAAAAAAAACAAGTTTTTATACCAGTAAATTAAACTTTATTATTACTTATGTTCAAAATTACATAATTGCTTATATATTAGGCAAGTTCTAACATTATTCTTTAAAATACAATTACATACTTAAGTACACACATTATATAAAAAAAATCTTATATGAATACTAAAGCTAATTTTCGTTTTTGTAAAAGATTGAATAACTGCCCCAGGCTTTTGTGGACACTTTATCTCTAGATATTAATCGCTTGTCATCGTTACTGGACAATGCCACTTTACTAACTTTCTGTGAATATATTTCGTGTTTTATTGATTTGAATAATACCTGTGATTTTTTCATCACTTCTTTTTCATAAAGTGTTCTCCTGTAGTCAGACAGATGCAATTCGTTAACTACCGATTTTTTCACACCTTTTGCTTTTTTAATTACACTGTCAGTGGTTTCAACACAGTAGAGCTTAGAACGGAGTCCTACAAATTCAGTAATCAAATTTCCACCCATCTCGTCTTTGAAAAGTCCTGGAACTTTTTTGTTTATTAAAGGAAGGTTATGAATGTTATTTGGAGGATAATTACTGGTGTCAAAATAGGCCAAAAAAAATTGTTTTAAGTCTTCATAAAAATCTTTGGTTTCGATATGATAGATAAAACTGTCAGTGTCCGTGTAACACATTTTGATGCGATTGTCATAGATCGGTCTAAAAACCGAGTAATGAAAGTCATACATATGGCTTTTTGACAGTTCAAGCACTGTAAAGCCTATATAAATGGGTTTATCTAGCACAATGCGATCTGACGTTAATTGAACTGCTACTAAATTTTCTGTGAAGACAGATGCACTGTGAAAGTTTCGGCTTGCAATCAACTGGGCAGCAGAGCTTTTCTTTTTTGTAACATTTTTCGTATCTCTCCACTCATTAACTAATTTAACAGTTACTCGGTTTTCGTTGTTTTCAAGTGTTTTTCCAAAAATACTGTTATTCAGCAACTTAAAAAAGTCTTGTTCAAATGTTGATACCGCTTGTTTGCGTAGAAGTGTATTTAATTCGATGTACTTTTTTAAATATGAGCCTTGTCGAAATTTGATCACTCTGTGAATCTTTTTTAATTCTAAGCCGTGTTTCAAACAAGTTTTTAAGTGAACATAATGAATGACGTAAGAGTACTTGTCATACAAATTTGGTACAAGTTTTTCGGTTTTTCCGCCTGGGGGAATGCATTTTTCAGGACAGAATGGCAGATCGTTATGTATCTTATGCAGTTTTCTTGGATAAGCCAAATCAACTTCGAGTATGTATCCATACGCTGAATCGTCTGGGGTTTGAATAACATCTAGTGAATCAATTTCCTCTTTCTCCATAAAAGAGAAATCTGACAGAGGCAAGTGCTGAGTCATCGACCAACCGTACAAATTATTTATGTCACAAAAAAACACGAACGAATCTACTTTGGACGGATCGTAATCAGCTAAGTATTTGTTATTAGCCTTAGCATGACGATGAGAACACATGCATATGCCCCCTCGTATCCCATTCTGAATCATTCTTAGCATAGACAAATCATCGAGAAGTTCCAGTTGTACTCCTGTCTTCAAAAGCATCGCGTCAAATGACAGACTTGGTGTCGTTAGATAAAAAGCTGGATCAAGATTATAATGTCGCTTACATGTTTTCCTAAAGTTTTCAAATATATCTGCCAGTAACAGAACATCTGTTTTTAGATACAAATCTGTGTATTCCCCTAAATCATATAGCTTGAATTCGGACCAAACTGATTTCGCATGTTCATAATCCTCATCAGATATATGTTCGTTAGTTAAAGAACTATGAAAACAGCCTCTGGGAGGGAGGCATCGTTCATCGTAACGTTCCCACTTATCCATGTATTCATAAGGATAAATGCCTTTACGAGATAGAAGTTCAAATTTTTTATCGTCTTGAAAAAAGTCATGTAATATGTTGAAATTATTTTTATGCAATGTATTTGCTAGCTTGTCTAAACTAGTTCCCAAGAATTTCAACGAATCAACAAAGCGAAGTTGAATTAACGCGTTTTCACCCACAGAAATTACTTTCGTAAAGGATATATAGTTTTCCTTCGTTTTAGCAATGATCTTAATAGCACCAGGCGCTTCGCCTAATTTTTTAATAAACAAATGACAGTCATAGCCGGCCAAGTTATGAAAAAATATGGGCACAAATGATGGGCGTTTGAATTGCAAATTACAAATACTATGCGCTGCGCCACGATAACGACCAGTGATATGGCAGTGGTCTCGAACTTTGTCTAAAAACAGAAAGTGGTCGCAAATATGACAACGAGTGGCATTTTGATAATCTACTGCATCACTATCATTGAAAATCATTGGAACATTATTATTTAAGACTTTGTGTATGGTCTTCATGTCTTCAAATAAGCATTGTATAAATTTATTAACACAATCAGGACCACGATGTGATACAAAGCGATTCAAACTGTCATCAACGCAACATACAATGTAATATGCAAATGCTGCTGGCGTGTGATGATTCAATGTTGAGGTGTTTCTTGAATCTACGATGCCATGTTTTTTTTCTAGTAATGATTCAAAATCTGCATATATTACGAAAGGCACATTTTGCTTACGTTCAAAGTGTTTAAATTGAATCACTGAACCCTTCTCGGGTAGCACAGTGACCACACCACTACACAAATGGTTGTCTTGGTCCTCAGACTTACTAAAAAATACCAAACATGTTTCACAAAAATGTAACTTTCCATGATGTCTAGTTAGTTGACTCCTTACAAGTTTTGGTAAATTTTTAATTAAACAGTAATGTTGAACACCTGCTCTGTTCTCGAGTAAAAGTAAATGAATGGTCTTTCTAGAAGAATTTCTATCTATCTTTGATTTATACAAAGGGCCTACTACAGTGTTGTTTTTTAATCCAAACACAATAAAAGCTAGTTTTGGATTATTTCTTTCGAATATTTGTATGTCCGAGAACGTTACTGGAAACTGTATTTCGTTTATATTAAATACTTGCCTAAAGTCTGGATACGACGAAATTCTTTCGGGATGAGACTTTGTTGGATATAAAGCAGCTGTCACAGACCACATAAAACAACAGTCGTCTTTATTTTTAATGTTCAAACACGCCTTTTTATTTTTGATTTTTTGCGGTAGCTCAACGTACGATGAACCGCGCAATGGTTCATATTTATTGACGTTAATTTCTAAATGACAATTATGCAAAAAAGACCAACCGGAATCTCTATGTTCAAAAGATTCTATTTTTTCTTTTACAGAAGTTACAACGTTTGAATAATATTCATCGAAATTAAAGTTTTTGTACAATACAATATTTTTTGTCAAAAACGATTTCGATTCCTCTGTGTTATTTTTGAACAAGAGAAATTTACCAAAATATTCAAAGTTGATTTTAAAGCAAATATATTTATCGAGACATTTATATAAGAGAGTTTTAATTTTGTTTTGAATTGAATAAAAAAACGCATCAACAGATCCAAGATCACGTTCGTCGGCTATAACCCTGTACGTTGCGATGCGATTACGAAACGCCGACGATACAATGTCAATGTTGTCGTCATATTGTTCCGTAAAATGTGCATTTTGCTTGTGAACACGACTTCTTAAATGACCCACCCAAGACTTTGAGGCCACGGATGCACTGCACACTGAACAATAAGGCATATTTACAAGTATTTATGATATTAGCCTAATTCACTCGTGTCAAAATCTGTTCTTAACTAACGCTTACCTATAAAATAACTAACTGCCGTATTTTAGCCTCGTGGGCCAAGTAGTTTTCGAGATTACTTAGAACATCTTTACTTCTATAAAATGGGTTATGCAAAGCCTTACTTATCTAATACTAATATTTATTTATATACTTAATATAATAACTAATAAAATAAAAAGGGAAGTAATATTTTTAAATCTACGTAAAAAATATTAAAACTAAAAACCCAATTATATTATTTTTTTAAAATTTACATATCTAAGCCTATAGTGCATAAATAAATCAGTCTTTATACACTACAGGGTCCGCATTTTTGAACATGCCATAGGCATGTTCAATAAAGTTTTGCAGTTTCTCCCACGGCGGGGAGCCCTCGCTACTCTGCAGCTTTATAGCTATTAAAGCTTTTTTATACAGCTTGTCTGGTGGTGTCGACTGGGTATCCTCACTATTATATATTTTGAGGTCTATATAAAAATCGCCCTCAAGCTGAGCAGCTCGCCGCTGCCTGCCGGCCGCCACCCGGCTGGTAAAAGACGAATATATTTTCTTGCCGCGCCCTCTTCCTTCTGTCGCCTTTTCCTCCTCTTCTAGTATTTTAAAAATACTTTTCTTCTTTGATCTGTAACAATAACATGAGTTATATCAAGACTATTTTTCACGTACAAGAAACGGAAACATACACGTTTAGTTGAGACAATTATAAGCAATCCGAATATATACTAAAGTAATTGACTATGGCATTATTATAAAAAATAAAATACCAGGAAACAAAACATAAAGCTTGCTCATACAGCGATAAAATGCTTAAGCAGAACAAACATTTACTTTGATCTATGTTATAAACTCTCACTAGAAAATTAATAATTTTACATACAACTTTTTGACATAAAACTCTGCTGAAAAAACTTTTAGTGTTTATACGCTAAAGGTAAGAACTCATAAAATGAACAACTTTCAACAAAATCAGATTATACATACCTCAAAGAAAAACTATATACACTTTACCTATATGTATTTACTAGCAACTTCATACTCAGAAAAAATAGCTTTCTATTGATGAAAGAATTTTAAAATTAGTCAAGTAGTTCTCTAATTGATCCTCTTTACAATATTATTAGTATAAATAGAAGAATAGATATAGATAAAAACTTACTGCTTCACAAGCTCCTTTTTTTTCTCCTTGTCAGCGCCGTGTTGTCCTTTTCTTTTTCTATCTGGTTTTTCGTCGTCTTCAGAAATGTGTCTGAAAAGTATAAAAAAACATTTACCAAAGATAACTATATAAAAAAAAACGTTTATAACTCTACAAGTGACGAGTATAAAATAAATCCAAGTGACAACCTTATGATAGTAAACAACCGACTTAAATTCGGCAAGCGCCTATACATTTTTCAACTCTCTTGATTTATAAACCAATCTACTGCACCAATTATTCGATAAAAAGTATACAGTATTTTGAAACACAGAGAAAGGAGGAAGCCTTTTTTTTATTTAAGCCAGTTAATAATTGTATAAGTTATTTGTAAAATATATTGATATCTTAATCAATAAGCCATAACTGAGTTGTTTAATAATAAGAAAATATTCCGAACGGATGGACTGATATGGGTGAAATTTGGTACCAAGGCAACTCAAGTCCAGGATTAACACATTGGCTGCTTTAGTATTAATTAAAGTAATTAAATAAAGTTTACCCAAAGAGTTCTTCGATTTTTGCAAGCTTCGCCGGCTTCGACGAAGTGGATTTCCCTCCCCTTTTTTTCTTTATCGGCGCCGAAGGCAGCGACGGAGGCACGCGGGCACACGCCGAAGAAGAAGACGAATCGTACTCGCTTTCAGACCTGGAAAATAACAAATACAAATATAAATTTCAGTTTCTAACAAAATCGGAACCACAAATAATCAATGTATAAAAAACTGGTTATTACTATACTCACAGTTACTTACATTTTTCGTTTCACTTTTGTTTCTTCTTCACTGGTTCACTTGAATTTTCCTGATGAGACTGATAATTCTGTCTCAAAAACGAAGCATTTATGTAAATCAATAATGCAAAATTTGCACTTCAACTCAAAATCATAAATCAGTTATGTCGCTTTTACGAATCACGCAAATCTAAGCTCTATTCGTATCCCGATAAATTATAAAATAAGACTCATATTGATACCTGATCAGTCACATTTCTATAAAAATACATTAAGAAAGAGACACAAATACTAAATTTCCCGATCAAGCAATAATTTATTACATTAACTTTAATACTTACAACAAAAGCAATATGCACCGCTTCCGCGAACTTGAACCGATGGCGATGGCGAGGTACTTACTTACTTACCTACTATCGTATTTCATTACGCGATGTAAAGCTTGCTCATTGTTAGTGCTAAAGTGTCTGTGCCAAGTTCTTTCTTTCTCACGGTATAATTTAAATTTATTAGTGTTACTTTTCGTAAAAACTACATGTAAGTACCTAGATACATACTCGCAGGTATCCAAATGTTGTTTTTGTCACACACACACACACACATATATATTGAACCGACTTCAAAAAGAGGAGGTTCTCAATCTTTTATGTGTGTTTCCCGGTTTAAAAAAACTATTTTGTTATTTCCAGTTGGTCACATATAATTGTTATTAATTCAGCGCAGAAGTAGTTTGGTTTTTAAATCAAAATAAAAAAAAAACTGCCGAAATTTTCAATTCGGTCTATAACTTTTTTAAAGTACTACTTTTATTTGTTGCATACATAAAATAAAGACTTTTTATAACATTTAAATATACCTATATAAATAGTAAATAGGCTACTGTCGACGGTGGTTGTTTAAGAGCATTATATTTCATATATATTTTACTAATCTATGATTTAAAATATTTTATTAATTTATGAAAATGTAAGTGTTAAATTTGGCTTTAAATATTGAAATATTTTAAACCACAATATAAAAAATAACATCAGAACCTATGGTTAAAAAAAAACACCCTATGACTAAATTATTGGTATTGCATTTTAACGATGTTGTAATTTTTATCTTAGAATCTTACATAACCTTGTGCTATATCATCAGTTTTTTCTAAATATAATAGAAATGTATAAGTTTGTCTTGCTCACTTTTGTGCAGTCGGAGAGCCTGATTCAAAGCTGAACATGAAATTTCGTTTGTAATGGTTACCTCCAGCCAATGAGGTTATACACATAGACAAGGCAATTTGTGTTATGGAGTGCCTGAGCCAAATCGTGGTTTAGAACATGATGTGTACATATCGAAGTTTCTAAGGGTATCTCGAACCAATCTGGTCATATCACATTGCTGCCGAGTCTTTTTGTGTATAGAGGGCCTCAGCCTAACGTGGTTTACAAACTGTATTTCTAGGGGTTATCTCAAGCCAATAAGGTCGACTTTGTAACACTTGTGAGTTTTGTTCAAAACTTTATACAGAACGGGATATAGCTGGAAATATTAAGTTCGTGTCAATAGATATCATAAAATCATAAGTACCAGTAATTTATAACTCAACAATGTCTTTAAATGCATTTGCTTACTATATTGTTTATGTACGAGAATGCAATTTCGCCACCGTTGATAAACGCTTTGTTACAATTTGATCGGAATGACTTTGCTCGAATAAGTATCTATGTAAAACATTTAAGCACACAATTGTAGTTTAATTCTTTAACAATCATGACAAAGTGAAATTGAACAATCTTTATCACAGCGAGTGAAACGATCGGAGCAATGAATTTATGTGAGTATGTATCAAATATTTAGAGTAAAGCTGTGTAGGGTATTATTGGGCAGGTGTATCACACCAAGCGAGTGGAACGAGCGGTGCGAGTAAAACGAGCGGGTGGGATAGAATGCCCAATAATACACTACTCACTACTAATAAATATCTATACAGATAAAAACGGCATTTTTTCAACAAACGCGAGAAAACTTCTAGGTACATCTGAAACAAGATTCCTGCCCTTAGCAATAATAAAACTTAGCTAATTAAGGGCTAATTAATTAGCCTTTAGTGATGTAGCAAGTACAAGCACCGTTTTTACACTTTCCAGCGCCAGATCTCCCTGATAATTGTTCGCAGAAATTATTGCAGTCCAAACCTCTGGAGCATTCAGAAGCTCGTTTCGATCTCAGTGAAGGGTTATCACCATTGTGTCCAGAAATTCTAACCCACCAGTTAGATACCGCGTTGTACATTGCAATCATGTCAAAGCCTGTTTCTGTAAAATAGCAATACAAAACAAATATAAAAAAATATGTGAAGATTGGTGATTTTATTGCTTTAACTTTTTGATTTCTTCTTATTATTTTGCAGTTTTTTTTAGGTCCAATCAGTTTGCCAAAATAATTTGACCTCGTGGAAGCACCGGTAATTATTAACAGTTTTTTAGAAACTGACAGTATATTTTTTCTACTTATTTAGTACTACACATTGATGCATAAGGGATTATCAGTCGAATTGAGGACCTCCTATTTTTTGAAAGTCTATAGGAAATAGGTACGTACCATCCGGTTTCCCGAATATTACAGAAACAAATGACAAGACTAAAACCTGAACTAACATAGTTTTCATCTTTCCAGACCGCGATGTTCTGAGCAAGTGAAATATTATTATTATCATTTACAGCTTGGTATTTATACCTATTTAAAGAATTATAACAACACGTCATGACCATGGATTCCGCTCATAATGACAGCTTAGACTAAATTATTACTTATGGTACTGTAATCATAGTTTATTAATGTTATATTTATCTTGGGCTTAGCCAATATAATTAGAAAATGTCAGAATTTTTAGAGGTTTTCATTTATGTACACAGAAAAAGATTTCTTTAACAAAGAATATCAATATCCCCGGATATTTTGTTTCAATCCAAGTATATATTTTTTTAATATAAGTAGGTATTTTTTTTAGATCAAGAATAGTTTTTCTTCAAGAAACAATAATTTACTTAAATCAAAAGTATATTGCTTATCCCATATATGAAATTACATTATCTTGACCATATAGATATTGCTATGATTGGAGACATCTTTTTTTCCGTGTAGGTAATATAAAAAAAACTTTTTTACACCCGACGCAAAAATAACGGGATGTTACTGGTTTGAAGTGTCTGTGCCATCGTTTTTATTATATTTTTGTTTAAAAGGTGTATTCGTTGGGAGAGTTCTTAGCTACGTTTAATGAAAATCAGTCCAAAATGGCCGCCGCTACATAATATCGGATTGCTTACATAATAATTCACAACTCCATCAATATATGTATCAAATGTACTTGACTTAAAATACCATGATAATTTCAAACCCAAGATGGCTGCCACATTAAATATGGCCGAAAATTGCTTACTTCTTTACTACCATATGGATTTTTTCAATACTTGTCAGCCCTTTAAGCACGAGCTATCTTTTGATAGGTAGCGAAATGTAAAACTCGTAAAATTACGCACCGGCTTTTTTTATGAAATCTAAGCAAATCTTTTTAGAACAAAACAAATAACGATAGCTAAATATAGTTCCTGTGGGAACCCAGCATGTCTCTAGCAGCAACGAATTCGAAGGCGAACCGACGGAGCAGTACTGTCTACCAACCCAGGGGGGGGGGGGGGGGGGGGGGCAGAAGACAAAATCGCGCGCACGGCGAGCGGCCGAGCGCTGTGCGAGATGTGTCATCGTTGAAGACACGAACGACTCATTTCATTCCTGATGAAGTTCACCGAATGTAAACGAAACTATAGATGGACCTTTCCAACAATCAGGTAAAGCTTTTTAGGCACCTAATCAGTCCCTAAGCAGACTTACTTATAATATCCTCTTGCTCGTCATGCAAGCCACTAGCTACCAGTGGTACTAGGTAGCGCTGTGACCAAGTTTACCGCTAGCATAACACTGCATGGTCGGTTACATTATTACTATGGATATTCACTGTACCTATTTCTAGACAATGCATATATAGTAGGTAATGGTAGTGTATCTAGTTATTATGTCCCAATTCCTCGCAAATGTAATTAACTACAGCATAGTTAAACAGAACAGATTAACAAACGTACTGATGAATATATGGAAGAAGCTAACCGAAGTTTAACTTAGTTGGAATAGCTATAGTAATTTTATATAAAAGTATGCCAACTGCGAGCTATGACCATTATAAATAAGAAGATATAGCTTATATCAAATCAATGTAGAATTGGCGAGTATTCGTATACATAGGTATAGATACCCCTTTATATTAACTACCAAAACTCCATGTATAGTGTATTAAATGACAAGGAAAATAGTGATACACACACACAAAGTGGATCTTGGTTTTTGTTCGTTTTGACAGAGTTGAAAGAGCGAACTGTCAAAATGAAACCAAAATTGCCGAAAACCCGTTTTCACCAATAGTACGGAACCCTAAAACATGCCTTGTTAAATTAATACTGAAACTTAGATATCTTTTTATTTTATTTCATAATTTGCGACCGGCTATGAATCAAAACTTTACGAGCACGTCTTCCTTATGCGTAATGTGGCTCTGATTAATTAATTAAATGAATAAAATGATTAATTAAACGTTACGTTAAAATTTAGTTTTAGCTATTATTATGAGAGCACTCTTAGCCAAGATTTGTCATGAACAGTCGTGAATTTTGAAAAAACATAAAAGTACTTAACGTCCGTCTTTACTTAAGACGTGTGAAATATTATTTTATACGAATCTAATGCTATATTCAAAGTTATTACTGTAATAAATTGTAGTGCTGTGAAACGCAGGTCTTTGTCTATTAATATTGATGGAATGGGGGAAATAAATACTTCTTTGGGGAGGAAGTACTTCTTCAGTCGAAAAACCCCAAATACTATAATAACCCAGGACCATTATTATAAGGATATTTATCTCGTCTCGTATAAACTACAATGCTATTTAAATTTGTACAATATTCAATTAAATCTAAAGAATATGTATCGAATTAGGAACATCATTTTTTGTAATAATGATTGAAAATTAGCACTACTAATTCTGAAAATGAGGTAAAAAAACATTTTAAAGTAGGATTTTTTTTTAATCAATATAGTTCTTAATATTAGAAATGCTTATTGTCCCTTTTTTGATTTAACGAAACGTATGATAATAATGTAGTTAGTTTAGAATACCAAGTAACCAGTGAATGCAAAGGGCAGCATGTCGTTAGGAATAGCGCTTTAATGAGGAGGCCTATGTTCAGCAGATGGTTTTCAGCATTTCCTGGCGATTGCATTCACCAATTAGAAGACCGAGTTGCACTTGTTACTGTGTCAACTATTAAATCGTTCCATCTGTAACGCAACTCGTTGACTTAATTTATTACTTTGTATTTTGAAACTATTGACTATTATTATATGTACCTACCTGCCTTAAACAAGTAAGATTGAAAGTTTAAAAAAGTCCCGAGACTAAGTATAAAGTTAGTTCGCCATTCGATTAGAAATTTATCATAATGTATAAATATTCTAATAGTCAAGCCTTCTCCTTTGATTCACACATTTGGTTTTGTGGCGGCAGCCATCGTGGACCGAATTTCATCGAACACAGTTAAGAACAATCTCTATTAATTCACCTTTTAACCAAAAAAAAACTAAATCAAAATTAATTAGTTTGGGAGCTACAATGTCAAAGACAGACTCACACACAGGCACGTCAAACTTATATCGTACCTTCGTTTTTGCGTCGCGGATTAAAAATTGATTTTGACGACGCAAAAGTTTGTGGCCCATGTTTTAATATATGCCTACTACTGTACCATAAATTTTTAGTCCACAAACTTTTAACTTTTCATAAATATTTTTTCGTAACATTTTTGTGTTTAGCACACTGAGAGCCTAGTTTAGTTTACCCCGCTAACACCTAACTTTGATTTTAACTCGATTGCCCAAAAGGTGGATTGTGTTCACAGTCTTCAATAATAATAGAATGCGCGAGCAAGACACAAATAAGTACGAGAAGCTTCCTCGTCTAAATGGATTCTTCGTATTGGTCCCTTTCCAAAGATCACCATACGGGAAGTGATCAATCATCCCATCATACGACCACCTGTCGATTCCAGCCCATACATCTTCATTCGGACATGAGACGCAACTAATCTGCTACTAATCTATTAGTATACATTAAGTAGTAGCTAATAATATCTAACTGAGGCAGTTGTGTATTTTGAATTGGCAAATATTTAACACAATATATACATAATGACGCAAAGACCCGATTTTTTAATGCTCACATAACTATTTTATTGATATCTTATCTTGGTGATACCATTTTTCAAATGACATTTATAACTTTAGGCAGGGGAATTAAATATATGTTTTTTGTAAGGGAGAGACTTTTTTCTATCATTAGGTACACATTATGTCTTTTATTGCTCAATGACAGTTAAAGGTTACTAACCTAGAAATGTCAATAGTAATAAAATAAGTAAAGAATGTTAATACTAAAATAATATCTAATAAAAATATTATTCACCAACATCATCTTTGCTTACCCAATGTGGTTTGCTCTGGTGTCAGAGTTTCGCGCTAAAGCTACATAAAGCACTGCTGTGAAAGAAAGTAGTTCTAAAGAATAGGAACTTATCATATTCTATCGTAAGTAATTGTTCCGATAGGAGAGTTTTGAAAAAATAATTTACGCTTGTCGAATTACCTACTATCTCTCTGTTTATTGTGTGTTCATTCTGTGTTTGTGTGTTATGTTTATATTTATGTGCATTGAAAAATCAGGCCTAATAATAATAAATAAAGATACAAAATAGAGTAAGTATAATTACCACTTACTACAAAACCAAAATACAGTAAATAAAGAAGTTGTTACGCAAGTTATACTTGAAGTAAGTAAGAGATCTAAATAGTGATCCGGGTTAGTTACAACAAGCTTCGTTCATATCAGGATGGATTCGCTTAAGCTTAATCTGGAGGGATTCAAGTTAAGTATGATTGCGGGATCTCACGTCCCGTGCTATGTTTCTGTGTGGATTTTTATTAGAAAATTGCGTAACTTTTGTATGTAGCTAATATAATTGTAATAGAATAAAAATAATGACATAAAAAAGAAGAAATAGAGAATGAACTTGTAGACAATTAATTCTTTTATCAAAATACCAGGGACAAAAACATAACAACCAGCTGAAAGCAGTATCGCTCTAAAATTATTTTTATATAATGTATTTACGATTAATTACATTTTTAGTACTTATGTAAATACCAAAAAAAAAACTGCCTAATTTTTATGTTTTATCACATTTTAACTTCTTAATTGTATTTATTTTTGCTTATTTTCTTTACTTTAACTGCATTACAGCCATAATAAAATTTTTGTCCCCTCCAATGGCATTCCCTGTTGGAAGATCGAAATATGTCTGTAATTTCCCTCGTGTCAGGGGAAATAAAACTGCTTCAAACGAGAGTATTTTAAGTCTACATAACTTTTCGTCTAACATTAAAACTGCTCGATGTTTTCATAACACTACTGTAATAATAACAAAAATAAAGTAGCTATAGATTGGTATTTTAAAAACTTAAAAAAGTGCTCAGAAGCTACTTAAAAAATATCACAGTAAAAACTTCCGAAACACAAAGAGTTACGTAAAAATATCATTGCGTTAAAATACACTCGATAAAAAACTTCTGTAGATCAACAGTTAACTACGGTTAATTGAATTTACTAAAAATATTGAAAACTACTAAAATGAAATATTAGAATTACAATGTCAAAAATCTATAGATGGAGTCAAATGGAAAAGACTTTATTAAGCCGATTAAAAATCAAATTAAAAACATAAAAATTGGAAAATTACTAATAAAATATATAAAAAGAGAAAAGAAAAGAGAGAAAGAAGAATTACACGCTTAAATATATTTTTTTAATCTGTACTGTCGCACTTCTGAGCAAAGGGCTCCCCATATCTTTCCACACTTTACGATCCTATGCCATTTTCATCGTTCAGTTTAAATGCGTCGGGATCACGACGCAGCGAGTTCTCGAGGCCTCGACTACGTAGCCCATCAGGCTAAATAAAGTACCGTAATTATTTTTTAATTTATCATAAAACCTTTAACAGCATCGAATTATCTCCTATCGCCACAGTTCACAGGCATTTCAAAATGAAAAGTACAATTATCGAAACACACAAACGATTAACCCAAATAACGGGCCAAGCATCAATACCAAAATATCCGCAAACCAGAGAACGTATCGTTAATACTTATTGGATGGCTCGCATTGTTCGCTAATTGAATGAAATCAATCAGTTTCGTTTTGCGAAAGGTAATAAATTGTATCGTAACCTACATTCGGGACGGTCTCCTCTGTCGATAAACTAGTAACGTGGTAAACCAATACCGTAAACCAAATACAAGAGAAGCTCTCAGGGAGTATTCAACATGTGTAGATCTATGAATAGAAATTTCTGTAATCTTTGTATAGAAGACAGATATACAAATAATATGTAGTTTTAATTTAAAAGGTTTTGGATGTTTTCTTTACATTGATATTAATAATGCTTTTTAAAAGGTAAGTTTTTGAATGAAAACACAAGTTATAAAATAGGCGTGTTGTTAAGTAACTAGATAAAGGTTATACTTAAAATACTCTAGATATACTTATCAAATTTATTATTATTATTCGTATTAATTTAATTTCTTAAGTATAAGTTTTACAAAATTCATATTCAAAACATAATATAATTAAATATTATAAAAAAAACTTAAACCTAGAGTGCCGCCAGCAACGGAGTTGGGCCCAAGCTACCGGTCGTAGGGGCTACAGAGAGAAGAACCTCCTGGCAATACGTGCCGTATCGAGGATCACCGCCTTGTGGATATATGGATGTGTGGATGTATGTTTGTAACTATTTTACGCAAAAACTATTGAACAGATTGGGATAAAATGTGGTGTGGAGATAGCATAGACCTTGGATTAACACATAGGCTATTTGTTATCCTGTATTAAGGCGGCTGACACCGCAGGGCGCGGCTAGTTAGAGTATATATTTCAAAAGAGGGTAAATTTGCTAAGGTGTATTACTGGACGATTTCATTAGGATATGGTAGAGAACATTATTAAGTAAACTAAAAAAATCGGTCTATTAATTGTCGTATTTTTATTATAGTCGCAAAAAATGTCGTGTACGAGGACAAAGTACTAGTAAAGTTATATCATAACGTTACGAAAACAAAATTCAGAATTATTTCAATATTTTTACATTTAAAGCTTTCCAATATTTCCAATCCACAATTACCGTGAGCTCGCTACATCGCGTCGCAAAATTACGTGTAAACTATAGATATAAACTACATTACCTGAATTAATCTGATTTCCAGGAGTTTTGATAACTATAATTTAATAACACTTTGGACTAAGCATCGCAAATAAATAAGATTAAAAAAATTGCAAAAGAAATTGCTTTTTTATTATTTCCTCTATTCGGGTATAAAGTAAATGATAATTCAATTATGATGTAAATATTTTTAAAGTATATTTTTCGTAGCGATGATTAAATAGTACGTAAAATAAACATGACAAATCGATGAAAAAAGAAATCAGTTCAATAAATACAACGATAATATTTACCTGCTTAATTTAAAGTCGGTTAAACTCGGATCACATTCAATATCAATTCGTTTATAGCAAATATGTGGGTGTAATAGTTAAATCTAAGCTTATGTACTCGTAACACAAACATATTGTTACACCCTGTACTTATAGAGCGTATTAATTTATTTTAAAAACGAATACTAATTAAAAGGTTTCTAATATTATATAAATATATTTTTATCAGTCAGTCTTTAATTTGAAACGTAACATCTTCGAGTCCCTTCACCACATCATCCAGTAGTGCCAAAGAGCTAACAGTATTGGCGTCAAGTTACGCCAATCTGCGCGATAATTTGGCAGCCTCCTGGTGACCAGATGGCCGGCAGTTACCGTAATGGGTGGCAGTCGAACTTGAATAATAGCCGTCTCTGTAGGTTACCTTTCAATGCCTTGACGTGTCTAATAGTTCATCTAACTTCAACAGTCTTTTAACTTTGTCCCCATATCTAAACATATGCATGAAATATCCGCTCTGATGTAAGGATTTGTAACTGCAGAAGTGCATACTTATGAAACATTCAACAATACTGTCCAAATACTAAAACTTCAATACGGAAAAAATATCCCTTACCGACACCTGTGAACCGCAAGCTTGCTTCTTCGCACCTTCTTAAAAACGACAACTCTTGACAGATTTTGTTTATACTCAGAATTTATTATTTAATTATTAAAAAACCTTTTATCGTTTATGACTGCATGTCTCTTTCAAAAAAAAAATATTAGAAACATACGGTAAGTAGCGCCTCAACACTTTATTTATTTATCATACAAATTTGTTTAAAGTTTTGATTTTTAATTATACTGCCCAAGAAAGCAAACAAGAACTTTCCAAATAGGAAATTACGAAGGATTAAAATAATTTAACATACGTAAAACTGTATGCATTAGTCCTGCATTAGACCTGTACGCTACAAGTATGAACATCCGGCAAAAGATACCTATTATGCATCCTGGACACCTGAAACTTTTTTGTCAGGCCTGAAGAAAACGCGCTTCAGACGCTATCTGGTTGTAGTTTAGTCCAGTTTTAATATTTCCCTGAAGTCTTATTACCCTCTCTAACATGCACAACAAATAAGTAGGATATAAAAAGTAATATTGAACCGTCTAATTATGTAATGAAGGTATATATATTGGAACAGAAGCTATCGATACGAATTGCGTCATTAGATGGCTGCATGAACGTGGCTAATGTATCGAGAAGCACCTGGTAAATATGGGACTTATTTTAATTCTAGTGCTTTTACAATTGTACAAGTCGACATGCATTTATACTGCATAATAATATTTTTTTAATTGTATTGTAGCTTGTCAAGAAAAAAACATTACATACAACGTAATATTTATTGAGTTTGCTAAAATAGTTTGAGTTCTGATTGACAAATTTTATATTTTTTCTCTTATACATAAAAATCAATTGCTGTTCGTTAGTCTCGCTAAAACTCGAGAACGGCTGGGCCGATTTAACTGATTTTGATCTTGAAATGTTTGTCATACTCTAGGGAAGATTCAAAAGGTGAGAAACATAAATAACTGTTAGGCGGTACGAAGTTCGCCGGACCAGCTAGTTATAAAATAAAAGTATCTTCGTTTAATTCTATATCAGCCCGCTCTGAGCCACACTATTTTATTGTTATATGCAATACATTATTTTAGTTTTGAGTTTTGGATATCTAAGCTAGCACTATACCTTCCAACATCATTTTTTTTTCAATATCAAAGGCATATATCGACTTGTATTTCTACACTTGTAAACACACAGAATAGCCGCACGTGCCAGTAAGAGGGTCCAATTAATGAGAGTAGTAGACACCCAACGTTACGCAAATGGCACTCCGGTTGCATTCGGAATTGGAAATTCTCCTCTGTAACCCGACGATAGCTGCATTTTACGTGATACCATTTACCTATGTATCTATGTAGAGTGTAATGTTTCATTCGTTTATTTATCTCATGATAAGAATACTTGTAAATGTAATGAGATTTTGTTTAGAAGGCTCAAGTATCTATACAAACGAAGATCCAAAATTACAAGTAACTCTTAAAATATTACATTAATCAATTTCAGTGGATCAAATTTATTTAATTTCATTTTCTTTTCCTTTTGCCCTTACTTGTTGATAGTCTGATTTTACATTTGGTTTATGGTGGTAGTAGGTACACGTTTATTACTGACGTAAAAATAATTTAATACCTTAAGTATCATTGTATATAAATCCTCGATAGAATTACAAAATAGCAGATTATGATTTTTCACAACTTCTAGAACATTTACCTGGCCATATTGTTAGATTCAAATAAAACTTGCGCATTTTTTGGATTATAAGTGCCCGGTACTGTAGGTAGATAACATAATAATATGCATGTAAGATGTCTCACTGCGGTCTACACTTGATAAAGTGATTTCGATGGAAATCAGTATAATCAAATATATCTTAATATCAATTGAAAATACTAGATATACCTACTATAAAGCTACGGAAACTGATGTTTGATTAAATTAATTCGTTTCCAACAGATGTTCGCAGTTTGGAAATGTTAAACGGATTCGTGTAAAATGTTCTGCAAGTGAATACAACGTTTCGAAAAGTTAGTAAAATGGCGATGAAAGTCCAGCGTCGAATCGAGAGTTACAGTTACTCGAACTGCTACAATTTCGTTAAATTGCACGGTGGAGAGTTTTTGACGTAGTTTTATTGGAGGAACGAGCGAAGCGTCTCTGCTTTAAATCTGGTAAGTTTTTTTCTGTGAGTATGAATGTTTATTTGCTTACTTGCCAATAGACATAGGCTTTACTAGCTGCATCCCGCAATTTCACTTGTTAAGATAGGTGGTTCTAAAGTTCTTGCAGTCGGGTTTTCTCGGGGGTATGTATGTATTAGTATATAAGTAGGTATATTATATTAAATTAGTAGATATTTAAATCTAGTTTATGTATAGTATAAGAATGTATGTGTATATAATTGTAGGTATATGTGTAATTAAGAGTAGATTTATTTCTTTATTGTAAGTACACCCCGTCCTATACATTATTTTTGTCAATAATCTCCATCCAAAGGTTGCCTGGAAGAGATCGTTTTTAGCGATAAGGCCGCCACTTGTGGCACCACAAGTAAAATTATATATTTTTTTGTTTTTATGTTTTGTGCGTCTACAATAAAGCGTTCATCTATCTATCTATCTTTTATGAAGTAACTTTTGACTACCTACTTGTTTAAATATGTACAAAAAAACAACAATTTTTGATCAAAAATCGTAGAAATAGCGTAAAATTGCATTAATTATTTAGCACATCCTCTCTGTATATAGCTAGTATATCAGTTATGTAACTATAGTATTATGAAACAAAAAAAAACACAATAATAAAACGTGTCCCATTTTCCGTCAATTTAAAATTTTCCAAACTCAGAAATGGAAAATTCACCGTTCCATTCCTGCACTCGTGAAAATTTTTCACAGTCACGTTTCATTCAGTTCGCAATTCATCAAACGGACATTTCGTCAACACGTAATCTGTACTTCATTACTTAGCCATGGCAAATACTATTTAAAACCGTCATATCGAGGAAAACTATTTAGAAAATTCAGTTCAATCTGTATGGAATAAGGTTGATATTTGTTTGTTTCTCAGATGTAGGATTTTGTTACGCCGAGTCAGCGTAAGGACTGGCCGTGCGAGCAATGTGATTTGCGGTTGAGGCAAAGAATATGAAAACGGAAGGTCATGTTTGGTGAAAAACCCAAACATGCATGCTCAAGAAACTTTATCACGGTATTCCTCTGCCCACACCTACCCACATTGTGGGCAAGCCTGAGTTTAGCGTCATTACAAATAACTAGAACAAAACTATCCCATTTGTAGTAGTTATCACTGAATTTTCGGCCTCTTAAAACATAAATAAGGTGTTTACGTCAGAAACTCTAATAAGATTGATTAGTGCAAGGTTTCTTCTTTACTCGATCGCGTTAGCGTAAACTCAGATTTTTATAGAATTGACAAAATATAAACAATGGCTAGGACTGTCGCTAAGTGATGCTGTTTTGATTTCATTTAAAACTGTGCTTATGCCAACGTGGTCGAGTAAGTAAGAAACCTTGCACTGGATATGACTGTTCTATAAGACTGTGACGTCACATAACAGCTGAAAACATAGTTTTGTGCCAGAACAGTAACTATTAATGGACTTTTAGCCTGTAAGTCATTGTAAAAAACATATGTAGTGCATCAATTGAGACCGTGTCCAATCTTAAATGTGGTGTAAAATTCTCATGTTAAATGAAGATCTTTGAAAAACAAACATTAAAAGAAAGTCCTCTAACAATTTGGCAATTACTTTTACTTCTTTAGAACTAGTGAAAGTAAAGTATCTGTCACATTGTTCTCTCCCCAAGGTCCAGAGTAAGCAGGATTTGATTGAATGTCGACATGCTGACGGGACACGGTCAGTTTGTAGATACAGAATTGGTTAATTGATTTCGGATGTTGTATGTTTACTTGTATATTGCATGACTTGACAAATTGGGTTGCTAATATCATAGCGATGAGATTACATGCCTCATACACTGATTGATACGTCACTACTAAGTCTTATGGTACAAATAAGGCTATTGGTGGACACAAAAATTGTAAGGAAACTTTAGAATGTTATAGTACATTTTTGCTCTAATTGTATAAAACTAATTGAGTTAATTAGTTAAATCTCTGTATAAAGATGGCTGACTTGCTTTAAAACGAAAATTATCATGAAAAAGTCCGCTTAGCGAATTTGGTTTTGGAGTAAGTATTAAAGGTACTTTGAAGTCACAATGTTCCAGCTTAAGTGCAGAGCTTTAAGCTCTACACTTAAGCGTCTTAATAGTGACCCATACGCGTGCCCTGCAAAGACGTAGTAGATCTCAATGTAACGAATAAATATTTGCCGTAAATACATACTATAATGAAGACAACTATGCCTTTGAAATGTCATCAATATATTTAACCGAATTCAAGATTTAAATATAAAATGTTAAGGACAACTGATATTTGTATGTTCTTCTTACAAAAGAACTTGATTTTGAGTATTAAAAAGGCGTTCTGCTTCAATAAATTTAGCTTCCAAACATATTTATATTGAAGAAATCATATTTGTACGTCTTCACACACTTAGATCGAATAAAGAAACAGCAAAGGAATGAATAGTCCAGGATCCCATTGTTGGTTGTATTTTTATACCTACAGCTATTTCTGAAACCCATAACTTTGATAATTTTTGTCGAAAAATACGGGGTGTCATAAGTGTGTCTGTTCGTGATATCATAACTCCTGAACGGATCAACTTTTTTTTCTTTGGGAGGCGATTTTATATAAAGTGTTTTTAACTACGTGTGAAAGTTGGTTTAAGATGGCTACCACAACAAAATGGCGAATTACATATTTTTTTACAACTCCAATATATGTATGTAATAAAGTAGTACTGGACTAGTACATACATAATAATGTGCCTACTGAATGTAACGTGCGTGACGTCACCACTCGTTCCCAACGGAAGATCAACGCTGGTTGTTTCAACCAACATTATGTTGAGTTGGGACCGGTTTGTGACAGAAAACAGTAATTTGTCACTTCAGTCTGACTATAAATTGTGTAATCAAGTTTGTTTTCTGTTTCCAATAAATATTTTTCATTTTTTTCTTTTTTTTGTAAATTGTAAAATACGAAACACTGTAATACATCTTAAATCCAAGAAGGCCGCCACTACAAAATGGCGAAACCAGTTTTTTTATCGTTAAACTGTTAATTTATGTATATAAATTGCATTCTGCATTATAATGTAGCGCAAAATACACCTTGCAAGGAGAAAACGCTGAGGAATCTAGATAAAGACTTTCCTCGCACATCTGCGTTGCGTTGCACATCTGCATCTAGATCTTAAATCTAATCTTAAGTTAACCATTCGCACAGTAACTCCCCGTCTAATATTTGGTTCGTATCTACTCCATTGACGGTCGACGTTCGATTTCATGGATCAACACCTCTGTGCGTATGTAAGGCCCCGACGTCGGATCATTTCGTTGAAAATAACATATTACTCTCGTATCATATTGCCGTTACGGTAATATGGTTTGGGCTCGTACTGATAGGTATTTATTTATAGGAGAAAATTAACGTTACTGAGTGGATGATACGTCTATTTGATTGGGTGTGCTAATATATATTTAATATATTATAAATTTGCTTCATATACAAAAAAAAACACATGCATAAATATTACTAAAAGCAATGTTGTAAAAATATACACACGCTAGCTGCGCCCTGCGGTGTAACCACCGTAAGTGTGAATGACATTTAGTACGGAAATAGCTCAGACTCTGGATTACTAAACTATCTTCGTACCAAATTTCATTGAAATCGGTTCAGTAGTTTTTGCATGAAACAAAACCAATATCATACATCCGTACATTCTTACAAACCTTCGCTCACGATTATAATATTATTTTAAAAAATTGGGATAGGATATGATAGTAGGATTCTACGCACAAGTTTACAACACGAAAGTTATGGCACTACAAGAACAATATTATCATTGATCTTGATTCAATAAGTAGATATTGATTTCCTTAGTAGCACTCTGATAGACACAGGATTTTTGTATCGGAGAAGGATAGGACATAGTCCACCAATCAATGATCAAAATCCAACACGCTGGTTGCGGCCTTCACTGACATTCGAAATGTTTTCCAAGCTAAGCCATTCCAAACAAATAAACATTGCGATGATTCTCTCACCGTTAAAGCACTTGATACCTGTTCGAGTTTGTACGTGTTCCAACCTGCATGTAATAGAAGAGCCTTAGAGGTGTTTAGGCCTGGACTGGAATTAAAACTTACAACCATCCGCTAAAAATCCAAGCATTAGGCTTACTCAAAAAAAGAAATCGACTTTAATCCAGTAACAACCTGTAAAATTTCCTCTTAAAACAAATAACAGTATTAAAAGCATTTCAAATTTTATACACGAATGTTATTTTTGCACGCTTATTTGAATACAAACATAACGATGAATTTTACTGTCAAATCATGCAGCGACGTAAAAACGTTGATTCTGAATTCCACGCGAGTGAAGCCAAGGTCGCACACTAGTATTTATATTTATTATGTTTACCGGAAGGGAATTTTATTATTGTTACATAACTGCGTACCTCTGAACACAAACATGTTTCTTATTTGTCGTAAGATACACAGATAATTTGAAGAACAGTAGAAAATCTTTATTGTCTCGAATTACTATATCAGCATAAACTTTTTTAGTGTTCCGTACCCAAAAGGTAAAAACGGATCCATTATTAAGACTTCCCCGTACTGGACGAACAGACGTAGGTTCGTCCGTCCTTCTGACTGTCTCCAGGCTTATTATCTTATGAAAGGTTTACTCGACTACGGCGAAGCCAAATAGAATGATAATGATATTCTTTGGCAATGGATGTATGTTCTGTCTTACCCCGTTAACTACTGATTTTAATAAATAAGGTGTCAATAGACAGTAATAATAGCCGTATGTCATAGGCTGTCATAATGAAAGCAGACAGGCAGAACTTATAATAGGTATGTTTTGTAAATTTTAAAATTAGTACCCATTACATTATATTGTTAGCCGTTGCTCTGTATACTGCATATTTACTGTGACTCAAGTAACGGAAGCACTCTTATTTATAAAATAACTTGCTCTGCTACAAACTTGTAAAGAATCGCTTTAAAATATTCTCCGCGAAAGATGCTACTTTCCAGCTTAAAGCTACTTATAGAATAAAGGCTACCTGTTGGCGATAGTAGAAATATTGTAATTTGAACATAAATACTCGTAAGTCAAAGAGGAGTCTTATCGATTACGAACGATCTATAGTTCGTAATCTATAAGAAACAGTTTAGAAAAGAGTCATGTATTTTTACTCTGATTAAATGTTGATATTTGCACTCAAATAAAAGTTAATTTCTACGCATTCTAAATAAAGCCGTTATAGACCTCCATTCTAGTCGAAATGACGGCCTGTAGCAGTAGTCTTAAAGCTAAAAAAATTACTACTAGACAATTATTAAATGTTAGGCCATTACCGTCATCTTTTTATAATTATAGGCACTATATGTATATATAATTAATAATTTGGGTTTACGCACGTCATGACCCATTCGAATTGAATGAATTTTCTTAACATGATACCGTCGCTCGACGTGAGACTACTTATATACAAAAACATATTCTGTAGAAAAAATACATACTTTAATTTAAAATTAATTTATTTAGAAGCGCCATAGCAATAGTACAAGCATCCAATACAGCGGGACTTACGTACGGAATGCAATTTCCTTTTAGATTCAATTACACACGTAGCGCGCAATCGGACATTTTGTTCGTTCGGTTATTGCGACATAACTACACTGAACGACAGTATTACAGATTGAGATGTTTTTTCATGTTGCAATCACAAGCTTTTTATCCTAAGGTGGAAATACGACAAGGTTAGGGATAAGTTTGACATATCTGTTGTGAATATGTCAGACTGTGGCGGTCTTTAATGAAATCTGTATCAGTTGCCTACTTTATTGTGCACAAAAATGTCTAATTTCTTTAAATTGTAGTGGAATAATAGCATCCCTGGAAGATTTTTATATCCTAGTTTGATTGCAATGGTGTATCAATTATACCACTCGTCGTATATGTCAAAATTGACACAACAAAAACGAGAAAAGCGTAAGAAAGGTAAAAAAATTTTATTCTAAATTAATTTAGTACACTGCGATTAGTTACGTTATTTTGAATTTGGTTGATAGATTAATAATTAATAATTTCTCTCGTGTCAATTTATGGTATCATGCACACTGTCCTGGCCGGAGCTCTATACATTTTTGAAACATCTCTTATAGCAAAAGGATAGCTTACGTCCTGGATTAACATATAGGCTACTTTTAATTGCGCAAAATGCAGTGATCCTGTGGGATAATCAAGTTTTCGCGGGTTACACTACGGGGCGCAGCTAGTATCACATAAATAACCCTGATTTAGTTCTTGAATATATCAACTGAACTATCAGACTCTTTCTATATAGAGTTATTGGTTAGGGGTGTAATGAGCTGAAAGGAGGTAATAAACCATTTTACTTAATATGACTTATTATGAATTCGAGAAAAAATGTCGGCTATTTCGTATATACGTTTTATCAACGACCGATTGTTTTTTTTATGTAAAAGCATGTTTTTTTTCGTATTCTGAGATGGTACCATCGTGAAAGTTGTTCGCAATTACGAGTGTAGTAAATTTTTAGCTTAGCACACCCCTAACCGATAACCCTCTATTTCCATACAATCTTCAGCACTGACTCTTTGTCTACGTCAATCCGCCGACCGCATGGTAACATTTGCATTGATATAGGTGTGTTGTTCGCCAACCGTCGATCCCGAGCTGGCTTTCATTGATCGAGCAATCGATTTTATTTCTATGAGATAAGAGAAACCTGTAATAAACAGCACTTTTATTGGTGGTTACGTAGTTTTATCTGAACGTGGTGTTTTGCATGCGAAAGGCAATGTATAAATGCATGATTTTCATGAGTTTATTTTAGTTGTTATTCGTGCAAGTGATGCCTTTATTAGGTAAACAAAGTCTACTAGCATTGACACTGTATCATTAGTATATATTTATATTTATGTATATATATATATACATAAAAATGACTGACTGATGTTTGCTAGATTCAACTCAGAGCATAAACTGCTAAACCTAGAAACATGACATTTGGAAGGTTGAATTTTTTCATTATAGTCGACATATCAGTTGCCGTTACTGATATCTAAAAAAGAAGCAAAAGTCATTGTATGACATAAATTAAATATATATTTTATTCTTTTTTTAGTATTTTTTGTTACAGCGGCAACAGAAATACATCATCTATCTATGAAAATTTCAACTGCCGGGTTCATTGCATACAGCCTGGTAACAAAGAAGCGGACGGACGAACAGCAAAGTCTCAGTATTAGGGTCCCGTTTTTACCTTTTTCGATACGGAACCCCAAAAAGAGAACTAAATTTACTAAAGTGACCACTTTTGCGATAAATTGCTTTCATGAACATTTTAAACAAAAACTAATTACTACCAAAACAGACGTTATTTTCCAAGCATGCTTAATGTAGGTGCAATTCGACTACCACTATATTTTTAAACGTATAGCATTTATTTACCCGTGGCTGCATTTAGTGTCCTTTCATATAAATTTCCTCGGGCTATTTACCGAACGTGTGTGCTTTAAATCCAGGCATTTGCGGTAAAGACCGACAACCTTGATGAATGGTGGCGCAGGACAACTTTATCAAGGATTTCAATGTTTTCAGCCGTCTAGTACGAGGTACTTAACTGGCTGAGATTGTTTGAATTTGTGACAGGAATTTTGTGTAAAATAAGTATATTTTTTTAGATTGTTTCGATTGTGAAATAAACCTAATCGCAGAAGTCTAAAATATACAGGGTATAGGGTATGTTAAGCCGTGAAAGGTAAAAGGTATACATAAAAAAATTTAACATAAGATAAGACAACTCTTTATTTAATAACCAGCATCGATAGATAAAAAATAACAGAAGAAAAGCCTATACACATATAATACCAGTTTTTAAATAGCAGCCACTTTTTATCACTGAAAGCGATATTGAAAATAACAATAAATTCTTCTATTTTCAAAACAGAGCTACAGTTCCAATGTAAAAGTTTGTTGGTCGTCGGCATAATGTATCAAACAGTTTATTTTTTCGATTTAGCATCGATCCTATATTGAAAGTTTATTATTGAACTGAGTGTTGTGATCCGCTTTTGGTTAGCACTCCTCTAACCGCTAACCCTGCTAAGATATAACTTAAGTTTTCTTCTCCGATATTAATTTATACGAACCTGCTAAAAGCCGATTATCTCATAATATAAGGTTATAATTATTATTTAACGAAGTATATCCGCGCTTACATATAATCTTAGAAGATTATGTGTAGGCGTGCTAGCCTCGCTTACCAAAATAAACGACCAACTACACATTGTAAAGAACGATGTAGGTATGTAACATTACACGCACCAAAACGCTGAGCTATGTGACGGCATAGCTTACGTTACCAACATCGTGCAGTGACGTCACGATAACGTCACATAGGTGGGTGACGTACCTTTGACTATGTTATACCAACAGGAACATGTACCTAGTTAGTTCGCCCACAAAGCGGCAGGTTCGTGGAATACTGACGTGGGATGTGGGATTTCGGATGAAGAGCCTTAAATGTGGATGTAATGAACGTAAATGTAATGTGATCGTTATATTGCTATTATATTCATATTGTTTGTTACCTGACTGTTGGAAAGGTCCAACTATAGTTTCGTTCACATTCGGTGAACTTAATCAGGGATGAATGAGCCGTTTGTGTTTTCAAGGATGACACGTCTCGCACAGGACTGGAGTGCAAGACGGGTCATCGTTGGACCAACTATAGTTGGACCTTTCCGACAGTCAGGTACGCGTGAAAACCCGTTTTCTTAAACAATATGAATCAAACACGCGTTAGTTTTCTAAATAAAATTGCTATTATATTGTAGCAAATAACAGCCTTATTAATAAACGCGTCTTAACGTTATTCGTTATTTGTCTTGTTTTGTTACGTGACGATATATATTTGATATAACTAGATAAAATATTCTTTAAGTTAAGATGTTATTTATTAAGAAGGCAGCTAGTCCACCAGTCGTAGCTTAGTTGGTTAACGTCCACGTACAGATATTACGTTAATGACAGGGCCCTTATTCACTATGAACATTTCAAAACGTAACGCGGCCGTTACGTTTATTTACTAAGCCAATGTCAAATTATATAAATATCGTGTGAATTACCCAATGCGCCATCATAACATTAAATACGTCACGCGGTTTTAGGAAGGAATCTCGTTGTTCACTATAGAATAAGAGCATAGAAAACGTCGTGTACATTACCAGTAAACTTTGCGGTGTTATGCGTTGGCAATGCGCAGCAACGCAAGGCAAGTGGTCAACTCGCCATTCGTGTGGATGGCTTACGACGAAGGCGATCCCTTGATGATACGGATTTAATTTAATGTAAAAAACTTCGAAAACCGCACGAGGCAAACCAAACGAATTATTTATATTGATCTTTTCAACTATGTCTGCACACATAAACAAAAATCAATTATCAATAGATTCAACTTATTAATTTACTAGTAAAACATCTAAAGCTTTTACGATTAGTATTTACAACGATAACCTTTAGCAACATCCTCCAAACTTTCACAAGTGTAGCATGAACTTTGACCATCTGTTTATCGGTGATCCCAGTAAGTTTCCATCATCAAGGCAAGTCACGACGCGGAGTGGTCGCCGTCGGAACCTGCTCACAAACTGCCCGCTGGCCGGCTATTAAATGAATGATAATGTACCAAACTACCAGAACGATGGTCTTGGATATAGTGATTTGACAGTACCGCAACTTATGGTGTATTATTTGTTTATTTTAGTTTCTATCATAGTTACAGGTCAAAACAATAGTAACTAACTACGGGGCAAGAGTCTTTATTAAGAAAAATGACAGATGGATTAACTATAGACTACTTGAGATCAACAGATAATCCAAATAAATGCTCCAACCAATTCAATCATCAGCATTGCCATGTTGAATGGCAACATTATACGTCGGGCCAGATAGACTCCGGATTTCTGGGCACGCATCGGATCGATCGAACGCTTCGATAAGTTAAGAAAAATAGGAAAAAATAGGAAGTAAAAAAAATAAAAAAAATTAGATCCTAACAGTTTTCAAATAACTTAAAAAGAAGGAGGTTCATAATTTTCTCAATCATAACCTGTTATGAAAGTATGGATCGATATTAAAATTATTTTTCTGTTTCTGTTCTTTTGATTTGCTTGCTGCATACTGGGTTATCAATCCTCTGATACTTGTTTGGAACATTTGAGCATCTATGGCTTTTATCCAGTGATCCACTGCATGGTTATACTTTGTAGCTACTAACTTATTTATTTTACTTGCTTGAAAGTTGTATCATAAGGACTGAATTTGCCTCTGACAAAGATGTACTTACGCCATTTTAGTAGTTGACTTTAACGATTAACAGTATGACGAAGGTAGCCTAATCGGTAGGATTTAAGTGATATTTTCTCTTGTTTCCTATATCAGGTAGATAGGTAATCGTTAGACAATTTCGAGAGCAAAACCGTGAATATCGAGTTAATCAACTGCATGTAATGTACTACATTATATGCGTAGTGCGGTAACTGTCGTTATACGCACGTGTCGCGAGCACGGCACGTGCGGGGAATAAGACGGGATCGAGCCGAGTTTACCAAGTTCGGTTACAGAGTCGGTTGATTATGCGGTTCGGAGGACTTCGTGTCACGTAATTGATATAGGAGAACGCTGGTGACGGGATTACGTGGAATTTTGTATACTTTATCTGGATTTGGAGGGTTAGGTCTATCGTGGGAATAGTTCTAGAGGTTTTCAGTGACAGATGTAACTATTGTAAAGGTTTTCAATACATCTCTTCTTTGATGCAAGCGAACATAAAAGAGACGAGAATGTTTTAAAACTGCTGTACACTTAAATTTTTACATTTCTATATATAAAATTTCTCGGTTCTATTCTAGTTGCATAAATAATTCTGAAAGAGTTTTTTAGATTATGGGATTTATTTCTGTGTCTCTACTTTCTTTACAATAATAATTAACTAATTCTAATACCCTTAGAATTTTTATGCCCCTAGAAAAAAAATATCGCAGCGAGAGGCTAGCATGTCGGATTCTTGAAAAAGAGTGAAAATTCTCTCGCCATCACAACACAGATTTTTAACAGTAACGTGTAAAGAAGAAAATGTAAAATGTATTTAAAAATAACGTAGTGAACCCTATATATTAGGTCCTTACATATAAAATTGGCGTTTTGTCGTACTGGCCACTTTGATCTCAAATATCTCTTCTTTGGTTAGGGATTCCAATTTCAAATTTATAAGTAAAGTAATATTTATTGACCTTTAAATAACGTTCGTTACAGGCAAGTCTAATTACATTTGAATTAAAAATTACTTAAAAAATTTAACTTACAAATGTCATTAATATACGATTACTTAATATTAGTTCTTAGTTTAATAGTTCTCATGACAAATATTTACATTATGATTGCTTTGTTTAGTTATTATTAATATTTTATTATGGTTGTTCGTAACACAAGCACGATGATATACAGCTATTTATTCATACATTTGTATTTTGAAAACCGTAATTCATTTGTTTTGTCCTCGTTTGGTTTTTTCTTTGCGTCACGCAGTTTACAAAATGGAAAACTTGAAATATCGCGTTATTTACGAGTACGAGTTCCACCGTGGTACCAGTGCTGCAGAAACAGCTCTAAGGATTAATGATTTGTATGGCGGCGGTGTCGCAAAAGAAAACACAGTGCGTTTATGGTTCCAACGTTTTCGTTCTGGAAATTTCGACCTGCAGAACAAGCCCCGTGGACGGCCGGAGACTAAAGTTGCTAATTAAGAATTGAAAGCTATTATGGAAGCAGATCCATCGCAAACCACGTCCGAATTAGCTGCAGGCTGCGGTGTTAGTGATAAAACTTTTTTAATCCACTTGAAGCAAATTGGAAAGGTGAAAAAGCTTGAAAGGTGGGTTTGATGACCTCATGAATTGAGTGCAGCAAACCGACAAACGCGCGTCAACTGCTGCGTTACATTACTCAACCGGCACAATAATGAAGAGATTTTAAATCGGATATTTCAAGTTTTCCATTTTGTAAACTGCGTGACGCAAAGAAAAAACCAAACGAGGACAAAAGAAATGAATTACGGTTTTCGAAATACAAATGTATGAATAAATAGCTGTATAAATTTGAAATTGGAATCCCTAACCAAAGAAGAGATATTTGAGATCAAAGTGGCCAGTACGACAAAACGCCAATTTCATATGTAAGGACCTAATATTTAGTTATATTTTCTCAAAAAGCGCATGTCGGCGATCTGTCTTTGTAGCGGTCATACGGACGTTAATTGTGTGTGTTTCTAAAAAACCAGACTTGCGGTGAAATTTATGTAAACATTAACAAAGCTTTCCTCTATACTAGCACTACACATACAGCCTTCATAAAAATTTACAAAATTGAAACAAAGAAGAGACAAGTATCAAAAGCAAACTAAAGTTTCTTTTGTTTTGTTAATGTCACAAAAAAAACTTTCATAGAAATTCAATAGTACATCATAAGTAATGCCTTTTTCTCGAATATTCTTTACTGGCAAGTTCCAATGTCATCACCCTCTTGATCCCAGTTTTATTTAGAGGCAAACGACGCTTTGACACAGACCTACATCAAGGTGCTGACAGGCAAAAACGTCTTCATTGTACACTTCGGATGGACGCTGTAATTGAATTCTCAATATTTAAGGGCAATAGGTAAAATAAAACTTGTATAGATAGCAACATAGGTTTTCTAGGTAACTATTACACAGTTGGTAAAGTGCCTTTGTTACCAAAAACTAAATAAATAACTACAATAACAAGTAAATGGTAATGAGATTTGGTAATTTAATGCGAGTTACCAAATCTCATTACCAGTTGGACACTTACTGTTTCGATATAACTGCATGAGGCCAAAGTCTTGAAATGTTTCAGAATCACAATTGCATTGCATCTCTATTCCTTGATTGCTATAATCTGGGCCTTTTCAAGTCACGAGTGAATTGGTTTCTTATTTTTTAAATCGGCCCAGCTTGCAAGCCGGTCATAAGCAAATCAGATAACAAATATTAAAGAAGCATACCTCCGAATTGAGTACCTACTTCTTTTTGGAAAGTAAGTAAGAAATAGTTAAAGTAGGTCTTGCTGTCCTACGAGTACAACAGTTAAACTATGTCTAGACAGATAGGCATATCTACATATCACACACAATATACAAACGGTTCGATATATAAGTACCGTACGTAATGTTTATGTCGGGATATTTTTCATGATTATAGATCTGTTAACCTCAGGCACTGGGCTTGGATAAATAATATTACAATAAAGTTGTCCCTTGTATCTTCAAATTACTTGGTCTCCTTTCGCTATTGACCAGTTTAAGGCCAAAAACGCTTAAAAGTATTTTGAAGAAGTTAAAACCAGTTTATTTCTTTACTAGAACTGTAAATCATAAGTATCCACGATCGAACGTTGAACCATTGCCCAAAACAGCCCCTTGACGCAGGTTCTACAAATAAAATGAAAGTACCCCCGCGCAGCGATGATTTATTTTGGCAATAAGTGTCGTGTAAAATTCGCCTTTATTGGAGGGGCGAGGTCAAATGCAGCTGTTGTAGGTAACAAGATACTGGCGTTTCTAATTACTAGTAGGACTGGTGGTAGCTGTCTTGCAAACAACGTAATCATGTTATTATTATAATCATCAGCCAGAAGACATCTCTTGTTAAACATATTCCTCCCCTTTTGAATGCCATTCCGAATGAAAAGCTGCCAATTGCATCCACTGGATGGAAAAGAAGAAGATGAAAAAAGAAGCGAATTGACCATGAGAGCGAAGCGAGTCTGGTAAATTATTATTTCGTGTATCAGGTTGTGTGTAGAAACGTAGTTTCTAGCCTGTTTGAACGAAATTGTAATGAAATGAAATTGTCAGTCAAAAAAAAAAAAGTCAGTACTTGTACAATTTCGTTAATTGTACAAGTAATGACTTTTTTTTTATTCTAATATTTAAAAAAAATCTAATATAGCTTTCGATTATGGTAAAATCTTACCATAATCGAAAGCTATATTAGATTTTTTTTCCCAAAATAGGGAAAATTTTGCCGTGGCGCTACTTTTCAACCGATACCCATATTGTTTGACAGGAACATGCGTAATAAAAATTATTAAATAATGGCAATTTTTGTCTGATACTGCCTTATTTTGTTTAAAAAAAACCTAAGAGCTCTTCTGTATACATAAAAAAGGAAATTAATTAAAAATAAATTATTAAGTTTCAAAGTTATTGTAGCATGAAATAACTTAGATTATTGCCCACTAGTAAGTGTTACGCTCGCGATTTTTTTTAATAAAGAATTTTTAAATTTTAATCCTTTTCTTACTTCTTCATATACATAATTACTATAGATAGATAATCTGAAAAAGCTCATCCCTTAAACCGTTTTCTTCGGCGGGTTAAAGATAAACAATGTTTATTACAATTATTGCGTAAGCCATGACTGACGTCGCTTTAATAACGTCTGGGGAGACGTCGCGGGGTTCAATCTGGTTTACGTTTACCCTTTGCATCTATTTAGATTACGTGCCGGGATGGGAATGAGAAAACTCGCATAAAATATACAGATGTAGATATGTATGATAATGGTAAGTGGCAAGGGTTATTTATGCAAATTGTCCAATGAATAAATTTTAGCTAACTGTCCGACAAATTGTATTTTATAATAGAGATAAATGTTTTATTGCCACAATACAAATTATACAGGGTTACAGGTATCGCTATACTCATCTTAAGGAACAACTTTCACAATGGGTCCAACATTGGATTCGAGAATAAAATCAGCTGTTTCATACACTTTGTCGACGACCGATAAAGTTTTTTTTTTCTCTAATTCATCGTTAGTCCCATTATGAAAGATGCTAGTAATTATGAATATAGTGATCCTTATTTATGCGTAGATTCAACGGGCCCCAAAATAGGCTCGGCCTATATTTGGGCAACCTGGGACACAAGTTATTGATTTAATATCTTACTATTTTGTAGTAAAATTTAATTTACGATATCCAAACATGACGAATATATATTAATTTCGAATACGTTGTATGGAAGATGGGTGGGATGACCCATCTGCGTCTTTATTATACTGAGCACGGGTCTCCTTAAACGCGTTTTGGTCGTATTTCACTACTTTTAACCGTACAGTAGTCGCGCGCCGAAAACTTGCGCTGCACTGAGTGCATCTCTCGATTGTTCATTTAAAAGTACCCAAGCGCATACGAAACTACCACTTACCGCTAAAGAAAGAAAAAGATTTTGTGTGGACTACGTATGTAGTCCGTGCGACTACTGCAGGGTTAAGCTGAATCCGAATAAGTCATTCAAATAAAGTAGTTTTTCGTGCAGGAAGGCCACCACCTACCTATACAGGATAGAGACCAAAATATTTTTCTCGACGATGCCCAGGACCCCAGGACCCACTCAGATCTTATCGTAAGTTTTTGATATTAGGCTGGATTTCGTCTGATATACAGCGATCTGACGTGTGTAGAGAAGAAAAAAATTCATTCGCGACAAAACGACCTATTATGCAAATTTAAAAAATTCATAGGATAAAAATTAATGGCTATGGATATCGGAAGCCACGCTTATGAGGATGCCAGGAAACCACTCACCCAGTAAATATAAAAAAGTCAGTCAAGATAACTGTAGCAATGTATCAACGTAGAGCCAAAACTAGAGACATGAAATTTTATGGATGTTTTTTTTAGCGTAGGGATGTACTAAGAAGGTATTTTTGAAAGTTGAAGGTTAGTTTGAAACTCTTATATATTTAATTTATGTCGCGGGCAAAACCGCGGGTGACAGCTACTAGTATCGTATAGCATCTATTCGTGATAAAATAAGTAGGTACCCACATTGTGTCGAACAAGTAGGTTCCCAATCAGATGACAGAATAACATAACCTACGAACGTTCAGAAAATTCAAAGAAAATGCTACTTAAATTGCATGCACATAAAGATCGAATTACTTTGACAAACCTTGCGATTGCAAATAATAGTAAAACATATATTCCAAGCACCGAGAGAAATCAAAAAGGCTTGTCATTATTATTACGAGTTTTCGTTTACCTTTGGTATTAATTTTGAAAAAATAATTAAAATGTCATCGGAAATGCTGTAATCAAACAGGAAATAAGAAAACGTTTCTACTTCCGGCTGCCGAATTAAATCCTCGCGTTTTCACGTTTAGCCACTTCGAGCCTAGAGGCTTGCATTCCAAGGAAATAAGGTAGCTAGGTGCCATTCTCTTAAGCCGATGTTTCAATATACGAATATGCAATGTTGCAAAATCTTTAAAAAAAAGACTAAATACAACAACAACAAAAAATAAAGCAAAAAGATTATCTACAGACTATTTAAGACCTACAGATAATCCAAATGCTCCAACTCACCAAAAAGTTACAAAAAATTATGTCATACCATCACTTGGTTGCTGAGAAGAAGAAAAACAAACAAAAAACAAACAAATACACTATCTCAATAAGAACATGTATTTGAATATTTTAATCATTTCGATTGTCATTTCATTTCGTATTCGTTGTAAAATTGTTACAGTATCGCAACAAATAGCTTAGTTTTATGTACAGGTCTTGGTCATTTGTTTCGAGGGAAGAAGTTGAATATTACGCACCATCTGTGGTTATCCTGATGCAGTCATTCAGAGTACCGCTGTAAACTTAGTCCATCGTGTGTTTAAACTTCCACGTAGTCTAGTTCCATCTACTTTTCTGGACATTAAGGCTTTCAGACGCGCCTGGAAAAGTATCAGAAGAATGCGAAACTAAACAGGTGAAAGTAGACACTGCTTGTCTTGTTACTGTTTGGTTAAATACTCAAAAAGATTTAAAGCATCTATCACAATTCAAAGCAATATCAATAACCTTAATTAAAATTAAAATCTGATGACGCCTGTACCTAGCTTGTGATTGAAAAACGAATTCTACAATTTGACGAGCAAATTTCAAGAGAAATTGTCGTAGTTTCAAAATACATTGGCCTTTTGACATTTTCCGAGCTCTGACCGACAAAGGAAAGTGTTCTAACGAGTAATTTGCGGTCACGAGTGACAAAAGAGGGAAGACAACGAAGTCAATGTCCCTGACCATAAGGACCCAAAGCGCGGTGACATTTTGCGGTCATCGGGACCATATTTTGCGGTGGTACACACTCGGGTTTTTGGCCCCGATCCAAATTCCGCCGTGTATGGTCCACGTTGTTTTAATGATAGTAAACTGGTGCAGTAACGTCGTGGTTACAGCACCAATTAGATGTTGAGATTGTGAAACTGTGTTCACACGTTATTTGCGTAAGAAACGTCGACGAGCAGCCGAATTTTTAAACGATTAGGTATATTTATTAGTGTGATACATGAAGATTTGCGATGATTAGTGCCAAAAAGATTGATTATTTTAAATTTTAAAGTCGTAGAGGCGGTGTGGTGGTGGTGCGCCGTGGTGTCAAAGTTTCTAGGCAGGTTTAATAACGACTTATTGATGATTATAACCGAACACAAACAACCAGGATCTACTATTTAACGAGTCATCCGACCTACGGAAGTATTCTTTTGTAAATAACACGACTAGACTATTCAGAACGTTGCTTAACACCGGTGATCGCTAGGAAACACCTGTGCTTTGTCTTGTTTGTTTGTCGTTCTTTTCAACATTTAATTTATTCTATGAATGAAATGAATTTATTATTCAATTCACTCAACATAATTATGGATCTATATTTACTCGTAATTGTGTATTTTATTAGAAACTTGTATGAATGAATGAAATTTATTTGTCTGTGAGACTAGGTGAGGACATAGGTCTTATATATAGTTTACATACAATTTGAGCTCAAACTCTGCCCATAAGGCATACAGAAATGGTGTGAGTACTTATGAATATCGATAAAATAATTAAAGAGTCACTACAATATAGAAAATTAAGTTTGAAATCTGTGTAAAATAGTCATATAAAATTACATAAAACCTTTCAGTGAAACATGTACAAAAATAATAATAATAAAAAAACCGTTATGTGATAAAATCTTACACAAATATTAACTTTCGTTATTAAATAAAATATAAGTATACCTTGATGTAATGCAATAATAACGACCAATACTTTAAATAAACCTATCATTCAAAAACTCATCAACTGTATAGTAGGCTTTGTTTACAAGAAAGTTATCAAAAGCATCTTTGAAGAGCTTAATGTCGTTGTTAGATTTGATCGATTTCGGTATTTTATTATATATAGTCGATGCCATACACACTATGTCTAAGCACAGCGGTTCGACGTATCAAAACGCACATGGTTCCTTCATGTCGACCACCAACATCATACATTCTGAAAAGCTTAGGATTCGATTTTATGAAAGTTGCGGTTTCACTGATGATCATGCAAGGCACAGTTAAAATCTTTAACCGCTTAAAGTGCCTTTTGCAGGAGCTTCTTTTTTTATTCCACAAATGGCTCTAACACATCGCTTATGCGCTCGTAATGCTTTTAAGTTCAATTAAGCTGTACAGTAGCCCCAGAATATTACTCCATAACGCAGGATTGACGATACGTATCCATGATAATCTGTTAATAAAGTGGTCTCATTAACAAATTTTCGCATTTGGAAAAGTGCATATGCAAATTGCAATAGTTTTTTGCAGACATTCTCAATGTGTGATCTCCACGTTAACATATGATCAATCGTAAGTCCTAAAAAAGTGTCTTTTTAATTTCAGCTACTTTTTCCCCATTATATTCTATATTAAGATGTGACTGGTTATGGTGTTTAAGTCTAAAGTACATTAAGTATGTTTTGTCAATGTTAATTTTCAGGTTATTGTAAGTCAACCACTTAGTTAAAGTTACTTGTCAATGTTCTATTAATGTCAGTTTCCATGTTCGTCAAGTTTTCGTTAATAAATAATATCGTACTATCATCAGCAAATAACGTCATTTTATTGTCAGTAACATTAGGCAAGTCATTTATATAGACGAGGAATAGTAATGGCCCAAGAACGCTTCCCTGGGGGACACCACATTTTATCCTTCTTGCTTCTGATCTGTGTGTCATAATTGTTGTGGCTTTCGGACAAATTCTGTAATATTTAATTAAAATACCAAAATGTCGAAATAGTTCCACTATTTCGACATTTCCCTATCCGTATCCCTTGCGGGTACTAGCGGTACTAGTTGTGACCCTTGAAATATTAACCACAGATTTCCCCTGGATTTCTTTAGTTTTTATAATTATTTGCGTCACTTACTTACTTAGTACCAACAAAAACATATAACACCTATCCAAAACGTCACCGAAAATAAAAGTAGTAACTGGAAAATATTTCAATATGAAAATATTTGAAGCACTTTACCCACATTGAATATTACTTCGCGCGTCGGATAAACAGCAAAACAATTCAGTTTTGATATTTCAATTCAATCGGCTTTTGCCGAAAGGTCGAGAGGAAATGGAATACATTCTGAAGCTTGACGTCACAAACGCATTGTATTGCATTTCGTTTTGGCACGGTCTAATTGTAGATTGAGTTAAACTTTTTGTTGACCAAGTCGTCTAGAAATGCTTTTGAGTACTTGTAAGGGTTTGTATGGACGTCGGTACTTGAGTATACTTGAAGTTTAACTAATCTTGACAGCATGTGATGTTTACCTCATACACTTTTTCTTTCTTCGGTAATAATGGACGCTTATTGAAGGAAAAATTTGCCTACTTTCTAATTTTATTGGTCGATTTTATTAATATTCCGGTGTACTTAACTCAAATCTACAGTAACTAAATTTTAACTTATTTCTACTCTAATTGGGTACTAGAGTGAGAAATTAAAGGATCATTCAGTTATTATTGTATACTGCCTCCTTACTCGATAGATTGCGAATTCACGAATTGTCTGAAAAATATGTGGTAATGTCAAAATTCTTTGTAAAATTGTACTAAAACCTACTTCAAAAAATCTTGTTTTCTTGTATTGACACAAAATATAAAATTATAATTTAATAAAACAGTTCCAAAAGCTAGCCAATTTTCTCCCTGCGCAAATTGTTTCACAAAATATGCGAGCAAAACTAAAACAACCCATTCCTTTGTGTGTCTTGTTCGAGTGTCCAGTCACGATTCCGAAACAAAACGTTTATCGCCACATACGGGGCAATAGTTGGAAAATTTCCAAAGATGAAATCCGCATTCAAGTTTCAATTAGAGAAGGCTATCTGTGAGCATCGCGCTCCGCCGCGGACTGCCGGAGATTGCCTTTTAAAGCCACATTGGTAGTGCGTTTCCAAGAATGATCTCGACTTTAAATCTTGGAACTCGTTGTATGCAATCTCTTTTTAATAGAGTAGGTGTTTCAAATAAAGTTGTTTGAATAAAATAGTTTGAAAGATGGGGTTCAATAGTAATGTAAATAAAGGTCCCTCTTATTGCCTTAAATTAATTTAATTTAACTATGGCAGCAGTCAGGTCTCTGATAAATAAAAGAGAAAGAACATTACAACCACACCATATTTAAAAAAAAGTGACAATCGAATTAAATTCGATAGGATTTACGTGAAGATAATAGAAAATATTTATGTGCTGACAAAGGGACACGATGGAACCTACCTTGAATGCGGATATAAGTTACTTTGATCTTCGCCAAACAAAGATAAATTAATAAAATTGAAAGTCGCGACGGCAATTAGGGAAAGCTTAGAGAAGCTAGCGCCAAGTGTTGAAAATAGTTTGTACTCGAGAAGTCTATTTACAGAGCTAATTTTTTGAGACTAGTAGCGAAAAAGCCCTGTGTAGAAACCTTGTCAGTTCCGATATTTGATCGAACTTAAAGTAGTTTATCTAAATGGTAACTAGTCTGCCACTCCAACTGACGTGCTTAGATGAAGCATTACTGCTGGAACTTGAATGCAAATTAAGTAATTGGATTGAGTTAAATGGCGTATATTTGAATAAATAAAAAATAATATTGGATAAACAATCACAAAAGATTGCCAGTTCTTGTATTTATAAAATATATAAACTTAGATAATGATCCTTAATTAATATTCCAACAGTTTTTAAGTTTTCAGTTTAAATATTTTAACAAAATTACGTGTATTTTTATCAATAAAATGTAGTTATTTGTGTCATTTTTATTTCATTTCTGCTAGCGGCGAGCTTCAGATTTAAATTTAATTTATATTTGAGTCGGGTGCAATCAGATAAAAATAATATTATTTTTCGTACATTTGAAAAGAAACGTATTTTTGTAATAATACAGTTTTATAAAGGTTCAATTGGCGTTCACAAATACGTGTTTTATATGTACTACCCAATATTTCCATGGTATTTTGTATTTTCCTTGTAATTCGACACGCGAATCGACTCGCGTATGCGAATGCCAATAATATTTGATTAAAGCTAAATAGTTTTTGTAGTATAGAAAAAATAAAATTGTTGGACAGGTTTCCTGTGTCATCGGATTTGTTGTTATCTGCAAATTGTAATAGGTTATACTGGTTGTATCCCGCAGTGTCATTTTTTTGTAATGCACTGTGTATTTTAATCCTAAATTTTTTGTATTTTATTACATAACTTGGTTTTTGTTAATTATTGAAAATTGTTGACCATCAAAAATGTATTATATAAGGTTAAGTCTTTATATACTAAAATTGTGCGCATTTGTCAGTAACTTCATTCCACAGAATTACCAAAAACGCGACGTTCTCGACAAAACTGGGTCACCAGCTTCAATATATGTCCTTCACATCAAAATATAAACCGTTTCTACACAAATCCTTTCGATTTTATAAGAAAATTGTATTGCTTGGTTTCTGTTTTCAACCAGATAGGGGCTTATCAGATGTGTCCGGACGCGCTAAATTGGATGGGACTTGGCCGTCATTCAAATGAACGTATTTGACCAAAATTTGGTGCTTCGAAAGCCAAATATACAACTAAATTTATTCGATTTATATATCAAATGCAAATGTTATTTGAGATTCACTTAAATTCTATCGATATATTATGTAACATACTGTTCATAAATTTAAATTAAATAAATAGTCCACCGTTGTTCTGATCACTTGGAAAAAGCACGACGGTTGTGGGTTTAAGTAAAAAAAAAAGAAAAACGAGTTCATACATATTTTTAAGATCAAGAATTTTTTACATATCAGAAGTTATCTTAATGTCACTTTTAATGTCAAATGTGTTTTATCTATCACCAAGCATCTTATGGTGTGTACCGGCAGCCTTCAATTGAGATTCGGTGTATTCCATACACTAGGCATACTTCGTCGAATGTTACAGTGTCGCTGTCTTCCGTCATATGGTGAAATGGCAAGCTGTGTTAGTTAAAAAAAAAAACAATAAACTTAATTCAATGTCTCGAAAGAAGTATTACTACGAATATAAAAAAATACACAAAAATAGGCTTTATTTTAAATATAATTTGCTAGACGAACATATCTTGTAAGTTTGATTGTTTTATAACTCGTGTAATACCACCAGTAAATTTTGTATCAAATTACTGACACCCGCTTACGTACAACTTTTTAGGTACACATGCACCCTACCCGCACGGTTAATGCAAATTAGTCTCACTCGGTTAACCAGAACAAGTACAGAACTGAGCTGAAAGAACGCCAAGAAAGCGAACACGTAAGTGGCGTTAAGTGGCGAGCTCCCTTTGTGGCGTGCCACTGCACCAATGGTCTCTTTAATGACTCAGTTTTATATCCAGTATGAACGTAGGGACTTGGCTTATGTTTGTTTCCAGGTCCCCAAAATGCGTGTCGTATATCCTTTTATCACAATTAATTGATCGAGCGCGCTAAGCGTCTCTGCTTTGGGTCTGACAAAATGTTATTTCGTTTATTTGTTTGTAAGTAAGCATGTTTGTCCGCAAAAAAATTTGTACTCAAGAACAAGTCGTAGATTAGAACCTATCTTGACGAAACTTGGTGTATGGTTTCTACGAATCTCTATAATTCTACGCGCATTTTTGGTTGGTTCTATATTTCTTTATAAAACGAGAGAAATTTCGTTGATAATGCAAAAAACACGACTATTCTATATAAGCAGATTTTATTACTCAAGAAACAAGGCCTAAAAACTATGGCGAAATACACGCATCGAAGTAGTGAGTATACAGTCATGGTTACCAAATCTGTTATTTGATTCCCGTCGATTTGTCAGATTTGTCTCTAGCCACTTTTGATATTTTTGGAAGCCATTTGGAACCTTATTTTTTAAGGAACATTTAGGATATCGCATAATTTGTGTGGGTGCGAGCTTAGATCACGCAACTACTAGTTGAAAGATTGTCAATAAGTTGATAATTCTAACTACTCTTGTTTATTGTAAATTTTTCAATCCTCACCTCACATTAGCCAAAGAGATACCCGTGCGGTAAGCAATTTTATAGCTATTGACTTTTCTTTAGTTTGGCACCGCCAATGTTTTTTTAGACTTATAAAATACTTTTCGTTACCTCTGCAATATCAAATAAATCCGGTTAGATTTTCCATTTAAGCTTTTTGTTTGCTTTTACTGTGTACCTTAAACCCTAATCTCAACAAATTAGAAACTTCGTTTTGATAACGAAATTAAGAGAAAATTGAAAATTACGGTTCATTACTGCACCGGATTAAACTGGCAACTTTGTTTTTTAATAAAGTGCAAAAATAAAACTGTGGAAGACCGGTCTTTTAATAAAGTTGTTTCATTAAGGAAATATAACGAACATTAAAGACCTTCCTTTCTTGGTTACAACAAAGGAATAAAAAACGTAGAGCTATTAAGAAAGCTATCGGAGACGAGTTTGCTGCGACGATACACTTTGCAGTCTTTTTAATTAGTCTAGTGAGTTGTTTTCGTTTAGTAATCCAATCATGTTTTAAACTGATGGAGTATAGACACTATGATAGAGCGGTCTTATTAGTTAACGCATTTCAATGGTATTTACTTAATAAATAATAATATAAAAATTTTTGGGTTATATGAAACCAAAAAGAGCCACTATTCTTGTAACAACATCACCTTTTTATTATTTAGAAAATTAATTTTAGAAATATTAGACTTTATTTTTTGAGATAGGTAAGGTGATTTTTACAAAGATGATGTATGATCAAATACCGAGCATTTAAAATACAATTACTTCCACTGGCAAATCTAACACCAACCTAAAAAATAACAATCCATCTTAAGTTTACAAACAACCTGTTAGAATAACACGCTCATAATCCATTCAGTCACTTCTAAAACCTGAGAATTCTAGCGTTTCGCCTCAAATTTCCAATATGGAGGGTCAGTATTTTACAAGCCCATTCCTTGGATTCGGAAGTGGCATACCGAGATCGGTGAGTTAGGTATGTGAGTGCAATATTGCCCTCGGAAATTCGATAAGTGTGCTCCGCCAAGAGTTGGCAATCACAAGGCTGTTTCCTCCGAGCTCTCAAATTTTGTGAATATGTAAAAGAGTCAAGGTTTTCGGGAATAAAATAAAAGTTTGAATATAATGCCATGCATGCTAATGGCGCTTTTTAAACTGAGAATGGGTCGACTTTGTTGCTTTATTATTAGAAAGGAATATACAAGGTTTGATTTAAAAATAAAAATTTTGCGTAAGATTATTTAAAAAACCTAATTTGTCGTAGTGTGTATTATGTGTGTTTCTCTTTTTTTTTTGCCATATGGCCTATTCTGTAATTTTTTTCTGATAGCGACTGCTATATCACGGTAAGAAATTCGTGTTTCGTGTATGCATGTTATTATAGAGGTATGTAGTACACATGAAAAAGACTCTTCTGTATTCTATTGTGTTGTTATTCAAATATACTTCTAACAATGCTAGCAAAAAAGTATAAGTTAAGTGCTATATTAATAGTATTTATGCAATAAATATGTACTTATAGTAGATTCGCTTTTTTAAGAACTAGCACTCACTTTATCTAGAATATATATAATTCTAATTACTCCTAATAAAGGCCTAGAACAAAGCTTAAAAATAAACTATTGTTAGATATATCTAACAAGATGTATATCATATAATGAGTATTGAACATTGGGCCTCTGTTAAGCCGTACATAATAAGGCCCACAGAACATTACCACGTGAACTGTGACATCATACTCCCCAGAATAACAATTTGTGTTATAACACACACTTATTAACAACAAGAGTCTCGCGCAATAACTGAGCAAAACAAACATTTGCAGCGATAAATCTTACTTTACGCAATTTTCAAGTTCAGTACAATCAGCGTGAGGTTATCTCTCGATCTCGACATATTCCTGCCTTTATGGGGACAAAGTTAACCGTTCCGCTCGACAAGTTTAATTTATATCTTATGTTTAATGCAGTAGAGGTCATGGTGAGTGTGATTGTAAGGTGGTATATACGTAACCCCTTTGCTTGGCGAGTTGTTTGTGAGGCGTAGTGTGCTCCCGCGCGAATGCTCATTGCTTTCGTTTGGTGCAAGTTACGGACCGCCCACGTCTTGTAATGTATGAGTTACGGGTATAGTTGTTTGCCAAGAGTTGGCTTTGTGTGTCCATGTGACGTATTCAAGAAAAATACGTTTTATTTTACGTTTGTATAAATAGGTGGAACTAAAACCCTTAATTCTTTGAACCTTGAAGCCTGTGATCTTTTAAAGAGACGAACGTGTTCGATGAGAATGAATTCATTTATATATCATATAAAGAGTAAGTCCTGACTGACTGACAAATTATAATCAACGCAGAGCCCTTTTTTATTCAACCCCAAAGGCTCCGCAAGCGAAAATAGGGGTTCAGAGTTTAAAACTTCTTTATCACGTTCTACGCCATGACGGACAATGGTGGTTGACACTCGATATTTACATAGAGCCAACTGAAAAACACTACACGGTAAATATAAAGCCAATATATTTTATTGATTAAATCAATAGTTTTTATGTTAAAATATATAATTAGTTTAACAGAGACTGTACATCAAAGCTTTTTACTGAGTTAGAAGCTGTCGACCACCACTGTCCGACACGGCCTCTGTGGAGAGAAATTCAAAAATGCGTTAGGTGAGGCCGCGCGGTCATCGCGTCGCCCACCCCGCCCGCGCGCCCGCTCCGCTGAGTGTTCCCGCGCATTCCCGCTCAGTCGCTGCTGAGCATCGAATCGTAATGTACGCTAGTTCCACGTTGTTTTGTTTTGGTCGTAAATCTCTTTAAATAATCATGGATTTCGAAGACTTAATCATAACCCAAGAAGACCTGACACAAATAGAAAATATAGAATTTAATCTCCTCAATCTAAGCCTACATCTAAGTTCTGAAGAAGAAGATAATATTCAACCTTCCCAACCAAGACGACGACGGCAGCGAGTGATTGTATCAGATAGCGAAACCACTGATACTGAAATAATTGATCGTGTCATTCAAGATTTAGCGGAGGCTGCACCATCTTCAACATGGACAGATCCCAAAGGTAACCAACGTAAAGTAATAGCATTCACAGAGTGTCCTGGATTACCTTACCATAAACGCTTGCTAATGACGAATAAAACTCCTGCTGATTTCTATCAGCTTTTGATGACAGATGATGTTTTTCAAAAAATTGTCGAGAATACGAATGCGTTTGCAATTGGCAAAATAATTAACTCGCAAGCTTCGAAAGGTGCTCGGATTCGCAATTGGTCGCCAACTAATCTGCAAGAAATTAAAAAATTCTTTGGCTTGGTGCTTTTCATGGGTTTAGTAAAGCTACCGAAAATATCTGATTATTGGTCTACAGATGACATCATGAGACAGGACTTTCCGAGAAAAATTATGTCACGTAACCGGTTTGAAATACTGCTACAAATGCTGCATTTTTCTAGTCAAGATAAAGAAAACAAACCTGATCGTCTACACCGAGTGAGATATTTGTTAGATATGTTGAAGTGTGTTTACTTAGGTACGTGTCTTAAGCATTCCAGACACGACTGGCAGGTGGATGGCTAGTGATAAAGTAGTTAACTACTTAGTTGTCAGTAGAATCCTTACATTTGTATTTATCTTTACATACACATACCTATAAATACACCTGTTATTACTATGTCGTATTCTAGTGATAATGAAAGCTCTCTTTATGCTACTTGTTCCTCATCTGAGGAGAGTACGGACAGTTTTTGCAGCTTGCCAACGCTGTCTGACTCAATACAAACATTCATTCATGATGTTCCAAAAAAATTTAACGTGTTTCACATTAATGCCCAGAGTATTACGGCACATTTTTCAGAAATTCTTGCATCTTTCGTAAATCCTAATATTCATGCTATACTAGTATCGGAAACTTGGCTAAAACCCGCCATTACTTCAAATAGTGTATTGTTACCAGGTTTTCGACTCATAAGAAATGATCGCATTGGACAGGGTGGTGGCGGTGTCGCTATTTATCTCCGATCTCACATTCCCTATAATATTATCAGCAAATCAGCACAGCCGCCTCCATCCGATGCTGGCGAGCATCTCTTTATTGAAGTCATCCTGCATCACACTAAAATACTTCTTGGTGTTTATTACCCTCGTAATCTTTACGTTAATTACTTTCAATCTCTTGAGCTTCTTCTTGAAAATCTCTCTCCTTCCTATGATCACACCATTCTAATGGGCGATTTCAATACTTGTCTATTGAAAAATGACCTTAGATCTTCAAAACTTCTCTCTTTGGCTACGGCGTGTAATTTAACCATTCTTCCGCTTAATGCGACTCACAATTTTCCGGATTGTGTTCCTTCTCTTCTAGATTTGATACTAATTTCTTCACCAGCACACGTCGTTAAGCATGGCCAGTGTGCGGCAGACGCCATCTCTCACCATGATCTGATTTATCTTTCGTATAAAGTCCGTCCACCTAAAGCCAAACCAAAAATTCTTTTGCAGCGCAGCTTTGGTAGTATGTGCATTGATAGCCTTCGTAAAGACGCTCAAGAACTTAACTGGTCTGCTGTGATAAATGCGGTCAGTATGGATGAAAAAATTGTTGAGTTTAATAGCATATTGATGAAACTTTATGACACTCATGCTCCTATTCGGCCAGTCAAAATGAAGCATGCTCCTGCACCTTGGCTCACTGATGAAATACGTGAGCTCATGCATAAAAAACTCGTAGCCAAGGTGAAGCTAAAGTGTCACCAGTCGAATGAAAATAGGGATAAATATATTAATCGCCGTAATGTCTGCAATAGAGCGTGTAGGGATGCACAGCGCCGCCATATTCACAAATCTGTAGAGGATGAAGATCCTGGAAAAGTCTGGAAATTTCTCAAGTCATTAGGAGTCGGTAAATCTCGTGAAGACACTATTCCAAAAATTGTAAACCTTGATCTACTGAATCAACATTTCTCCTCTTCTACTATGTTTGATGGGCCCATAAAGACGGCTACCCTACAGCATCTTTCTACCATGATACCTCCTGATATTGATCATTTCGAGTTTAATCAATTTTCCGCTTGTGATGTTAAAAAGTGTATAGAGTCCATCTCGTCCAACGCTGTCGGTAGTGATAGTATTAGTCGCAAAATGATCATGCCAATTCTTGACGAAGTCATGCCTGTTGTCCAATATATCCTTAACCATTCCATTTCTTCGGGCACCTTTCCGGTAGCATGGAAAGAAGCTCAGGTAACTCCAATTCCTAAGAAATCCAATCCTTCTTCCTTCTCCGAATATCGTCCTATTTCTATCCTTCCTTTTCTCTCGAAAGTTTTAGAAAAGCTAGTCCATCAGCAACTCTCCTCTTTCCTTGTCAAAAATCACCTCCTTAACCCACTCCAATCTGGTTTTCGCCAAGGCCATAGCACAGTTACAGCTCTCACAAAAATCACTGATGACATTCGTGCAGGTATGGGCAATTGTCAGCTTACTGTGCTGTCACTGCTCGATTTTAGCAATGCTTTTAATAATGTTGATTTCGACGTCTTGTTGACTCTTTTGCGCACTCTTAACATATCTCCAACGGTAGTTGATTGGTTTCGTAGTTACTTATTCGGCCGCCGGCAACGCGTTCGCATTGATGAGTCATTCTCGTCATGGTGCGATATCTCTGCCGGTGTGCCGCAGGGTGGCGTGCTATCTCCTCTTCTTTTTGCGATATTTATAAACTCAATCTCTCAGAATTTAACTTCTTCCTATCACCTCTATGCAGACGATTTACAGATCTATACTCAGGCCTCATTTGAGCAACTGAATGAGGCGATTAACGTGACTAATTCTGATCTTCAACGGATTCGGGACTGGAGTAAGTCGTACGGTCTCACGGTTAATCCGTCTAAAACTCAATGTATTATCATAGGAAGTTCCCGTATGATTTCTAAAATCGACAAGAGCCGCATTCCTCAAATATTTTTTGATGGAGTTCCAATTAAAATTAGCGAGACTGTCAAAAATCTTGGAATAACCATGGATAAAACACTTTCCTGGAATCCACAGCTTGCAGAAGTCAGTCGCAAAATCTTTGCGTCTGCAGCTTCCTTAAGAAGACTGCGTAATTTTCTTTCGATTACTACCAAAACTGCACTTGTGAAATCGCTCCTTCTTCCCATATTGGATTACGCAGATGCTTGCTATTTAGATTTAACCGAAGAGCAGCTCAACAAGCTTGAGCGTTTACAGAATTTTTGCATTAGGTTTGTATTTGGGTTACGCAAATATGACCACATCTCCGAATACCGTAATAGGCTCAAATGGTTACCTATTCGTCTTCGCCGTAATTCTCATATTCTGTCTTTTCTTTATAAAATAATATTCAATCCCACCACTCCTTCGTATTTAAAAGATAATTTTGTCTTTGTGACTGCTTCTCATTCTATTTCTTTAAGACCTTCACGTGATCTTCGCCTTATGCTGCCAGCTTCCACCTCAACCAACTCTTTTTTTCAAGCATCATTTACTGTGCAAGCTATCCTGCTATGGAACATGTTACCCCTGTCAATCAGGCAGGCTAAATCTCTATATATATTTAAAAATTTGTTGAAAAATCATTATCTCTCCGTAAATTAAACCGAACATTTATTTACGAATGATTATTGCGAGTATGACATGTATGTATAGGTATGTATTAACTATGTATGTTGATTAATTTTAAAATTTTTTTTTTTCTTATTGTTTTTTTGCGGTACAATATTTGTACTTGTATTTTTTTTTCTGTTTTTTCTATTGATGCATCACCGACGTGACTATTCTCACTTAGTCCGATCCATCCCAAGGTTGCCTGGAAGAAATTGCTTTAGGCGATAAGGCCGCCCAATGTACTACCGATGTTTTGTTCTTGCCTGTATCTTATTGTTTATTTTGTTTTTGGTGTGCAATAAAGAAATATTGTATTGTATTGTATTGTATTGTATTGTTGAATCAAAATTTCCAAGAGAACTACATTCCAGGTGAAGAAATATGCATTGACGAAAGTGTAGTTCCATTCCGGGGACGATTGGTATTTCGCCAGTATAATAAACAAAAGCGACACAGATACGGAGTAAAGCTCTTCAAATTATGCACATTACCGGGTTATACCTATAAAATAAATATTTATGCCGGAAAACACAACGATGACATAAATACAACGCCGACTAACGTTGTTATGTCACTATGCAACGATTTGCTCGACAAAGGCCACACCTTGTTTACCGATAATTGGTATACAAGTGTGGAGCTAGCTCGAATGCTTTTGAATAGAGAAACTCATCTTGTGGGTACGCTGCGAAAAAATCGTCGACATATCCCGAAGACCATAGTCTCGACAAAGCTGAAAAAGGGCCAGTTTGTAGCCAAAGAAAATATTGAAGGTATCACAGTAATGAAATAGAAAGATAAACGGGACGTATTGGTTTTATCAACGAAGCATTCCACACGATTTGTGAGAGTCACCAAACACAACAAAATGGTTTCAAAACCGGGTATAATAGTCGACTATAATAAAGCCAAAGGGGCCGTTGATTTGTCGGATCAGATGGCAGCCTATCAGACACCACTCAGAAAATCCGTAAAATGGTATAAAAAAGTTGCAATTGATTTGATTTTGAATGTTGCAGTTGTCAATGCTCTATGTCTCTACAAAAGTGTCACCAAAAAGAATATATCAGTGGTGGATTTTAGAAAGGAAGTTATGAAGCGATTACTTGCCCATGATGACATCACCACTGAACATCCACCAGCACGGCCGAAGAGACAAAAGCACGAGCTGGCAAAAAAAGAAGGGACTTCTAAGTCAGCTCGACGCCAGTGCCAGCAGTGCTACAAAGACAATGTGGCTAAACTAGGCCGTTTACTGGCCAGAAACAAAACAAAAAAGGTTACAACATATTGCAAAACTTGCCCAAATGCTCCATTCCTTTGTTTCGAATGTTTTATTAGATTACATTAAAATAATCCAAAACATTTGTATTGTAGAAAAACTGTGTTCAATTTTAATAATTTTTGGCGTAATAAACATTTTACCAACAGTAAAAAAATGTTTTATTTCTGTAGTCTAACAAGTCACAATAGTTTCCCAGTGATTCGATTTTCGTCAAAGTACAGCTACTTTAAGTTAATTTTTTTTATTAAAATACTAATAATGTTTTAAATATACTCATTTTTATGCAATTTAATAAGTTTATGATAGATTTTAGGTGCCTTAATTCGACTAGTGTAAGTACATATATATGAAAATTGATAGTGCGTAAACAAATTTGATTTTATCACAAACTGGTGATGGTTGTCAAAAACCAAGTTGAATAGATTATACTACGGGGCCACGCGGGTCCCTGTTTATTAAATTTAGTATGAGAATTCTCTCCGTTGGCTCCATACAAAGGTTTAAAAACACGCCTGACGCGCGGTCACCATTGGGTGACGTGGCCTGAACAGATATTTTACTTGTCGCACACCATTGGTTGACACGGCCTAAATGGAAAAGCGTGTTTTTTCATTGGCAGGGAACGTGTTATATTCCATTTTGTCGCAACGCTGCAGTGATAACTAGTTTTATACAATATCGTCAGAATGAATAATAGAAGAACTATTAAAATTAAACAGGATTTAAAAACTCGATATTAATTACAATACGCAAAAACCTTAAAATACATTCCCGTAAAATTACCTTAATCTTTAATCATGTATGCAAACAATTTTAACTATGAAACCAAATCCAAACACAAATCATTTTTGCCAAAAATAATTCAAATACCCAATTGCATAGGTATAAGTTTTGGGCAGAATGTAAGTAAATATTCGCTTATGTACTTACGCCGCTAGCCTAAACAGACAACAGAGGGGCTGGCTGCGGTCTACGTTAATTAACTACTGACTGAAAACTTGTTACAATACTGTGGAGTAATTTGGAAATTGTTAGTTAGCATCGTTTTGAACGACGGTAAAACTGCGGTTTTTGAGACGGGCCTACGGCTTAGATTATTACAATTTGGCGCTGGCAGTTGTTATAGAATAATTTTTAGATATCTATGTATATTATACAATGTTGAATGAAAAATCATGATTTATGACTTAAAGAGTTGAGAATGCCGCCAGCGTCCTTAGCACTATGCGGCACGGCCACAATTTTTTATTTGTACTACCTAATGCTATATTGTAAAGTCATTGTAAAAAACTTTTGGGGCCATAAAATATTTTTGCACGAGATTTAACAGAACAAAAAAACAAGTTGTTTTATATTTTATGGAAAGTTATATTGTAAAAAATGTCATACAAGATTGCAAGACTAATAAATGTATGAAATAGATAAGAAAGTTTACTTGAATGTTTATAAATATGGTCAATACGAGTATGATGTTACATTTTATACTACTTAATATTTTTTTTTATTTTCCAAATTTATCGGAGCTATCGATGTGACGCGTGACCAGACTGCCGGTTTTATCTGGCCCAACGTAATAACCATTACCATTCAGCGTGGCAGTGCAGCTAGCATGCTTGGCACATTGCCTTCTGGTGGTGGGTTGAAGCATTTTGATTATCTGTAAATCTTAAATGGTCTATAGGTAATCTATCTGCTATTTTTTTTTGTTGGAGTTAGTCATTTCGTTTATGGTAATAATTGCACTTGCCCAACTTAAAAAAAACCTATACATAACAAAAACATTACCTTTTGTTGCAGATTACAAGGAAGCTTATTATAAAAGCCTTCGTAAGTAATCAGGTGCTTTCATCTGAACCTACATAAATTAGGACGCGGCGGTAAAGTGGGTCAAGAAAATGACGTGTTTAGTGGGTGTTACTTAAATTTAAAGCAAAAAGGCGGAAAAATTAAAAACAAAATATATTGAAGATGGTAAAGTAGCTGTTAATTTAAAAATATTAGTAAGGAGTTGTTTCAAACATATATTCATAGAATCGGGAAACCCTACAGTGTAATCGAAGTTGATGGCGCGTAGGTGAATGCTACGTCATCATTATTATGTATAACGATATAAGTAATGAACTTTTGGCCGCCATCAATTTGTCAACCAGTTGCATACGAGGACTTTTTAGTCCTTTGTGGCAACCAGTTGTGATGAATGTGTGAACTTTTTGTCCTTTAACGACACTTTTATGATACGATACCTATCTTAGCAGCACGCCGCAGTGCTTCTGCAGTACTAATTATCCCCACATACTCTATATAAGTTTATGTAAGATTAACTTTCGAGCGAAGCAGCAATGCCGCAGCAACGCCGCTGTGCAGCAATATCGCGTCTTGCTTGAAATCAGCTCGGCCGGCAGCACTAATGCTTGCTGCCGAGATCTAAATTATACCTTCATGCTGCGTATCGTTATTGTTGGTAGCCTCGACAAATAGCAAATCTGAAAAATCATTAGATCCTCTCCCATACCTTACTATAATTCACGCATTGCTTGGTACAGCGTTTTGGCCAGAAATGAAACATAATTATTTTAAGTACTTACAAATTGTATGGTCTCTTTCACATAGGAAAATATGAGTATAAATGGAATGATAACTAGGTACTAGGCACATAGATCCAAATATGAAAAGCATTTTTGTACAGTACACTTATTAGTAACAGAGTAATTATAGTTTTAATACAACCTTACTTCTATTTAAGATATACAATTTACTCTCGCGTAATATTACAACTGTGCTAGCTTTAACCCGTGGCTATATTTTAAGTTATTGCCAACCTCCAAAAAGAGAAGGTACTCAATTCGGTTATGTAATTTTTTTAAAAGATTCATCGTTTGTTTTCTCGGAGACGGCTGGAGCTAATTCGAAAAATTAGTATTTTGCTTGAAAGGGTTGAATATTTTTGAGTGATTTATTAAATTTTATCAAAAAAGTCCAATAAGTTGATTTGTAAATCAAAATAACTGTAATTATACCGCGTAGTCTGATTAAAAGAAGGAAAAATAAAACAAAATATACATATTTGTAATATCTGTAGACTGGATACGTAACAGGCGATATTTAGGTCAGACTAGTTTAATGTATTCTACGTTGTAATCTATCCAGGGTATTATTAATGGAGTGTCACACACCAGTGTTTATATAACCCAATTCTACGTAATTTATATTAATTATAATCAACAACACACTTTGTAGATATTTACGAATGAAAACTTGGATATTCCGCCTTTAGGAAAAAAAGGAGGGAAAAAAGCAGGAGAAGAAAGAGTAAAGGGAAAGTTCTTTTATTTCACTGCATTTTTAAAAGTTTCACGAGTTCTAAAATATGCCTGGACTGATTTTGAAAATTATTACTTTGTTTGAAAGTCTCATTTTATAATATCTAAACCCTCTGACAGATACAATAAAATTTAAACACAGATAATCAGAGATGATTTGCTCGCTATGCGTCAATTATTAATCTCAAAATAGTTTGGTGCTCCCAGAACACGAAACATTCATATTGACAACTTTGCTAAAATAAGTCAGTCATTTAGAATACAACGCAACACAAAATTATCTTCTAATCACGACCTTCCGTTCGGAAGACGAGCATTGGCCCATAAATGCATCATAGCTATGCCCTCTTACCGGCTAACGTTAGGCATGAAAGAGATAAAATTAAGAGCAAAAGTGGCGTCGATATGCAATCGTTGAAGTGACGAACTGTCAAATGTCGACACTATTGCCTGCTCTTATTTTCACCTTTTTCATGTCTAACTTTAGCCAATGAGAGGCCATATTGAGAGGTTGATGAGAGAGCTGTTGTTTTGAAAACTTATTCTGCGCTCGAGGTAAATGATTCACAGCGCTAGTAGTAAACAACCTCTTAAACCAAGTAGCCAAATAGAAATGTGACCATTTATTTAGGCATGCCATAATACCTACTATTAGACCTCGGTCAATACTTGCTGAAAGTGTATAAAAAGGCCTTATACAAAACGTCACGCATCTGAACACAAAGGAAAGGTTTCCAATAAGCATCTACATACATGTTGGGGACCCGATACTAGAGGTGCACCGGATTTCCGGTCATTATTTTACTTCCGGCCTTCTCCAGCCTATTGTGTTCAGATTGAATAGAAATAGATAGATTTGATAATGTTTTCTTAGGATTTGTGATCATTAGAATTAAACAAGTTTTAATGAAACTGTTACGCTTAAAATATTATATGCGTAAATGTATTATTTGTTTTTAATATTTTACGGCATTAACGGTCACTGCAATATATATAGAACGCCAAAAAACAAAATAATTAGTAAAAATACACCGCAAATCCGACAAATACACTACAAACAAGAAATGTTTTCTTATGATTGTGCAATCATTATTATTATGTTTATTAATATAGATTATTAGAAACGAAAAAATAAAAATAAATGATAATATAAAGTTCAATGGGCAAAACATGCAAGCAAGCAAGCAAACACGCAAGACATACGCATTGTTTGCTATCTCCGTCCGATCTGTACGTCAAATTTTCCGGCTATAAATGTTATTTCATCTCTAATCTATATAGATGGTGATGGGGACTCGATAGGGAAAAGGTTTTAAAGGTACAATTTCAATAAAGTAGCTAGAACGGCAACTGAATGAGCGCGATACATTTCCACTTGGCCCAGCCGTTTTTCCAAAGGTATTTGGGGAAATTTCTATTTTCTGACACCAACAAATTGACGTTAACCTTTGAAAAAGAGAAGAAAGACAAATAAGAAAGGAAGAGTTAGATATGTTAAAGAGCTTTGTAGATTTTATTGAAAGAAAGAGTGTGTTTTCTGGAGAAAAACATAAATCACAATTATTATTGTTAAAGTTTGTTACTTATTACTTACTTAAATTGAATGTAAATTAATGTAAATAGTTTATTGCCAAAAAAATCGTTTAATGCGGACTTATGAAGCTATTTTTCGCTAAACTACAAGTTCTGTGAACGGTTAATTGATGATCACGATATTTTAAACTTTTTATAGGTAAGAATCTTAGTGATTTTCGTGTTCCACATGCCTGCACCAAATATTATTCAAATCGACCAGTAAATGACGCGGCAGCAAATTTTCCTTCTTTTGCGGATGAATTCCCAGCATCAAAAATCTCAGACGTCTTAAATTCTAAAAATCCATAGGGCCCTTATTCCATATACCAATTTTCGCCAAACATACAAACATCCGAACTAACAAACGAAAAAAAAATGACAGACCCGAAGCAGAGACGCATCGTTCAATTAATCTTCAATTAAAAAATAACTCGTGATGTTTTCATCAAAATTTATTTTTACATTATTTTTGATGCTTGCTTTTAGTACATACAGATTTAGGTTTTAGCTATTATGCAATTACAAAACTGATGAACTTTACCGCATGTGAACGAAACTATAGTTGAATCTATTGAAAAATCAGGTACGCATAAAAATCCGTATAATAAAACAAAATAATTTTACCTGAGACTAAATCTAGTTCGAAAACACGAGTACTTAATTTTTTTAATTGGTGTTACTAACTTGCTTAATATAACTGTTTAAACAAAGTTATTTGCGTCTATATACTAAAAGTTACACTTATTTCAAATTCACACACCTTAAAATCAATATTTCAAATCCAGGGTTGCCAAGTACCATCCTACAAATTGCCTACACTTCACTCTTATTTACGTGATGTGGTTCGGAATAAACTTTATCTGGCCGAAAGAAAAGCTGAAAGAAACCAGTGAACTTTAATGGCGTTGTAAAGTTTCTCGGTCAGAATTTTATGTGTCGTCAAAAGTTAGAGTAAACTCTCGCATAGATCTTGAACGTTTGCAAATAATACTTTTAAAGAATGTTAAAAATGGAACTTAAATTCGAAAGTCAAATTTTTAGTTAGTTCTTTTGATTTACAAATCAAATACTGGACCAGTTTTAATAAAACTTTAATGAGACTGCCTGCATTAAGTAATAATACACTGCACAATCAAATTAACGAGAATTTTTAAAAAATATTTATATTACACAACTATTTAAAAAAAACTATTTATAATAAAATTACAGAAACTAGAAAAAAAATCAAATTTAAAATAAGGTATTTTAAGTTAATCCTAGTGTTTTCACAGCATTAAATTATGTTAACCGCATTTTATAGTCGTTTTATTTAGAACTTTTGTCAAAGTTTATTTCTTCTAACAAGCACATAAATAATAAACGAAATTTAAACAGTGATTAATAAAATAGTAGATACTGTTCCAACTTGATTCTTGTACAGAATAAAATATGTGAAAAATTTACTATGTATTTATTTTAAGTAAGTGTTTTAGATGTATAGGTGCAGACATAAGAAAAAATAATAATAAGGTGGCTTTAATTTTTGGATAAAAAATGTTCTGTCTATTACTCACGATATGTATAGTTTTATTAATTAAACAAACGCTGTTAGCGATAATGCCACCATTTGTAGCACTACGTATGAAAATATCTCTTTATTTTTTGTGTCACTATGTATCTATGTCCATTATAAAAATATGTTATAATGGGCATATATATTAAATTATATAAAAAAAACTTAAAAGCGGCCATTATAAAAATATGTTGAAGGACGAGTAAACTAAAATAATAACAGACTAATACTTCATTAACATCTTAGTTATATAGTAGGTATCTATTTGTTTAATAGGTATTTGATTAAGCGTCTCAAGCTTTAAGTCAGGCAAAATGTTCTTTCATCTGTCTATGTTCGCAAGAAATTTCGGACAAGCGTATAGATCATAGTTCCCATCCTGATGAAACGCTTGAATGAGGATATCTTGGAATACAGATTCTAAGATTTTTAGTCGTCGGGGATTTTTTCGGGGGTATTTTCATAAAAAAATTTAGGCAGTTTTTTTTTATTAAGATCCTCTATAAGCAATAAAAATATTTTATTACCCTTGGAACAAGGTTTGAAATTCTATGGCAATCGAATCAAAAAACACAAAAACACAAATCTAAGATATTTTTCGTAACGGTGGCAAATGGTGAAATTGTTATATCACCTGGAAATTACTTCTCTCAGTTTGAGTGAGGTAATTACTGGGATCTAGAAATGATGATTTATTGTGGTCGTAAGGTCAATAGTTCACAGAACGAATAGTTTACAATTATATTTGTTTCAACTCACTACAAAGTTTTAGTTTAACAAGCTGACTCGGCGAACGTCATAGCATAGCGTCTAATAGTCGATGAAAGATATTGGCTTCGCCTACTGTCTTGAAAAATTTTCTAAGTTTCAATTTACTTATTTTGTATGTAAGAACCTTCTACAAAGTATTAAAAAAAACATATAGAATAAGATGAATTAAATCGGTAAAGCCGTTTTTAACTTAACGGACGGACTTATCTATATACTATATTGATCTTAATTAAAAACGAATATAAACTTAGTAAATAAATCTTTGAAATATGAGTGTATATCCAAAAAGTGAAAATAGTAGATTAATGTATCCTACAAAAACTTAATAGTGAATAAATCCAACATTACATATTACGAAACACGAAGTGATTTTAAAACGAAATTACTTTTTCTGAGAATATTGCAAGCGAAAAAACTGCAGTTCATATCCTAAATACCGTATTGCGTGACGCTTAAATAGGAAAACAGCAATTTTATTGTGCTTGCAGAGGTATTTCTGAAATATAATTACTTCGAGCTTTCTTCCCTATACTTTGCCTTAGTAGGGTATAGAACAATAAGAAATATGTTAATAAGGTAAGCACTGACTTACAGCAATGATTTGATTTACAGGGCTGTTTGTTAAGAGTTAAAATTATTCTAAGCCGAAAGATGGTCAGTATATATAACATAATAACAATCAACATTCACGATTAGACAACATCAGAATTCGAGAAAAAACTGTTGTTCCCTACATATTATCAACAGCCCATAACCTTTTTCAATTATACAACCGTTCTTCTAAAATTTCATGTCATTTACACAGTAAAAAATGTTCGTATTGGAAAGAACAGAGACTCCATTTCGATTTACCACATCCTTAATCAATAAGTCTGTATTAAGTACCCAACCAAAGCATAAACCTAATTGAGGAAATAACTTTATACGTTCTATTGATTAAAATAATTAAATAGTTTATCTAATTAAACAATCATTTTAATTAACATTAACAAGGCATTACGTAGAAATAAGGTTATACTCGTAGTCATAAAAACATTAATGTTATGAAAGTTAAAAGCTGTGCTGTAAATGTGCAGTGCATAAATATTATTAGAGTATTTCTTTAACAAAAATTTGTTGACTCACTATGTCAAAGGATCTATCTTGCTCTTCAGTTCATGTTCAATTGACTTTAAAATTTCGCCGGATTTGGACTAAAATTACAAATCAAGGCACTAAAAACTTACTTTTTACAATCTTTTCAAGTCTATAACACAGTAGATATTAATACGCACCTTATGTTTGATTTTACGCATAACGACATTAGACACTCCGCGTACATATCCCGTAAAAATCTTGAGTAATAATTTATACATTGACGTTTTTGTTTTAGTATAAAGCAGTAATTTTATCGTATTACTAATGGCATAACACTTCTAAAGCATGCAAGTAACGCGCTTACTCTTCGACCCCAAACTTAAATTTCTTCCAGGCCGAAATTCGATTGACCACGCGTACGGTCACGCAAAGCGTCACTTAGGATTTTTTCCTACATTTGTTCCATTCCAAAGAAACGTATTTTACCGTACATCATTTTATGGAATTCCTTTGACATGGAATCCGACCATTACAGGTTGATTGCTACGAGTTTGTAGAGGTGATTTCTACGCCGTAGACGTGCTACGTGCATAGCGGTTGTAAGCACAGGCGAGATCTGAAATCGAGACCTATCTTTAGCTTTATTTGGCAGTTTAAGCTTTGGAAACTTAAATCTCGAATAATCTTTTTGATATGATTACTATTTAAATATTAATGAAAAAAAATATGATTAACGATTATGATTGTATGATTGTATGAATTGATGACTAAATTTAAATTAACGATTAACGTTATGATTGTGTTTTTCTTATATTATATTATCTAACCTAAATTTATTTTAGCAGACGCATTACCTTATCATTATTTATTATCTTTCACGTAGTCAGTTTAAAATGAATTCAGTGTATGTTCTAATGCTAAAAATATTCGCTCAATAACTTATAAAAGCAGTCTACTTTCTTTGGGTACCTGCATCACTAGCAAAAGAGTGCAAGTGACTCGACCGAAATTGGATCACTGAGGTGGGCTGTCTTATTCATTGCCTTACTTAGCAAATACTTTTAGTAATGAAAATTGTAGTAAATTTGATACCTATATATAAAAGAGTAAATCATGACTGAATGACAGCTGATACTTACTAGACATACGTAGAGCCTAAACCGTTAAAAAACCACAAACACAAGAAACAAAATTTTGATACATGAAAGTTTGAAGAGTGTATTAATATAAGGCCTAGGGATGTTCTAGTAAAGATTTCAGGATATTCATCGTCTAAGGGGGTCAAACGTAGGTTCAAAGTTTAAAATATTTTTTCCATTCTATGTTGAGGTCAACGCTACGGTTTGACAGCTACAATTTTTTCACTAACCTTTTATAACTAACAAACATAACGTATCACTATTGAACGTCATAAACTTCGAGAATCATGAAATTTCAACTTTATTTCATCATTTGCTTTTCATAATTTAGTTAGACGAGGTCTTTTCAACCTGCATGTGGATAATAAATTTGGTAAAATAAACTTTTGTAAGAGTTTGCTTTTCCTTAAGGGTATTTCTTGTTACGAACACAATATTATAGGTCACTGACTTTTTTAAGAAAGGGTAGCACGCAACCGTTATCTCAAACTCACGGTAAAAACAGCAAATTAGTTATAAATTTATATTTTCAAATATTGAATATTTGGAATGCTAACAAAACAAATCAAGTTCCTTTTAGCTTTTTCTACACTTATTTCATGTTATCTAGTTAGAACCGAAGTTTAAATAACTTAGTATTTTTTCTTTTGATATCAAATATGCTTGTCTTGTAGGTATTAAATTAAGTAGTATCACCGGTAACAAACAAGTTCAGCAGTTATATTGAACAAAAAATAATACGAGTATGTGTTCATTTTAACACAAAAAAAAACACACTCGACATACAACTATATATAATTTTACACATTTGGACAGAATGCATTACATGGGAGTATTTAGTATCGTTGACTGTTACCAATTGTTACTGAGTTAAGTAGTAAAAATCTTACTAAAAAGTTTAAGACATAACATAGGGAGTAAGTTGACTATTTTATTGCTTAAAATGATTCTTTGAGAATTAGGTTAGCCGGCAAGCGTGCTCGCCAGTATGTTAAATTATTTTAATAATTTGAAAAATAAAAGAACGTCAATCACGTTTAACTTTAGTACTGATAACAAAATCAAGATTAAAGATATAAAACAAAACGTCTGCAATATCTGAGTAGAGACAATTAGAATAAATCAAGAACATCTTGTACCGCGATTTATGTAGGAAGTCCTTTACGATTAAAACAATCCTTATAGCGATAGGATAAGGTTTATGTTGGTACGAAGCAGTTTAATCAAATTATTCAAATAAAGCAGATACCGCTCGGATCTGAGGCGCCTTGGAGTACCCCACAAACACAAGAGTAACGGATTGCAAGCTTTTGCAATGATCTGTGTTTTTGCTTTCGCTGATTTCGGAGATTAGTTCCAAATAATATCGGTAGGAGAGAAAATGAAAGGGAATGCGAATCAGGGTGCTTTAGAATTAAAGAAGAGAATAACCAGACGCTGATTTGATCATGATTTTATTCTCACCTTGTTATTCTAAAAATATATAGTATCAACACAAAAATATCGTTATAATATAGTTTTCTTATACTTAAACATCAGGTCAAGGTATCTCTAAACAAGTGGTTAGCCGCTCATTTCTAGTAACAAATAAACTGAAGCTATCAGCTACTCAATACTTGTCAAAAACATGTCTGAATCTTTTTTGCTAATACGGATAATGCCTTAATATGTTGATTTGTGATAGGTGTTATGCGTTTCATCATCTTTTAATTAATACATGATGAATTTTCAAATAAGACGTACTACGCTCAGTAAAAGTTTTTTTTTAACAGGTTTCTGTTCTAGGATTATGATCATGCACAGACTTTCACTTTTATAATAAAAGTGTGTATTTTTTTTGAAATTTAGATTGAATTTAACTTTTTAAATTCAAATATAAGATTAAACAATTTAATTAGCCCTTTAACTCTAATATGGGAGATTTGAAGGATTATACCATCATAATACCTGATCAATCATACTACCTACACTTTCCCCTGTCAATGGATTTCAAACTCTATCTTCCTCCACATAAAATCATTTTCACATTATTTATAGCCGTAAATGGCTAACAGCAAGGTAAATGAGTTAAGGTTTTGCTAAACTTTTTGAGTGGCACTCTGCTTCGTTGGAATAATGTAAATTAAGTTTTAAATTACGTATGTTGCATTTGATGTACGATGCATTAAATAAAAACCAATGGAACAAAAACTTCATTAATATTTATGAATGCACAAGCACATCTTAGTATTTCGAGTTGATGATGTCGTGCTATACTCATAAACTCCCTTATAACGCACCCAAAAATAATAAAAGATATTTAAAATCATTATTCAAACACCTGATAGATGATAATCTATCTATTCTAAGTTAATGGTAGTCTAGTCAGAAGCCTAATCGGTAAACGCTATGCCTCACAAGCAAAGGAGCACGGGTTCAATCCAGGTTCAGCATGCACCTTACGAGTATTTCGATAATATGCGTAATAATTAGTTACGTACCACTTCACCGATTAAGTAAATAAAAATAACTTGCGGAAACCTACTTCTAGGTTAATGTAAATAGCATTAGAAGATAAATGAAGAACCCAACAATGTAAAGGGATATAACTCCAATACAACAAACGCAATTTTGACGTTTTTTTAAATATAACAATAGTGATCGATATTAATAACGAATACAAATTGAAACTTGAACTAATTTTGATAATAACCAAGCCAAGTGCAAGTCGGACTCGCGCACTAAGGTTAGCAAATTTGTACTTGGTATTTTTTTCTATATTGTTAAGTATTAATAAGAACAATCCTAGTAGGAAGTTATATATAAAAGCGTTATTATATTTCTAGTAAATAAGTAAATTTCCGTCTCCCAGAGCAAACTATTCGTATTTCCAACCTCTGTCACGAGCTTCACGGCTAATATCTCTAATATCATGAAAAATGGTAACAAATTCCATCCACTATATTTGCGAGGCGAATTCAAATTGTATGTAAATACCCGACGTCCTTGTGTTGGTGATATACAAGTGACAAACAGTAAGGAATATATTTATTTTATTTACATCCATGCTCTAAACCCTCTACAAGTAAATTTGAAAATTAAAAAACACACATGACATTTTTTGTGGTGCCATTTTAGATTTGAAATTGTCTTAGTGTATAGTATTTTATTAGTCAAGCTCTTTCATTTGATAGCATCCATATTGATGATGATTGAGAGAGTTTTGAAAAAATATGTAATCCGCCATTTTGTAGCAACAGCCATCTTAGACCGATTTTCATCAAACAGTTAAGAACACTTCCGACTATCACACGTTTTAAACAAAGAAAAAGACAAAATCATAATCGTTTCATGCATTCGGGATCTACGATACCACAGACACTCACACACACAAACACGTCAATATTTTAACACCCCGTAGTTTTTGCTCATCGTGGGGGAAAACATTCGAAAGACCTTATTGCCACCATTCAAATAATCACTGGCCTAATAATGAGTATATTTTCGAAACGATTGATTTATAATGTTTTGTTAAATTTCATAAACCTTTCAATTTCAATTATTACTAAAATTAAAATAATTATTTCATTATATTTGTATTTACTCAGCAATTAAACTTTTACTAAATTTTGAATTCTAAGAATGCCCGAACGGTTTCAGAAACTTTTGGAAGATGCGTATCATGGGTGTAGATAATGCCTTGTTGCGACTGTTTTAATTAGGTATTGAAGTGCTCGTGTGATATATATTCAGGAAACATAATTAAGGTCCGGTTCCGCATGTCTGTACCAAATATTATTAGCCCAGTAAATAGCAAAATTTCGCCTCTATTAGGGAGAAATACCGCTTCCATCAAACATTCCCGACGATCACATAATTCTAAAAATTTGTAGAACCTACTCACTAAGTTTTGTCAATATATGGAGCCACGAAAAGGAAGATAAGATATATACAAACATACGAACTGACATATCCGAAACATAAATCCAAAACAGAAACGTTCGTCCCGATTACTGGCTCATACTTTAGACGAAAAAGTCAGCCTTGCAAAATAGGCTAAAATTCCCATACTGTTGCCGTGTATCGTGGTAGAGTCGACATCAGTTAGTATTATGGTAATGTCGTAACGACTCGACGCTTCCGAACAACGGTTAATCAAGTCGACTTTGAAGTCTTAATATGAGTCGATTTGTTTAGAGGTGTATTGTCAGAGAGACATGTGTTTTAGTGGCTTAATTATTGTAAGCAATTTAACACTTTACATCGATAATTTCTATTAAACGTTGGGACGTAAGTACTTACTTATAATAGAGGTTGTTTCAAAATTGTGTTTACTTGGATAACGATGTTCCTTGCTATGTTGTTGTTTTATTCAACAAATAGGTTATGGGTGTTTTGGATGTATGTGTGTATGAATTATTCTTTAAAAAAAACAAACATCGATTGATAGTACAATATATATCACTACTAGCTTTTACCCGCGGCGTTGCCAATGTGCAGGCTTATAAAGCCATTGAGCCTATACTGCATTAATGGTCTATAATACTCGTAAATAAAAATAAGTATTATTCAAATTTGTGCAAAAAGGCATAAGTTGCAGCATTCGTAGGCTATTGCAAAGCAGGATCAGAATGTAGAATTCTCAAAACGTCGAGGAGGCCAAACACTCCACTAAGACGCGACCAATAATGTTTTGCCACAGAATAAAAATATCTGAGTTACCAGATTTTAAGGCAAATATTTAGCAAAATATTCATTTTCTTTAGTAATATATTTTTAAGTTACGCCTCTTTTCCGCCGGCCCTACTTTTGAAACATAGACACAATTTCTAATGATTTCGAATCATTGTTTGCATAAAATTAGACGGCAATTATGTATATGTTTACATATATACCTCTTTAGCATGATTCTGCTAATGCGCCGCATGCCGTAAACGTATTCGTATCTACTGCATTATAATAACTAGTCGTACAATACGTTAAATTTTACACTTAAACAGTATTTCGTTAAGTTGTGCACGAATGATCCAAATTCACAATACAATATCAAAAATAGCTTGGACATAAATGTTTAAGGCGTGAATTAGCGCAGCATTGGCAGCATCCTAATTACACATTACCACGATTACAGCGAGGAATCACTTAAATATTTTATTATTCTAAGACTGGAACGGGACTAATTAAAGAAAAAAAGAAGCGAAAACAATATAAAAGGTCGAGCTCTCCACGGAACCTTCTTTGTGCGTGACTCGGTTACCAATAGTTTCAGAGTACAAAGTAAATAATATTATAGAAAGTTCCCCTTTTCTTGACCGTAATAATAATTGAAGCCTAAAGAAAGTTGAAAGTAATTTAATAAGCAGTTTTCGTTGAGGCTGAGATTAAGACAAACTAAAGGCATTAGGCTAGGAAATTATGGCACTTGAAATGTTTTACAAGAACACAGCTGCGAGTTTTGGTGTAATTAAAAACTGAAGGCGTTCAAGTATCTTGTTTTAATTTGAAGTTATTTCCTTGAAAGGCCCAAAGAGTTTTTGAGATAATTTTCGAGCGTTTAATTATGAAAAAGATATTTTGCTTATAAATTGAGGAGTTGATTTTTTTGGTATATATAAAAGGTTGTCTTATGAACCGTAAAACTTTTAGGTTACTTTTAGTTTCTTATCCTTCCGTGTGGTCTTATTTTAATTTTATAAAACATGGCCAAGAGGTTGGATTTTTAAATCAAATTAACTGAAAGAGTTTTATCGACGCCTGCCGGAATGGAAGTGGGTTGTCTCATTTTTTTAAAGAATTATCTTTATTAACTAAAAGACGAAGTTACAATTTTTGCTATATTTTGATATACTCTCAGATTACTTACGAATATTTAGTTCTACTAATAGTATCATTTGCATGCAAGATATTTAGTATATTTGGGTAAAACATATGGTCGGTGTCAAAGATTCCATTCAATATTCACAAAGACTTTTCAACACACAGAAAGACAGATATTTGAACTCCTTTTTCGACCACTTACACAAGCTAGGAACTGAACTCAGAACCATTGGATTTCAAAACCAAAAACATTCTAGCCACGGCGGTCGTCTCTCAATGTTTCTGACCCATAAAAACCTATTAATACCGATTGAGACTCTAAGATTAAGATGTCTCTGTATAAAAATCTTATTAATTTTTTATGATATTTACTATTGGGAATATGTGATAATTATCTTACGCCAAATGGGCAATAACATACTTTACTTGTTTTAAAATGACCTATAAACACTATACGTCAAACTATTGCATCATGTTTTTATACACCAAGTCATCGCAAAAGTAAAGGTTTTTTCCACAAGCTTTAGCGATTGCTCCGAAATTAAACTGTCTATTTATTTGCCTTTGCTGATGGATCGGTTGCCGGTTACACGATTGGCCAGAACTGCGTGAGCTCTTGGATCTGCAAACTTTCAGGACATGAAAGTTCATGGTTTTTTGGCGAAGAAATAGCACGTCAGTTTTGATTATAACAGGCCAGGTTACGTTGATCTGTTGTGACGGTTGAAGTGACTGGTCGGGGAGGTCTTGTTTAAGTGGCAAAAATAGCAAGCCAGTTTCGGCAATAGTCGGAAGTCCGAGGTCATGTGACTCCCGAGGTCTGTATCCGGTTACTGGTGATGCGGTTTGTATACAGGTTGTGCTCCATTTTGTTCCTGTTAAATTTTCGAGAATAACTTTGTAATTGCAGCGTTTCTCCAGCCATTTTGTCATAACAATAATATGTTGTGGTAGCGTAGTACGTACTTGATATTTCAAGCTTCCAGATATCAACGTTCGGTTTTCACGGACATATTATTAAGTTATTATATGACTGACTGCCCGTTGCTGTGGAAACTAACGAACATTTCGATTCAAAGCTCTGCCCTAAAGTAAGAGTGATTTAGACCTTATTTCAAGAGTAATAAAACATGTTTTTATAGGTTTCTCGTGGTTTTGCATTTTCAAACTAACTTTTTTGGAAATCCCCATTTTTGGCAGAAATCCCCTCCAATCGAAAATCCCTAACGACTAGAAAACTCTAAAAAATCGTAGAACGCATACACTTTTTGACATAATGTCAAGATTCGAAACATACAACCTGACAGTCAAAAGATTTCTTTCCCGGAATCTAAAAAGATACGCTTCGCCTGCTTCACTCATTTTGGTTAAGGCCCGTTTTACAGCATACCGCGTACTCGTAAATACGTAGTTTTCCACGTTCAAATTATATACTTTGCCATAGTTTTTTTTTTATTTCCAATAACTAATGACTAAAGTAAGTTTATGTTTCAGAAGAATACTTATATAGCTTGGTTTTATCAAGTTACGTACAACACCAAAAAACCTGTACTGTACCTACGTGCTTTCAGGCCTATAGTCAAATATATCCACACTCTTGAATAAACCAAGATACCTACATGCTACCAAGCCTTGATTCTTCCACACACTTAACACACTCACGGGATTACAAAAAATTAAGCTGTAATGGATAATCTTATAATAATAATACCAGTAAAATATACTACTAAATTTTTTTTCTGCTTCCGTTCAGTGAATTTAATTTTAATAAATTTAACATATCTTCTTAAACTCAAACAGCTGATTGCAGAATATATTGAAAATGCGAGTGAAATACTAAAAACAGTATTTGTTTTTTAGTTATAGGGGCAACAAACTTAAAAATAGAAAAATCCGACTATAAAATCCACATTAAAAAACTTACCTCATCCTATACGCGTTTGTTTGCACTGCTCGTATCCCTTGCGAAACGTTAGGGTTTCACCAAAGTTGACATAGGAAACAGTGTGTGCTAACAGGGTGATATCTCATGCCATGATAGTGTTGTGAAATTTGTACACATTTCATTTAAAGGTAACAAGCTAAGCTTACGGAAATAGAATCATTTTTTAGCTATATCTCTGTGTCTATTTTACTTTTGTGTGTGTTTTTATCTGGTTATCGGTTAGGTGTGTACTCAGCCGATAGAAAGTCTTAATCTTAAAGAACAAATTAAGCTATCGGACTAATTCTGAATTGAAGAAAAAAGATCAACTGTTTCATATTTTGCTGACCACTGATTTTTTTTTCTGTGGAGTAGCTGATATTTTTCATGAATTCAATATTGGTCCCTTAGTGAAAGTGGTTCGTAATGATGATTGTGACTTCCTTTCGGCTTAGCGCAACCCTAACCGATAACTCCGTTGAATGTATGAAACACGGAGAGATAAAACTTAAAAAAGGTATACGCAAATAATAAATATTTTAAAATGTGACGTTTACTAGTTAGATCTTTGACAATTGCCAAATTGAACACATTGATTGATACAGCCAAAATTGAAGTCATACCGAATTTGGCTGCAGCTGTAAGTTATAATGATGTAAGGATCTACCCTAGCTCTAACGTCACAATTATATTTGTAATTTGCATATTTTTTGCATAGTTTTATCTCTTCGTGTTTTTTGCTAATATATGGCTTATTTGGCTCATCTATGATTGTAAGCAGGCATTAATAGTTGTATTGTAATAATACATTTTAGATGTGTTATTTTACGTGTGAAAAAAGTTCCCCAGTGACTTTTTATAGCTAAAGTACAATGTATAGCAAGGGGCTATAAATTTCTCCACTGGGAATTACAGTTGACGACACGATTGTTTGGTCGGTTTAGTTATGAGTACTGTCAGAAGTTTCAAACTGGATATTTTTACCAATCAATTGCTTATAATGACTTTAAATATGTACATATTTAGTCTACCTTATTAATATTGTGATATTTAAAATTATTTCTTCTCTTCTATCTCTCTCTGCATCGTTTGTGATTTTTGACGCAGAAAGATAGGCCTTTATCATCATAAATTTAGTAAAATATGATTAATTAATTTATTTACCCTCGTCAATTTTAGATAAAGTTAGTGGCTAGTTTTTGTTATTTGTAGAAGTAAGTACAGCTCTGTCTGTTAAAAAATCGTGTTGGCAAAATTAAAAAGATTTAAAATGTCTTTGGGTCCGTAACGACTATAAATATTTATTTTATGAACCCAACGGTTTAAATTTAGCAAGACATTTGCTAAATTTAAACCGTTAAACTTTGTGAGATGATAATCTTGATTTATTCATATATATATATAGGTTGATTCAACATTAGAACGGAATGTAATATGCGTTAAAATTTATAAAAATTAGACAGTTAAATAATTATCTTTATAGATAAACACTTCGTTTTAAAAAAATATAATTTTGTGATAAATAATTTGTGTAATAAAAAAATGTCGCATTATAAGAAGATGTCAGATAAATCAATTCTTACGCAAAAAAAAAATTCAAATTATTGCTTACATGTCAAGTTAGATAGGCGCCTATGTAAATATTTTTTAATTTGATTTAAAATTTAAGTATTGAATAATTTTGATAAAATTAAAGTGAGATCACACATGAATTCTGAGTATATCAAAGCAATATTATCCTGAGTATTATCATTTGCTTTGATATACTCGTATATAGAAAGCAACAAACATAAAAAAATAAAATCGATTTGAAAACCTTTTATGAGAAGTTACAAAAATAGGACTTACCAATGATATAAAGATTTACGGTAGAAATCCCTAAAAATCAGACATCTAGCTAACCTAGTCGTAAAATTTTATTCCAGAAATATTCCACTATATTCACCCTTTCTTACAAGCAAATGAAAAAAATATACACGAACTACACCCGGCATCAAATTACAAGCATACTACTACGAAGAAAATGAAATATTTATCTACACCCTCCCTATCTACCCCTATAATAAAACTAGCGACCAAACATTGTAGAACAAATTTGCAAATAAATTCGTGTACAAAAATTCTAAGGGTTGGAAAATGGATGGGCCTTACTCCTTTTTTTATGAACCCCTTCGTCATGGTGTCGTAAAATCGCAATCTTTTCTTCTCTGGGTTTTTTCATGTCCTGGTAAAATGGGATACGTACACTCATTCTTTTATTATTTAGATATTTATTAGTGTTTGGCAGGAGTGTAATATACATTTTGCTGGTGTACACCATGGTGTACGAAGACAAAAGTAAATATTCGCCTACTCCAGTAATAAGGTATGGCTTAAAATGGAAAACTGTAAAAATGACTTTTCCAAATGGATCGTGCTGTCCAACTCACGACAAAGAGAAGTGATTTAAACACTTCGTTGTAAATATACTCCTAATGCTGATAAAATTAGCTATCTTTCTAAGCGATTCCCAAATTGTCTGATTTTGTGATGTAAAGAAAAGGTTATCTATACATAAAAGAGTGAGTTTGACTAGTTAGTAAGACTGGTATTTGCTAGGAATCGACGTAGTGCCTAAACCGTTGATTCTAAATAAATTTGGCGGATGTATTCATTATATATAGAGTGTAGAATTTGTAGCGGTTAACGCCGTGATTGACAGCTACTAGTACATAGTTATTGAAATAGAATGTTCTATATTAATAAAGATATTTTAAACATTAAAATACTTTGTCTTAGTTCCATATGTACCACTACTCTCGTCTTTGACACTTATATTATTTTCACTCAAAAAAATAAAGTTTAACAACCTCATTATGCTTAGTTTATCAAATTCTTCATTTATTCAAATAGTATTTAATTTACCAGCAGCTTATAACGCCAAGGACCTTTACTAAATGTTATCTCGGAAAATCACAACACTACTTAAAGCCAAAAACCAATCTAAAGTTGGCTTTGTTGGAACGTACAAGAGGTTGTTTGCCTATAGAAACAATAACTGCTTTGAGATCTTGGGAAGTTCACAGTCCTATGGAACTTGAGCATTTCTGTCTTTATTTTTATCAGTAAGCAGAATTGTTTAGATATTTTAGTAGCCGATATGTAATCCAACTGTTAATTTTTGTTTTAGTGAGTCATTACATTGCTTGTAAGAAACTGTTTTAGGCCATAAGGCAACTTTGGCTCGCGTTACGTTTTTTCCCCGAGATTAAAACAGAAAATCAAACAAGCAAGTCGATAGTTAGTTGCATAAGATAGGAGAAGGTGAACAAACAAACCAACAAACAGATATTATGTGTTTTCAACTGATTCGGTACACTATTATTATTTAAAATAGGTTTCAGAAAATACTTAATATTTTAGATAACATTATAGATAAAAACTTTGATTGCCGTCTTGTTTCCATCTTAATTTCTTTGCAATATTGATAGGAACTTTAACTCTCAGAATTCGTTTAATAGTATATTAGTACTAGTAGCTGTCACCCGCGGCATTGCTCGCCATATAAATGGCATATATGGAAGTTTGAAATTCTGAACCCCTATTTGACCCTTATGCCCTATTAGATTTGACTTTATTTTTGAAGGGTTGATGTTCCAAACATCCTTTCTTAGTACATCCCTACACCCTGTAATGAATACACTCTCCAAATTTTATGTCTTTAGCTACAGTGGTTTAAGCACTGCTTTGATTCCTTGGCAATATCACTCATTCAGGACTTACTCTTTTATATTTATACAGGTTATTTTGATATGAAACTCGAGTAGTGCATATAGTAACTAAAACGCAGTATATTTAATTTATCTCTATTTAATAAATCTCGCCCACGCGGTGCGCATACATATTGATCTAAATTCGAAATGATTCTAGGTTTAAACCAAGAGCGTTTTCTTCAAAAGTGAGATTGTTCAATATAATAGTGATAGATTCACGTCCTTCGGCCGAGGTTTGAGGAAGTCCATGTAACGTTTGTTATTCCATCCGTTATCGAGTTGTAAATCCTAGCCGAGTGAAACGTGCGTACCGAGGAACTTCTAAGTATATTATATTCGCTACTTGGAATTAGATTATCTAATCGCCGTGTATGATACGGCATAAATCTCTGTATAGATTGGTTGTTATCAAAATATCAGATGAGTTTGTAATCAAATGATAGTAAAGTAAAGTAAAGTAATATTTATTGACCTTTAAATAACGTTCGTTACAGGCAAGTCTTATTACATTTGAATGAATAATTACTTAAAAAATTTAACTTACATATCTCATTTATATACAATTACTTAATATTAGTTCTTAGTTTAATAGTTTTCATGACAAATATTTACATTAAAATTGCTTTGTTTAGTTATTATTAATATTTTATAATGGTTGTTTGTTACACAAGAACGATGATTCTACAAGCTGCATTGACATATATTCGCTGAGTTTATAAAAAGGATTGCTTTCAAAAAAATACTTCAATTTTTGTTTGAATGTAATAAAATTGAGATCCATTACACTATTAGGTAATTTATTATACATCAGTATTTTGGTATAAAGCCCCTGCTTCTTACATTTAGCTAATCTATTTATTGGTAGGATTCGCCCTTTTTTATTATTGCGTGAAATTCTTTTTTCCGGTATTTCCCTATCCTCGTGTACTTCTAATAAACAACTATAAATATAAAGTGATAAAACTGTCATTATTTTATCTTTTTTAAAGTGTTTTCTCGCAGGACTACGTTTTTTCAAACCGTTAATTGTTCTTATAGACTGTTTTTGACATTTTAAGACTTTTATGATATCTTTAGCATTTCCCCAAACAGTAATAGCGTATCTTATAATAGAATGCACGTAGGCATAATAGACAGAGATGAGCGACTTTTTATCTAGTAATGGCTTAAGTTTAAATAAAGCATAATTACCACTTGCCATTTTCTTGCAAATTTTATCGATGTGCGCATTATGGCTAATTGTATTATCTATTGTATAACCTAGAAATACATTTGTTTTACTAATGGGATTCCCGAAAATACCTAACTTTGACTGATACTGCATAGAGATGGTTTTATCAGAGTTAAGAACAATTCCATTTGCGTCAAACCATTCCTTTAACAATTCCATAACGATACTAATTTTATTTTCTAAATTATGTATACATTTGTCTCTGATACCTACATGTGTGTCATCTGCAAATAAATTTATGTGAGCCCAACTTGGCAATGCATTGGTAATATCATTAATATATATCAAAAATAAGACTGGGCCTAAAATAGAGCCCTGTGGTACTCCAATTGACATCCTACCTTCTGTAGAAATTTGTTCATTAATCGAGACAATTTGACTACGGTTCTGTAAGTAAGTTATCATCATATTTAATTCATTGCCTTGAAATCCGTAATATTGCATTTTTAAAATCAATATATCGTGCCTCAAACAATCAAAAGCTTTTGAAAGATCACAAAAAATACTTGCACATTTATTTGACGTATCTAAGGATTCTAGAATGTAATATACTACTTTTCTTATAGCCATTTCTGTTGAGCGGCCTTTTCTGAATCCAAACTGTGACATTGTAAATAAATTATTTTCTTCAAAGTATTTAACGATTCTCGATTTAATGATAGCTTCTAAAATTTTTGATAAAGTTGGCAAAATGCAAACGGGTCTATAATTACTAATATCCTCTATATCCCCTTTTTTAAAAAGTGGGATTACCCTACCCGGTTTCAATACGTCGGGAAATATTCCGTCAGTTAAACATGAGTTTAAGACAATTAATATTAATTCAAATAAATTATCGTTATTTATTATTAGGTTCCGTAAAGTCTTAGTACTCATATCATAAATATCTAACGTAGGTTTTTGCTTCATGTTAACTACTACCTTTTTGAGCTCAGTATAATCTACTGGTCCGAATGAAATAGATGTCAACGGTTTACTACAGTAATTTAAATACTTTTTGCAATCATCCGCGTCAATTTCTAGATTACAAGTTAACGTATGAGCTATGTTGCGAAAAAAATTATTAAATAGAGTAGCAATTTTTTTAGATTCTGTAATACTTGCTCCGCTTTCGGTTTTTACTGATTTTATTCTATTACTTGTATTGCGTCGCGTATTTTGACCTGACTGTTCGTTTATAATTTTCCAAGATTCTTTAATTTTATTTATTGATTTTTTTATTCTATCTCTATACTGTATTTTTTTTGCTACGACCATTGTTTTACGTAATATTTTTCTATACTTTTTAATGTTTAATTTTCTTGTTCCGCTAGGGTCAACCTCTTGAAGGATTTCCATTTTGGCTAAATTTTTCTTACTAGTTTCTATACCTAAAGTCGACCATTTTTTCTGAACATTTATTACTTGTTTTTTCATTTTTGGAAAAGCTATGTTATAGTAGTATATCAAATCATCGTGTAAAATCCTCGTTCTTGCGTTCGCGTCACTAGTCATTAGTATTTCTGTTTTTATTGACATATAATTTTTGTTAAACAAATAGTTAAAATAATTAAGGTTATTTTTTGAAAAATTTCGAGCCATATAGGCTGTATTTTTACTATTAACATTTTTGGTATTGAACAATTCTAATTTAATTACATTATGGTCTGATAGTTTACATCCTAAAACTGATCCTCTACAACCACTAAAATTTACAATAAAGTTATCAATGCATGTTGAACTGGTTTGGTTCCTTTTATTTGTCTCGGTTCTAGTAGGTTCATTTAACAACCATTTACAATCAAATTTCTTTAGTATGCCGTCAAGTTTCTTAATATTTTTATCTACTTTTAATACATTTAAATTGAAATCACCTGCTATAATAATTTGTTTCTTTTCTTTGCAAAGTTTATTTAACAGTTTTGTCAATAATTCAAAAAATAAATCTATATCATATTCTGGACGGTAAAGAGCCATAATTACTATTTTTGATAACCTTAACTCTAAAGCTGCTAATTCAAAATTTGTTTCAAATGACATTTTATTCAAATCGTTTCTAATTTTAAAATCTAAACCATTTTTAACATATATCGCGGTCCCGCCATGTTCAAAAAATATTCTGTTAAAGTAAGTCGCCAGTGTGTAGTTCTCGACATTCATCGCCTGCATCTGATGATCTTTTCCCCAGGTCTCTGTCAAGCATAACACATCACAATCTTGCTCATTTGCTAAGCTTTCAATCTCTAAGTACTTTTTGTGTATACTACGAACATTTGCATGAAGAATTATTGTTCTAGAGTCGGTGTTTGTGTAATTTGAAAATTTGAATTGTCCGGATTTGTTGTGTTGTATTGGCACCGAATGAAACGCAGTGTTGAAGAATTATTAAATTTGCTGTCTACGCATGCTACAACATTTTCCATTACAAAGTTCTTCAGAGTATTGTAATTTTTAATATTTTCGTGTCGCACATTCGGGTCGAGATATTTGACATTTTCGTTATTTTTTGCTATATTAGCTATTTCACTGTTAATATTGTATATCTCTTTGTCATGTGTGTAATTGTAACGCAGGCCAGTGATAATAACTTTAAATTTCCGCTCGGGACTAATTACAATGTTATTCAAAGTTTTTATGTACTTTTTAGGATTATAGTACAGAGAGTTTTCATATTTCGTAATTAATACTGCTACGGTATCTTTTCCAGTTAGATTTTGAATTTTTTTAGAATAATTTTCCAATATTTCTTGATAACCAGCCGCTGGTTTGCAGTTGTTGGTGGCTTGGCAATTCGTTTTTTCAATAATTTTTGAAGCTAATCCTTTACCGATGCTGTCTGAAAATATTACAGTATTTGAGGTTATTTTGGTTCTTGAAGTTTTGGGCGCTGTGGGTTTGTTTATGTTTTTAGACTGGGATTTTTGCTCTAATTGTTTATTATTTTTTCTGCTACTAGGCGGTAAAGGAGTTTTTACGACGCTACAATTTTCTTCGTCAGACTCTAATGAACGTGTATTATTAACAAGTTTCTTTTCGTTTTTCTTTTCCGAAATAATTTTCTTTGAAAAAGAACCTCGTCTTTTAGGCGTACTCATCGCTTCTGTAAAAAGTTTCTTCCACTTCACAGTAAGCGTCTCTTTTTTTGATTATATTTCATTGCCTGATTAATGTCTAGCGAGCAAAGCGTCTCTGCATTGTGTCTGGCATGTTTCATCTTTGATCTGAAATTTCGTAATCCAACCAATCTTCACAAAAACTTCAAATTCTCGAATATTTCAATCTATGACTTTTTAATGATCCATGAACTGGTTGATCGGAGGGCTGCGTGCGATTTAGTTAATCACTCTGTAATCAAGGCGGTGGATCTTACGTGTCGGATCAAAACTAACCACCCTGAAGGGAAATGGAGGAGCTTCGCTTGCACTGCAGTTGTACGTGAACAACTACTACACACGATTTAACTAGTGATTAGTGACGGGACTGAAATAATCAAGCTTGTTGCATTAGGGTTTTTAACTTGTATTTGGTACTGCAATTACTAGCAGGTATTGGGATCAGAGAGAACGCCTTCGGACTAAGTCCGACTGCCCAGCAATAGAGATATTAATATTGGCCAACTGTGTTATAGGAAATTAACTGCATTTTTCTAAGTATCTCATCCTGTGAAGTCTATGTACTTATTTGGACCGTATAATTGATGTTTGCGTATATAAAATCAATGTACCTAATATTTAGAATAATAATAATAAATAAAGCTGTGGGTAAGTGCCTTATTTCATAAAAATAATTGCGACTAATTTATTACGATTATAAAAAAATCTACAAATAAGGAATCTAACACAAGCCCTGCGGGTTCATAAAACTCAAAATGGTTTATCGGTCGGGTTTAAGGACAAATTACAATGAAGTTAAAAACTTCATAGACAAACTTTAACCCCCTGACTTCAGTGGGTCAAAAATTGGCTAATAAAATTAAGAGACCGCGAAATGTAACTGTCAGAGAGACATTCAAACAGTAATTATGGCAAGTTTACCAGTTTTGTATAAATGCTAATTAGGAGAAGTTTTAAAATTGTTAGAAGTTTTCGGAAGTTGCCGTTTTCGAGTTTTGTTGCCAATTGTTAACTGTGGTAGGGAAGTAATTATGTTACCGGGGAATATGTTGGGAAAGTTTTAAACGCATGTAACAAAATTTGCGAGAGTTTTATTATGTAGGTATAATTAGCTAGCTCGTGGGTTCGTTCGTCAACTGATCCCGCTGCAAATCCCGCGGAATGAGTAGACCTTGTCCATGTTTGAACCGGTCGACTTATCGCTCTTTAACATTTCTTATGAGTAGAGTAATGAAGTGAGTAAAAAAAACACAAAATTGTTATGAAACTATTAGTTCTGCGAACCGTTTGACCCGCATGCAAGTATTGTGCGATAAACACCCATAAGTACAAGGCTGTTTTGCATATCCTACCACGGTGGCCAAATACAGATTGAAGACTTCATTTTATTGCATGTTGTCAAATAAGTTTCCTCACAGTGATTTTCTTCGTCATTAAAGTTAAAAATCCATAAAATAATAATAAATCAGATAAAGTTCAGCATTATTATAGTTAATAACGATACAAATACTAATATTTATTTGGCATTAGAACAAGAACAAGAGTTTAAGAACAAGAGTTTAAGAATCCAGTGGCTTTGAACTAGTATTCACTGTGTTATGGTAGACGGTGACTTCTCAATTAACAAAATTTTGCATGCTATGCCTAACAATCTATAAAACAACATTTATTTATAAGTCTAAATTAAAAATAGAACGTACAAATAAAAAAATTTAAAAATGAAGTATCCATAAAATTACACGTATACTAAGTATGTGTTCTAAATAATTTGTTGTACTTATAACGTCTCTATGTGAAGTGAAAATGAAGGTTATAGAGATGGGTTTAAAGGTTAGTGCGACCCCACAATAGTTATGTATGTATTATCAGTTTCAATACATATATTTATAGCACAAACTTATAAAACATGATGAAATTTTAACTAAAACTATACATAGGTAGTTATAAACTATATGTACAAAAGCAATACCCAATAATTAAAACTAACTTAAATCTAAACCGCTGCCAGTTGGTAGAGTACCCAAAATGCTGGACCCATTGCCTCGTTGACTGACAATACTGATGCGCTGACCCACGTAGAGACCAGCATTTTGGTTTCGAGTAGCGTCAACCAGACGTATTATTAGGTTTTTGAAAAATAATTTTGCTCCCGGTCCCCAAGGCCCGAGAGTTTCAACGCCAAAGGGCTCAAACATATAACCGCTATTTAAATTACTATATTTGCGCCTTTTGAGCCTTCAGCTGACTCTGCCTTGTTACTAGTAACTGGAAGATGACACGGTACAAGAGTATCGATGCAAGTAGTGTCCCACACTAAAGGCCGCCTTATCTATAATAAGTGTCATGCCGTCGGGTCTCTTACCATCGCTACGCAAAAGACCACTTGGTTCGAGAATAGCCGCACAGTTAGCGGTGGTATGAGTCCGGCGAAGGATATCGTTAATGCTAGCGTGACGGGGTACCCTGCCCGCACTTTTCGAGCAGATAGGCCATGGTGGCCGAGCTGGTCGACATTTGCGCCAATTTTCAAATTTTCAATACTAACCTTTGCAACGGGTTGATATAAATTCCGATTACGAAGCAAAATAACTTACTCATCTAAATTCTTCCATTATCTTCTTTTTGAATGATAATTTGGCAGAAAATCAAAGCTCTTTTCAACAATATCCGCTCAATGCCTACTTTTGGCTCAATCAAGACTCTTTGATAACTTCAAGCTAAATTGGGCGTGTACTTTATGTATCGAGTTCGGTGAAGGGTAATGACTAGTTCGACAAGTCAATGAACTTGTTAAATTAATACTTATAAAGAAGAGCATTATTTGATAATTCTAATTTTTTTTCTTCTTCTTCTTAATATAAAAAGAGGGTCAGGCTATTTACATACTGGACCAATTTTAATGATTTTTGGACTTGTCTCCGCCTTTAATAACTAAATAACTACACTAAAATATCGATAAAATAACAAAAATATATACAGAAATATTTAATTCAGCCACGCAGAAGTAAAATTCACCCAATATTAATCGTTCCTATAAGGGGTGTGATAAAGGAATAGTCATATTGTGGATATTCCTCCGCTAGTGGCGCTGATCAAGTTGCATGTTGTCTTTCAAATTGTACAAACAAAAGCTAAAATAAAATATTCAAAACTAACGTTGTAAGATAAAAATTATGACCTTGTGTTACAACTCATATATCATCATCTTCTTGACCTTATTTCACTACGTGAGGTCGGCACAGCATGTCTTCCTCTTCCATACGAGTCTGTCAGCCGTCATCTTTTCATTCACTCATATACTTCTTTACACAACTCATTCAGGTCTTCTCAGGTCGCCCCCTCCTTGCGCTACCGTAATCAAAATTTATACACTATTTGTTTAAGCACGTACTATCCACTACAAACTACCGAAAAAAATTCAATAAATTCAATTTACTTCCGATTTATGTCTCAACTTCAATTATTTAAACATAAAAAATACTATACAGTCCCATTACTAAACTAACTTATCTATTATACCCCAAACTAAACATATAAGATTTCCATCTACCATTAATTGCAAAGCACGCCTCTATTTGCCGATCCAAACACTAACAATTTACTTATGCAAATCGGGGTTCACCCCAAAAATGGGCCTCAAAAGCAACCCGATTGTTAGTCAAGCGACTCCACTAACTTCATTTATTATAGAAGGCTAGTTAAATATTCAGCGAGGCCCGACCGCACCTGTTACCGGGAAAGCAGCCGAAGACTGAAAAACTTTTAGCGGAAACGCGTAAAAATATAAAATATAGGTAAAGTCTCAGGGTTGTGCAAATGTCGCTGTTGTTGTGAACAAGGTTTTGTGAATTTTTTGTTGGTTCAGCGCTTAAAGCGATATTTAGTTTAGACAACTATTATTTTTTGCTTCAATTTACTGAAGTCGTGAGTTTAGGAACTGAATAATTTAATTACTCATTATGAAACAAAAATTAGTTAGTGCAGTGCCGTTCTACACAGAAAAACAAGTAGGAACTCATACAAGAACTAGCAGATGCTAATAAATATTTAGTAAACTGGTAAAAGTAGTTCTCGGAGGTAATGGTCTAACTAAAACTTGTTGACATAATTTAACAGAGATGTGCCTTATCCCCACAGGGACCTATTTTTAAATTGATTTTCTCTCGAGTAATTGTAAGAAAATACAATGTTGTATACAGTAACACTTTATTGTCACCACAAAAATATAACATAAAAAGAATAAAAAACAAAGAACGTGCCACAAAAGGCGGTCTTACCGCTAATGAGCGATCTCTTCCAGATAACCTTTATAGGAATGGAATTTTTAAATAAAATTACGTACTCCCTACATACACGCATACAACATCCCTATATCCTTTCGCTAAAACAAGGTTTGGTCCCACGAAATACCTAAAAGACAAAAAACCAAAAACATCGTGAGGAAATCATACCATAGTGGTACGGTATTCTCTAATGCTCGCCTAGTTCAAGTTGTAAAATCTATCGCCAAGCAGCTAGCGGTGTGTTCCGGTGGCCTTCTTGAAAACCAATGTACTGATTAGGCATGCTCCATCTATTATACCCTCAGTTTCGCTGACTCCCGTAGTCGTGCGAGTTTGTGATCAAATGTCTAGCTGTCTTTAATAAAAAAAATAACCGAAAGCACAGTGTTCTCATATTTCATTATTAACCATTTTCATTTCAGTTCATATTACCTGCTTTTATAGCACGTCTTAAAAATAACTATTTATACCTTAAAATAAAGACCACCATGTTGTTTTATTTCCAACCTTGAGACATCTTTTACACCGACCTTCTTCATTTTTTTATAGCAGAGCCAGCTATTAGGTACTCCTAACTTGTTCTTACGAATGTATATCTACGGCAATTTTTTCCTTCACTGAAAATGGGTTTGTGCCAGTTCCAGCCAAATTCATATAATATTTCGTTTTATATATATACAATTTTTATCACACATAGTAGTCCTAAAAAATAGTCATTTTATTAACCAAAACCTTCTTATTTACATTAAAATTTTATATAACTGAATACCGACGTGACCTACATACAGGCTACAATAGAAACTACTACATCAATTTTGATTACTTTTTTATGGAACTGTCGTACAAAAAAATAATGTTTGAAAATCGAGCTAAACTTAAATAAATTACTGCTATTATTACTAACCGAATACTGGTCACTTTAATTAAAAACAACATATTGTTTGCTTTTGTATATAAATCGATGGTATATTTTAGGTAAAACCGCGAGATGTTGGTGGTTTATAAAATATTTTTGTATACAGTGTGCCTACAAACTAATAGGCCGCCTAGTACAGCAAGTCACGGGGCCAATTTGGTGAAATGCGCTCTCGGGTGTAAGGAAATAGGCTGGGACGTACTAACTATTTGATATTCTATGATGCAATGTACAAATTGAACAGTAGCTTGGTAAGGCTATTTTAAAGAGCATAGAAGAGAAAAGAGAGCAAAACATTGTTATACAACACACGAAGTAAATTCACTAAACTTTTTAGTCTAGCACTTTTTCAGAGTAGGGCCCGATTAGGTTATAGTACTATGGTTAATGGTTTAAGTTGTTCATTTCTCAATCGAAATACATAATTTCATGTACAAAGAAAAACAAAAATAAACTAAGTATAGTTAAACATTAGGCAATACGGGACAGACAAAAGAAACACATTAATTAAATGTACATTTAGTTTCACATAGAATACTAAACTAAACAAAATTTAAATACTAAATCTAGGATATTTAACACCTAATTTTACAGTAAGAATACACATAAGATTCTTATTATTCTGAAAGATATAGGAAAAAATGATTCATCTACGCTACGATATTATAAAAATGATAATATTAAGTTAATTTAGTAAGATTTTAAAATTGAGAAGTAGTTTTCATATTTATTACTAAGGTACTAAAACCTTACCTTTGTAGAAGATGGAGCCTAAATCTAAGTGATTATTTCTTTTATTATAATAAATAACGCAGCAATATTTCGATAAGTTACGTTAACCTGAATTTGTTTGATAGATTTAAGATAAATAGCCCCTAACGTATCATGTAAACTGTCCTGGCCGGAGCTACATAAATTTTTGAAACATGTCTTTTTCCTCCGATTCCTACAAAAGCTACCACTGTTTTTAAAATAATCTTTCAAAATACGTGTTTTTGAACTAATATACTGTGTAAGATTAGTACACGTGTCTGCAGGTTGTTAAAGTATACTGCGTAGGTCATTATATCAGACGCTCATCGACGTTTACTTAAACTGCTCGCCGTTCGAAAGTAATAGCTTTACAGGTTTTGTTTTTACGCAGATTGCTTCAACACAAGTTGTTTTGTTTACAAAATGTACCTGCGTTTCTTTGAAATATTTCGAGATAAGAATGTTAATTTTGACGCTCTGATAGATGAGGATACCTGTATTTTGCTACGCTTTTCGCCAAGACGCAGCAGGAAATTTTTTGGAAGAGTGCTAATACGTGCAATATTTTATTCGAAATAAGTCTTTTTTTATAAATGAATATTCTATTTTTATTTATACTGGTATATATAATAGGTACATTCATAAAATTAAACATATTTTTTAGATTTTTTATTCTGACCAGTAAAGATAGTTCGGAACTTTTACTACATTACATGAAGTAATCCTGATTAAAATGTTACATATAAATAGATAACTAATAATTTGTAAATATTACAAATAAAAAATAAATTTAACGTTTAATTAAATTTTGTATTAATCATTTTTGATTTTAGAGTAACATTTTTGACAATCTGACATAAGCTTTGGCACTCTACTGAAATAATAGATACTTTTCATAGTAATAATTTAACTTTTATGCTATTATCATGATACCTACTTAGCCACCAGCAAGTCAAGATATAAAAGTATACACTATAATTAAATAACATTGTATGAATACTATGTGAACATAGTAAGTAACATAAAGACAATAACGAACACAAAGTCCGCCTTCCTCGCATCAAAGAAACAACACACAACATAAAAGCTGCTTCGCAATTTTTCACGCGAAATAATGTTATCAGAATTTCGACAACAAGCCTATCTTCAATCCCGCTTGAATGGGCGTTTACAAGCTTACTTTATACGGGAAACTCGCAACGATTCCCTAGAGCCTAATTTGAAGAAGTAGCGTAGGCATCTTTACAACCTAATTATCGCTTCCGAAGATGAGAATACATACTCGTACATACACGTCCAGGCAATATTTGAGAAACGAATTTGTAAAGATATTTACTCATAAACATAAGATATGTGATGCGGTGATGTCTGATAGCTGGTTGAGGTAGTTGATTGCGAGAGTGGAGAAAAGTTACACTGAGTCAAATTAGCTAAGACTAACAACGTGTTATCGACCTAGTGGAAGTTAGGAATGTCTTTCAATGGTTATTTATACAAAACCTGACCGTACTTTACATAGTTTAGTTTTCAATTTTGAAATTAAACCTTAGTTATGTGTACTTCAGGCGCTACTTGAGCAACAGAACTAGGCTTTCATTACAGCACAATATCGTTTAGTGTAGTGTATCACACTATGTTCGCCAGAGTGTAATTATCTAAGTGAATAACAGCGCTCGCTTTACATCGCGTAACATGAAAAGTTTGCATGAGTAAGCAACTTTACATTTTGTTTTGCTAAAGGCCTCTTGTTGCTTAGTCCTATACAAACTAAAGATTCTTGTAATATCTTTCACATGCTTTTCGTTACATTTTGCTCTTTACGTTTTCTACTTACGAGCATTTATATTCTAGACTGAACCTTTCGAGAACAATTTAGTTTGTTAAACTGAAACTATTACTTTTACGAGGGAAAGTTAATGGTTGTGAAATGCCCAGTGGTTATTACCTTTATAAATATATACCTTGACTTGCGTTGACGTAAAATTTTATTGTATTCGATTTTGGTAAGACTCAGTTACATTTGTTTGTTTTTAAAAATAACTTAAACGCTATTTTCTATTAAGAATTTTTTTTTTCAAGTAAGGTAACTTTAGCAAAGGCTAAAGTTATAGCTTAACTAGACGTCATAGTTTTTATAAATTATCACTTGTATTACAGTATAGATTTACAGATAATTCAAATCCTTCAACAAACTAAAAGAGTAGTATATTTTATTAGTTTCTATATATATTTTTTAATACTTTATAATACATTTTCATCAACTCATAATGGCATGAGCCATGGCAGAGAAGGCGATGTCTTGTACAAGACGCAACGTTGCAGGTATCTTATGTGTTGCTTAGTAGACGCCTTGGAAAGTGTCTGGCGAGATGGAATAACCTTATAAACCGAATGTTGTGTTCATTATTTTAATCGTTAATTATGGCATCTGCATAAGCTTGTATTACACTACAATTTAATTATAAAACTAATCGTGTACGCGTAAAATAAAATGAACATTAACATCGCACTTTGGGCAATTTTAAAACTCGGTGATGTTAGAAAAATACTCCCTAAAGTATTGCAAAAAATCCTTGTATAAGAAGTAAAATAAATTTCCAACCTAAATCAAGGAATATAAACTATCTGTTACCCAGTTCTGGAAAATTCCTTCGGTCCTTCTAGGAATGAATTAAGATGCTCCCGAGCTGTATTCAGGACATTCTGAGCAGACTGTCTTGTAGAATCTAGAGAAATATAACACAGATTTATCAAACTGGAATTTGAATAGATAAGTAAGTAAAAAATAGACATTTTTTTTTGGATAATGCCTAAAGATAAAATAAGGAAACGGTATTAGACGTGTGCATTTAGCGAAAATTCGACGTGTTTTAAACGATGGATCTTCTATGTGGTGTATCTATACCTCTAATATAGACAATATATTTGAGGCTTCCAGCACTAAAATAATCACTCAAAATAAAAAATAAACAATATAAATAGTTTTTATTTGCGGACATCAACAATATACAAATTCAAATTCTAAAACTACGCTTTAAAAAAATATTAGTTCCAATTTTTTTCCATTATCTGTGATCTGCAAGCCTTTACATATCGCTCATACATTTTTTTTCTTTACGTGTGAGACACTTCAATATCCTGCAAGTTTTCAGGTCTGTGAAAAAACCGATCTAGTACGAAGATTTATGTAGAGACCCGTCCGCTCCGTAACTTCTACTTATGAACATAGAATTTTTCGCATCTTGATTTGTAGTAAGATTTTGAATTTATAAAATACAGACATATACAGAAATATCTATAGTTAAATTATATAAGCAAGTAATACTTCAAAAGATTATAACTAACCTCAATTTTATCAGTGATTTTGATTTAGAAACCAAACTACCTACTCAGCAGATTTTGCTATTAATATATTGGCACCTGATAAAAAATATAAAAATAAAAAAACAAATCTATATCTGTCGGCACTAAAAAATCATGTAACATACATTTAAAAAACAAAATATATGAAATATTAAATTTGAATTTAATACGAAAAGGTTTTGAAATCGTTATATCCAAAAATACTCATATTCCAATTGAGATATCTCATTAACAATGTTAACTTTAAAACAGTAGACGTGTAACAGACATAGTTATAATGTAGGTTGTCCCACTACAATCCTAGGAGGCTTCAACACAGGCTCCCGAAATAACGCAGCAGCGTCGGCCTATTGATCAAGTGACCTGTATCACGTAATCAACTCGACCTCTTTATTTGACAGACACGACTCGTGCTGTTTTTATACGACTGAGTAAGAAGGAATGTTTTGTTCCTAACCGATCTCCAAAAAAGAGGAGGTTCTATATTCTATGTGTATTTTTACTGACTTACCCAAAAAAGGAGGTGCTTATTTCGACGGGTTCTTTTAAGTTTGTTACCTTATTTTTCTGAGACGGCTCATAATAATTATCTTGTTTTATTTTTCGCTCCTTAAACCAACTTGGTGGTTTGAATTCGGTTTAATTAATAATTTATTTTTAATTTTAGCACACGTTTTTTACAATTCTATGTTTTTATTCATATCTCGCCGATTTTCCTTTCCAGACAATAATCATTACATTTAAACAGGATTATCAGATAAGAATGTACTAAGTCGATATGGTGATTGAATTCATAATGCTGAAATAAATGTTCCAATATATTCTGTTTTGATCCGATAGTGAAAGTTGTTCTTCATAATATATATTAACTCTTTTCTCTTAGTACACCTCTTAACTTAATTGAATGTAAATTTTTCTTGTCATGATGCCATATGTCAACTCCCAAAACATCCTACTCGTAAATAAGAAAATTCAGCAAACATCAGCGAAACACGAGTGCAGCGCTTACGTATCGATCAAATGACCTCTCCGCCGCGTAATCAAGTCGACCCGCGTTGATAGACGCACTTCGCACTGCTTTATACCGTGCCTCGCGCCATAATTCTAACGCGGCATTTACATCGTCATGCAACTTAAGTAACTCCCAGCCGGAAGATGATTTTCCTACTCAAAATTTTACTATTTTTTTATTTTACCTTGCATGGAATAATAGTCATGGTCTTTTTTCTCTGACTGAATGGCAATAGCAATGTATATTATGCAAAATAACTGCTATTTTGTGGTAGTTTTTTCCTTTTGACTTGCTCTAAACAAACGTGGAGAGTGAAAGTATCACGCTATATTTTTAGAGTACGTTAGATTATATATTTTTGGGCAAGACGAGGTGGGGTATCTAAATCCAAAAAACCCAATCCGATTTATTTTTATTTCGGTGTATGTGATCTTAATAAGTTTTTAGTCTAAAGCAGTGCACCGAACGCCAGGGTTGCTCACAATATTCTCCAAATCGGTTAGTTTGCTTTGCAGCTCTGTTTGCAACACGCGTGAATGTGTAAATGCGGCCGCATGTATACGTGCGTGCCTCAAATATTAGAATCGATAATGGTTAACTATTAGAAGGCATGTTTGGAACACGTTTTCTTTGGTAATGGCGTTGGCGAATGCGTGAACCACGAACCTTTAATTATTATTATTTTTGTTTTATGAACCTAGATTTGATACAGCCTAGAAATCTTATAGATTAGATAGAGCTTATTTTTATGAGATACTAGCTGTACCCGCGACTTCGTTCGCGGTTGCTAACTTTGCATAAATATATCAGAGGGACTTAAAAAATTAGAAAATGTATATCAGTGCTCCTTCTGAAAGTCTTACCATTGTTAAATATACAATACGGTAGCAGTGTTTTTAACTGTAAATTTGATTAATTAAATCAATACAGAAGTTTGCACAATTATGTTCACCATGAGTGGTAAATTTTTAAGAACTAATGATAACTGCATAACGCCTATTTCATTTTGCAAATTCAGCACTTATTTTAACCCATAGTTATTTTTTTTTTCTCATAATTAAATTACCATAGTTAATTTTTTAACTATTCTGATTGACCATTTATTTTTTATTCAAGACAGGTAGGCATTTGACAGCCAGCTCGCACGATCACAGAATTCAGCGACACTATGGCCCCTAGACGGAACATGCCTAGTCTGGAATACGTCTATAGTCTCCTATAGAAGACCGCCGCAATATACCGTTAGGTGCTTGGCGACAGATTTTTCAATTTGAGGGAGGTGGGAGCTTGCCAGGCAAGTGTTAAAAATGCCCTGCCATCATGCTATTGTTTCTCCACTATGTTTTCCTTCAACGGAAGCTGTAGCTCTTCTTGCATATTACCTAGAATTGAACCTCGTAGCTTTCGCACGGCAATCTACCCCCATTAGCTACTCGGTCACCATCGCTACAAAAAAATGTGGACGCTGTGTTCATAAACGCGCTGTTATATCATAAAAAATTGCTCTATCTATCCATCTATGTATTTGTATCCTTTTTCTGTCTTCGTTGTACCTCTTAACTGAGCATGATCTTGTTCTGTAATTGTGTCATGATTTAACAAGCTCTATAATAACAATAATAATATTTAAAAATAATATTATCTGATACATTATTGTAATCAAATCTAATATTATTATTTTACCTCCAATACCACATCCAAAAAAAGAAACATCCAAATTAAAGCACGCGTTACCGAGCTATAGTAAAAGACGACTTTCATCCCCTCTCTCACGGGAATCTCCACTTATTTTCGCGATAATATCATTTCAGGTAGACCTTTCTAACAAAAAAGAATCATCCAAATCTCGTTACCGTGTTATAGCTAAATGCGACTTTCATGCGTCCCAAGGAAACCCCCAGTAATTGTCGGGATAACATCATTTCAGTAAGACTTTTCTAACAAAAAAAGAATCATTCAAATCATAGCACGCGTTTCTGAGTTATAATTAAATACATCTTTCATCCCCCCTCCCAAAGGAACTAATACTAATTTACGGTATAACATCATTTCAGTTTGACCTTTCCAACAAAAAAGAATCATTCAAATCAAAGCACGCGTTACTGAGTTATAATTAAATACGACTTTCGTCCCCCCTCCTACGGGAACCCCCACTAATTTTCGGGATAATATCATTTCAGTTTGATCTTTTCAACAAAAAAAAGAATCGATCAAATCAAAGCACGTGTTACTGAGTTATAATATAGTATAAAAAAAATAATCTTTGCAATCATAATCTATGCCGCAGCTACAAACTCAAAAATAATAATAATAAAGGACTACAATAACGATTTCGTATTTGTAGTAAAATAATTTCAGATAATCCTTTCTAAAAAATAACTATGCAAATTAAATTTCAATAGTAAAAACTTCCTTACTACAACTTTTTATGTAGGCGTGCAATAAAAGATTTTTTGTTGCAACTACAAAAATGAAGTAGTATTTTTTGGGTAAAATAATTTGAGTTACTAACAAAAAAAATTATCCTTACCGAAGCACGTGTTAGCAAGTTATAGTTAAATATGACTTTTATCCCCTTTCTCACGGGTCCAGAATTTTTTTGGATAACATCATTTCAGGTACTCCTTTCTAACAAAAAAAGAATCATCCAAATCGAAGCACACGTTACCGACTTATAGTTAAATACGACTTTCATGCGTCCCACAGGAACCCCTACTAATTTTCGGGATAACATCATTTAAGTTAGACTTTTAGGATAAAAAAAGAATGTTCCTAATCAAAGCACGCGTTACCGAGTTCTAGTTAAATAAGATTTTCATACCCCCTCCTACGGGAACCCCCCCTAATTTTTGGGATAACATTAATTTCAGTTAGTTCTATCTAACAAAAAATAATCATCTAAATCAAAACACGCGTTACTGAGCTATAATTAAAAAAGACTTTCATCCCCCCTCCCACGAGAACCCTTCTGAGTTTAGGGATAAAAAATAGATAAAATCCTACCTCATGGTATAAACCTTAAGCATAACAAGTTTCATTAGAATCTATCTAGCAGTTCCGAAGTTATGGAAAGTCCAGAAACAGACAGACAGGCAGACAGACAAAAATTAAGAAAAATATAGATTTGGGGTCTACATCGTTAATAACATCCCCGGCAAAAGTTTTTTTTTTTTATATATCCAATATACAGAATTTGTCCTGTTACAGTTTTATTATTAGTATAGATTATCAATTAATGGAAAACGTAGTCAGGATAAGAAAATTAATCCCAAACTTTTTTAAGAAGCTTCCCACTTCCAAATGTCCGATTGGAGTCAAATTATGTTTTTTTGGTCATAAAACATTATAATCATATATAACCCCGTAGTTATATACTCGTATTAACTGTACTGGTATCGCTTAGACTAACATTGCTTATACCTGTTTCAGTTCTTTCGTCGCTTACTCTACGCGAATCAACCCAATTGAATTGGTGGCAACCAATGCAGAGGTATCGGCTTGAGTTAGGCATGAAAGAGGTGAAAACAAGTGCAAAAACTTGAATTCATTTTGACATCGTTGAAATCACCAATTTTACCTAACTCTTGTTTTCATCCATGTCATGCCTAATTCTAGCTTATAGCAAGTTTCATGATGGATACGGATGATGGTTTTAGAAAAATCCGTTCTAAACATGATAATCCAATCGAGTAATTAAGTAATGTATATTTGAAGCATTTCACACCTAGATGATAGTAGAGTCTGGTGATGCAGCTAAAAGATGACTAGTCTATAATATAAAAATGAATCGCTAAATGTGTTACTAAGCGCAAATCTTGAGAACAGCTAATCCGTTTTAGCTAATTTTGTTTTAGAATATTTCTTGAAGTACTGGGATGGTTCTTACGGAGAGAAAAATTAAAAAACATGCCTGAAAAGATCTAGAAACAACACTTTCTATACTTCCATACAATTGATTCGTAATAATATTTAAAAGTCGATTTGAACTTTAATACCATACCTTAAAGTTTAAGTGTTAGTGGAGAGGTTCCGGGAAGGCAAAACAATTGAGTGACGTTAGTATCGTATAAATATTTATTTCCATATTTGACAATATTTGCTGACCCGGCGTACAGAATAGCAGAATAAGTATTTAAAAAAAATAAAGAATCGACTGTTAGGCTGCACGAAGTTCGCCGGGTCAGCTAGTCTGTAATAAAATAATAATAAATAGCCCTACCGAGTTTGGGCTTGTTTGATTCATCTTGTTTGCACCTTATGCTTAAAAACATGCTTTTAACGACAATGAAAATATTAAATATATTTTATGAAAAATAATTCTCTTTCTTCATGTAAAGGGGCAATGCTGGCAAAGATTTTATTTAATGTAGTGAAATTAACATAAAAACAAAAAAATATATATAATTTTACATGTAGTGTCGTAGTCTTTTTTTAACCAAATGTAGCAAACTCATATCCATAATATAATCTGGAATAACAACATAACACTCTTTTTCAGGATATACTTGCTATACTTGCTTTATATACTTATGTTATATACGTGTTGCCTGGAAGAGATCGTTTTTTAGATCGTTATAAGGCCGCTACTTGTAGCTCTATATTTTGTTAGAAATTTTCTCTTGTATTTAATTTTTTGTGTGTGTCTGCAATAACGAGTTGATCTATCTATCCATCTATATATTTGTATCCTTTTTTCTTTCTTCGTTGTACCTCTTATCAGAGCATGATCTTGTTCTGTTATTGTGTCATGATTTAACAAGCTCTATAATAATAATAATATTTAAAAATAATATTATCTGATACATTATTGTAATCAAATCTAATATTATTACTTTACCTCCAATACCACGCATTCAGCTTGTTAAATCATGACACAATTACAGAACAAAATCATGCTCTGATATGAGATACAACGAAGAAAGAAAAAAGGAAAACACAACAAACATGGAAATATACAACCATTATGTATTTTGTACTGGCTGATATAAATATATTTCGAGGCACCCTTTTCCTCAAGGGCCGCGAGAAATCAGACTAATGCTTTATAGGAAAACAATGACGATGCAAAACACAAATTTGAATAACACCACAAAATATGCAAATAAAGCATTACCATAAAAAACCTCATTTTGTAAATCGGGAAATTCTTTAAATGTATTTACATAGGATTAACGTTAAATAAGCACAGTCAAATGGGTGCTTTTGGTTGACCATAATGATATTTTGTTCCAGTTTTTACTTTATCATCATTATCAGCTAACTCTAGTCCACTGCTAAACATACGCCTCTCCCAAAGCACACTCCTCGCCCCTATCATAGGCTTTTCGTATCCACCCCCCCTTGTCTGCGACCCTCCATAGTCACAAAGCATCCTACAGTACGTTTATTGGTTCGCGTTCAACTCTACTCAAGACTTCGTCTACCCCTTCGGTAGTCAGTTCTACGGCAAAATTATATGACCAGCCCACTGCCACTTCAGCTTCCTGAGACGTAGAGCTATGTCGGTGACTCTGGTTCTCTAGCGCATCATCATTTCGAATAAGATCGCGCAGATATGCCGAGAATTGCTCTTTCCATAGGTCGCCGAGCAAGTTTAAACTTACCAACTATCTACCATGAGTGTCTAGATTTAAGCTCCGTACGTCATGTGGGATGCTCTGTTTAAAATGTTAAGGTAAATATTTATCGTCGTATTCACCAATAGCGTCCCAATGCTAGACGCGGATGAAGGAGGAGTAGGCCATTAGTCCTCAACGCTGAAAACAGTTGAGAAACGACCCGAGTCACTTTGACAAGCATTTTTTCTCACGATATTTCTTCACCGTTTAGCATATGGAATTAATTCAAATATGCACATGAGTGAAAAACTCAGAGGTGCATGCCTGAACCTAAGATAGAGCCTTTTCACTTGTGAGGCAAGGGCTTTACCGACTAAGCCACTACTAACTTATCTTTTTCTGTATTGATTTTATATTATAGTTTTTTTGCATTGCCTGTGACTTGAAATATCAAGTAATTAAAATGACTGAATCAATCACTATGTATATGAAGTATTTATTTAATATACATAGTTAATAATAAAATAGAAAAGTAGAATCAATAACATATTAGTAGACAAGGTATGATAAGCAATAACAAATCCTATACTGCCGAAACTTTGCTACCGTTCCCCGAAACAAAAGTAGTTGCTTCACTCGCAAACTGGCAGCAAAACACGTACCTCGTTATCCAACGCGTGTTCATAAAATAAAATTCAAAACACTTTTATGATCACACGAGAACAGACAAAGTAATTTTGGAAGAAACAAGTGAGAGTATTAGGGATTCATAATACTTGAGCGGAGAAACTTTTTGTTTACATACAAAAATAAATCAAGGAAAAATGTTTGGAGCCGAGGCGTTGGCGTCTTATGAATATCTAATCGCAGTGAAAAGAGATGAAAGATGTCTCTCCTAATTCGGAAAGACTTATTTACACGTTACGGAAACCGTGTTTTGCATCGAAAGGAAATTTCTGAGCGCGTAGCGGTACGTCAAATTAAATTTGTTGACGACACTAAGATAATTTTTAATTTTTTAAGGTATTTTTATGATTGAGAAGTATACTACACCTAGTTATATATTATGAAATAATTTATGTAATCAGCATAGATTTTTTTAGCATTTTCTAAAAAGTAAGAATAGTTTCTTCCACAATATACCTATGTGTATATTTATTATTCGATAAACTTAATGCTAAATAAATAACTAGTAACGTATCCGCGGCGTTACCTGAGAAAAATTTGAGTAAACTTTGAATCGTTGAACCCATATTTGAACCCGGTAAGGGTTGAAATTTCAAAAATCCTTTCTTAGTACATACACAATTACACGCTATAACGAATACCATATTGCATGTCCTTAGATTTAGCTGTTAAGGCTCCACGTTGATTGCCAAAAAATATCAGCCAGTAAGTCAGGCCTTACTCTTTTATTCATATATATATATATATATAAAAGTTTCAAGATGTCAGTGTAATATGTAATAGTGTTCTGGCTTGACCCACATTGAATGAAACCACGATACTAGCCATTGTATATTCAGCTAGTTTTAAGTAGAATTTATAAATTGTATAACGAGAGTGGCATAGTCAGCCACCTAGAAAACTCCGAAGTATTTATAAAAAAAAATATTAAGAAAAATGTCAGTGAATACGTAGGGATTCCTGAGTCAGGAATGAATATTTATCATGTTTTTTAACTAATTTCTTCGATGATAATCCTTGTTATCTTTCTAGCAAAATGCTATTCTGTTTCAGCGTTAACTTTATAATTTATTTATATTTTGCGCGTCTAAATGCCTGGGACTACTGAAAATTTTTTCACGAATAATTAAGAATTAGAAGAATAAACGAAGGTCATTATTAACGAACACGTGGTTCCTAAACTGATTGTAGTTCACGGTTCTGCTCTCGATATTGGTCAAAAGTATTAACCGTAAATGATCAAACAAGTAAGGAAAAATTTTGGGTATAAAGAGAATATTCGACTATTCTTATATTTGGTCTAAAACTTCGTCCGATCTGAAGAAAAACCCTTGAGATTCGATAGGTAACAAGAAATACCGTAGATGAAATACTAAATCAGCGTAAAGATTGCTCACATGCGTACGCATGACTCTTGTTTGTCCGCGGCTTGTTTTGTGATGCGTCTTCAAAAGCTTTTTAGTTAACTTTTACTTACGGCGCAAGTTACTTCTTAAAAATATACCTTTTGAAAACGTGCCACATTTGATTTTACATCCACATCCAAATCATGTTCGTTTTCCAGAAGTAGGTACGCTGATGTTACTTCATAGCGTATAACACTCGATGCTCTGCCAAAATCGATTGAAAAATTGTCGTGAGAAACACACTGGGAGACTGTGACGCCATCGCATTACGTATTCTGGCGACGCATCCTCACAAAAGGCGTTATTCAGATTGAAGTACCAAAAATGTGCCACTTTTCAAGAATGGCAGCTGATATTTCTATCTATATTCAAGTATCAAATGAAGATGGTAGGTCTTGCAAATAGATAAGCTGTTTTCTTTATACAGGCATATTCATTTCAAATCACTAAACATGTTAAAGAATAAAGGTTATCTTGTCCAAAAAATAATGCACTTGTCGCGCAGTGACCTTTTTTAAAGACAATGATAAAATCAAGGAACTTTTACATGTAGTTATTCCTAAAGTAGTGTTTCAAATTTAATGTTATTTAGAAATGTATCTATCTCCTCTTTCATCATTTCTTGGTTACAGAACATCCCGGCTTCTGGCTATTTAAGAAGCTCGAAGCTACAGGAGGCCGAAAATGATCCCGCTTATTAGCAGCAGTACTTATTATTGTTTACCTTGCTTATTTGTTTTAATTTACTATGATATAATATTATACCATTTAGTAGATATATGTATGTATTGATTGTATGTATGTATTGATTATATAAATAATATTTTGTGTATAAAGTTAATAAAGTAGGTATATTCTTTATTATATACCGCGTCCTATTTCATTTAATTTTTTCACAATTGTCTCCATCCTAAGGTTGCCTGGATGAAATCGCTTTTTAGCAATAAGGCCGCCACTTGTAGCACTATATTTTGTTAGAATTTTCTCTTGTATTTAATTATATTTTTTTTGTGTCTTCAATAAAGAACTGATCTATCTATCTATGTATGATAGGACTATAACAAGAATGAGCCGTATATTCTGATGTTTTGCTGGCCCCTAATTAGTACATGATTTAAAAATCATTGTGAAGCTTAAATTGATTTTTAACGTATAGATCGATTTATGATGTGCTGAATCGCAACTTTACAGATAGATACGGTATTTTGTAACTTAATATTTCAGAATTTAGTTGCATACACTAGTAAAATAAATAAAATTGAGTACCCCGACATTGCCATTCTGTGGTGACGGCCACCTAGGTTCGTTTTTTATGAAATATAGTATAGTGCTCGCTAATCTTCTTAAACAAACTAAGGGACGTAGTGGGATATTTCTCATTCTCTTCTCATTGACGAATCACCGGTAGCATCTTGACGAACGAAATCCTGGCTACACAAAACTCTGCGCTTACTCTGCGCCAAAGAGACCTGCCGAAAAGATAAATGCTTGCGGGCGCAGCCAAGGTCATTGTGCTAAGATGTATGTCGGGAACTGTAACTGAGCACATTCACGTCTAATTCACTTTTCACACAAATTAAACATTACCATAATTATTTCATTGATCATTATCATGACAAATACTCGTTAAACTATCACCCCATAGTTTTTATCGGAGCTTAATAAAAATACAAACATACCCTTGAAAAACCTCCTTTTTGGCAGTCAGGTAAAAAAAACAGCTGCTTGAATGTGAGAATGAATGAGTGTTAAGTGTTCTAAAAGTTATACACTCACCACTACTATTCGTATGTGTGTCACTAGTCCAATGAACGGCATTTGTCAGTGGTACTAATGACACTAAGGTGCTGTTTTGACATATCAATCCATGTTCAGTACGTGGGTCAACTACAATAAAAACCGAAACAGTTTTTTCAAAACTTTATTGTTTGTTTATAATTACACATGTAATGTATAAGTACGACTGATCGCACTATCCAGTATCGTAATACAGACAATACAACAATTTTAAATACTATTGTTACTTGTATACAATAATAAACTTTTGACATAATAATAACTGGTTATAATTATGAGATTTGCCATTACAATATCCTAATTCAAGAAAAATATCCGACGAAATAGATCTTCTGTTACGTTACACTGAAATAGCTAAAATCGGGATGGACAGTTCGATATCCGATATTTACAATGGGGAAAATATAAATATTTTATTTTTCGATAAATGAGCGTAAATTGCAAATTAACATAAGAAAAAAATGCAGAATTTAATGACAGTTTCTGTCGTGAAAGCACTTCGATATTTTTGTATATCAACCATTTTTTATAACTCTAGGACGGGGATACGACTACATAGATTAATTATAACAAAATAAAAAAATAACTTCTTTTCTCTGTTCACGAGCAAACCAACTTGGAAAGTAGGAATTATAGGAATCCATTTACTATAGATAGTTCATGCCCACAGGAAGAACATGTTTTGGTAATATTATTAATTTTATACTAATATTAATTAAATCAGAGTTAACTATGATATAAAATTAATTCTCCTAAAATATAATTATTAAACTAACCTGTTTATAAGAATCTTATAAGTAATTTTATCATTAATTACTGTAATGTGTGTGGCATAGAAATGGTTTTAAGAAAGTTTGCTTTGTTTAGTATTAAGATTATATAATGTTTTTATGCTTATTTTCTTAAGACCATTTATATTACCAAAATGTTATTTTATATTTACATTTGTTCGAAATTAGTCACGAATTCTCTATATTTTACTTACAATTTACAAACTTAATCAATAATGGTAAAGCTACTTAGGTTGTTTCGTATAACTTTACTCGTTCTATTTACAATCCTTTTATACTTTTAATATTACTTGCCCAGTGATAAAAGATAAATAACGAAAAAAAATTGCTGAAAAACAAATAATTTTAAATAAAAAAAAAACATTAGTTTAGTAAAAAAAACAGAGTTAATTCATTTACTTAAAGTGACTAATATTCATTAAAAAATAATGGATTTTTTAAAATTACTTATCTTTTATCAAAAACGACTATATTTTGTTTTATTATAATATTGTCAGCTGTTTATACTCTTACATTTCTCGTTATGTTCTTGCCATCAGTAAAAATATCGTTTATTTTAATTTTTTTCTAATTTGCTTCCACGTTATGGTCAAACATTTTGATAATTTATACAGATTTTTAGAATATTACTGAAATAAGAAATACAACATTTTACCGATCGTAACTTTTTAAAAAGAAAATATTAATTATATTTGCAATATATTTTAAGTACCAACTCTTTATATGACTGGTAACTGGCAATACCTGACGCCTGTATTTTCAAAAACATTTCAGTACATTTCTCTTTACAACTTTCTCGTTCTTTATGTCTGTCTTAGATCAAACAACTCACATCACTCAAAGTTGATTGAAAGTTTAGATGAAAGCTTTTTCGCGAATCGAAGCAATCTCAAGTAAATTATTTTCTAAATTCAGTATGAATTTGTGTAACCGCCAGATTAGAGGTTTTATGTGTACCTACTTACATTGTAAATAAACTGGTTAAGCGTTCTACGCTCGCATATTTAAGATATATCTTTTAGACTCACTTTCCATTGTAGTAAAAGCGATGCACTATGCCGAGTAATTTTTGTGGCCAGGTGTTTGTGGTAAATCCAGTAAATCAAACACCAAACAAAGATATATGGAATGAATTCTGCTAAGTTACGAATGATGCTTACTTGTTAGAAAAATCGCTTTTAACAGCTAAAAAAAGAAAGCAAACACAATGTTGCGAACAGAAACCGGCTTTCAATACCTATTTAGTACAATAATTACAGAAAACTTATAGCTATCTTAAGGAGATCAGATGTGAAGGTGAAACTAGAAGCGTCATATGTACAAAACACCCTACACAAAACGTTACTACAAGATATAACATAATTGTCGGTAGAAACGTCAAACTATCAATGAATTTAAGTATGCGTGTAGCGAAGCGTACGTTTCAATGGAAAGCGTGCCTAGGAGACATTTATCTGCAAGTATTTAACGTATGTCGCATGTTACCGACATATGACAAAATACACAGTGACGTGACCATTATTTTAAATAAGAAGTTAGTAAATACTTCTTATTATACTGAGTTATATTACACTATATACAACACTATAAGGAATAAGCGATAGCTACACAGTGATTTAGTTTTTATATTGTACATAAACACAACCCACACTATAAAATAGCGAATTTCTTTTAGCTCGTGGTCACAGTCCTTGAAAAGTCTTGATTCTGTTATGAAGTCAAGGTTTTCATCCTTTCATTTATACGTCGTCTCAGATCTAAAGAAACAATTCTTTTACATTTTTTAATTGTGATTTCATTCCAACAATTTTACAAATCGCTAATTAAAATAAAACAATATAAAAATGCCACAATAATATTACAAATCTTAAAGTATTTGACGAGGCTTTAACATACTTTAATAAACTCTGGAGTTCAAAATATACATAGCACACATTTTTTTCTTTACGAAAATATTTGCCTTAATTTTTGAAAAGACACAAGCAGAACCATTCAAATTTTCAACAGCTGTACCCACAAAGCTTATAAGAATAAAATTGATGTATTTACAGTTTGAACATCCTGGTTATGTGTCAGGATAGTGAGATGAAGAGGCATGCCGCTAGGACCAGGCAGTGCGTCGGTGAACTGGGGGCGAAGGCCTGTCCCCGCTGCATAGCCGCCGGGTACTCACCTGACAAAGGAAATATAGAATTTGCTTCTTTGGCAAAAATTAAAACTGCTCTCGACAAAAACATTTAGCGAAATGTCAGATTTGAGAAGCTAGTTTATAACTAAGGACTCATCAGATAATGAACTTTTTTGGAATTACATAATTAAGCTCCACCATGCAGCATGATACTGCAAAGAGCTCCACATACATGGTAGAGGTTCCAACGGTTGTGGTATTTGCTGAAGAGTTATTTTTATTTTTGATAACAATAATCTACCTGCTACATCTTTGCCTGCATTATCGCTTTACATCAGGCGAGATGCTGTCAAATGCAACACTATTTTAGAAAAAAAATGTATACCAATAAATTTCACTAAGTTCAGTTTTCAAGGTAAAAATACACAATCAAGCAAACTAAAATTAATATTTTGCTCAACCATTATCATACAGGCATTCTATCTTTTATCCGTATTATACATCTTCTACGAGGTTTTTCATTTAATTCTGCTATTATTAAATACAGTTATTATTTCATAAAAAAGGAAACGACGTTCATTACAACACGGAAATGTTGCAATTTCATAAAGAGAAAAAGGAAATAAAGGACAAAAGATCTTGTAAAGAATTTTCACGGGCCGCGTACCTCTTAAAATGGTGCGTAATTAAAATTCGTTTACAACGTTATATAAAACATTAACACACTTGTTGGGAGAAAAGGTTTTTCTTATCTGATTCATTGCTATCATTGCTTTAATGATGACATTGCTCCATTTATTTTTTTATGTTTACCATCTCGGAACGTATTTTCTCCTTCCTATATTTAGGAGGACGTTTGTCAAAAAGATTGGAGAAGTTCTTAACGAATATTACTGTCAGATTTAACAAGATTAAATTTGCATGATTTATGTTGGTTTATGACGTTTTCGTAATACACTTTTTATACAGTGCAAGGTCGCCAATTTTTGTCCAAAGATTTAGTACAAGAGGTTCATTTAATGGAAACAAAATTACACTCATTTAGATAAAATATTATTACATTTTGATAAAATATTACCAAATATTGACTTTGTAAGTACTATGAATCGGTTTATTAATCTTTGTAACTATGGAAATAAATTTAGTTATATATTACGAATGTGCCGACCCCACGTATTGGGATAAGGTCAAGACGATGATGACGATGATGATTATAAAAACTTTTATAATTTATAGTACCACCTTAAAGCCCAAAAATTTAAACATTTATGTATGAATAGTGTGACTTATATTTAGGTATGTATTAAGTATGTGTACCTATATTATTTTTCCAAAATATTTTTATAAATTGTGTTTGTTTGCGGTACAGTATTTGTACCATTTCTTTTTTCTATTTTTATTATGGTGCACAAACGACGTAACATTAACATTAAACATCATTATTTTGTTGCAGGAAGAAATCGTTCTAAGTAATAAGGCCGAGTAATATGCTACCGATGTCTGTTTTTTATTGTTTATAAACAATAAAAAACATTCTATTGTATTCTGTTCAACATTGTTCAACATTCTGTTTGCACCAAAAGAAACATATAAATATGTTTCTTATGGTGCAAACAGAAATATTGTTTTGTATCGCATAAAATCTGTCTCTTGTGTATTGATACTCATTTGAAATCAAATTCTTTGGAAATTTCGTACGAATTGTTTGTAACTCACCGTTGAGAACATGCACCGTGACGCTTTTCGCTTGTGCGTTGCTAGGATTGCACTGGTACGTCCCGGTGTCAGAGGGTCTGGCCTGCTGGATGAGGAGGAACGACTTGGTAGTCTCTCCTTTCTCGGTGACCACTGACACGCCCCCGCGAGGGGAGTCGTAGCTTATGATCTGTGGGTAACAAATTTGATAGTACAGGCTGTAAAAGTAGGACTTATTAGGTATAACCTAACAAGTCCTACTTTTACATGAGCATTGATTGATTTATTAATTCTCAATTGTAGACACATAAAGCGTGAAATGCAAATATATAAGTAAGTAACTTTTTATGTTTAGTCTCCCTGTTATTACTTATGCTTTAGTTTCTCTTCATCCAAAGGTTGCATGGAAGAGATCGCTATTAGCGATAAGGCCGCCGCTTGTTGCACGTAATCATAAGTTTTATTAAGTTTATTGTATTATTTATGTGTGCATACAATAAAGATCCATCTATCTATCTATCTATATTATTACCGATTTTCCAAAAAAAGAAGTCACCCAATTGGACGGTATTTCATTTATGTTAGAAGGTGTATATTAGTAGTAGTTTCTGAAGTACTCTCCTTTAATTTTTATCGTAATCGGTCCTGAGAAATTTGATTTTTAAGTTCATTAAATCGATATAACTGAAAAAGTTATATGTTCACCTGTCAAAAGGTTGTCAGTTATTACTTTATTTTTAACAAGAAAAATCTTTTTGTAAAAACTTCATAATAGGTACATAGCCACAAAGTGTCTAGTTTCTTTATTTTGTTTAAAATTCTGTAGTAATAAAGTTAAATGACGAGAACTACTATGGATTTGGTAACATCTCTATCATCAAAATCATAAAAGCTCGTATTACACTTAAAATACAGTTGGAAAATAACCATCTAATGAAACGCCAAATAAAGTACATTCTGAATTATCTAATTATTTACAGGTAATTCTTAACTGACCAATTTTTATTCTGTACTAAAATTGACTTTAAAATTATATATAATCGAATCGGATAACCGAATCATATGCTAAGTCAAATCATAGTCAAAATTGATATCGGAAAGTACGTTCGGTAAAACGAGTGACTCTCAAGTCCCGAACGTATAATTCTGGAACACAATGAATTTAGACTATTGAAATACCTATACATAAATAGAGATGCCGTTAACTGCCTTACTGTGATTATCTCCAGGTCTAACATTTTTGTATAAAAATTTAATTCTATATCGGCTCTCCCCCACAATAACTCAGAGATCGACTATTACAATTTATATTCTACGTAAAGCTACATTTATGGATCATTTGTTCAGATAAGATGGCTCCAGATACTCCGAACTGAAGGTTTGAGATAATAAAGCAAAGGCTAACGCAAAAATGGATAAATTCTGCGGTTTTATGTGAAAATTTTGATAATATTTTAGAGAAAAAGCATAGTTTTGAGAATATAAAAACTGACGAGTCAGATACCCTTGTCCTTCATATCATTTAAGGTTAGATAAGACAGCCAGAATTTATTTTACTAGCTCATTTTTAAACTATTCTTATTTTTTTTTTTTATTATTTTCTTTCAAATATACATAAATATACGTTAAATATGAAAACTTGTTGCAGCCAGCATTGAAAGTAGATAAAATATGATGGACATTATATCACACAGTACAGCACATATAATATCTACCTACAAATTACATATATAATCTTTAAATTAATATAATCACTATGGAGAGATTGACTGACAAGGTCATAATCAAATTAACAGAGAACCTTAACTACGTGTAGTTGTGAATTCAGAGACGCGAATAATTAAAAATAATTTTGTTTAAATCTAATGTAAAGAAGTGTGTACAAATAATGGATTTTGGCAATTAAACTATTTAAGATAAAGGGTCTGCAACATTAGTTGGACAACCAGTAATGCACTAAAAGCTCCTTGATTACACTTTATATCATTACAACTTTTGCGTGTTTTATCAAGATGTCGTAATCTTCACAATTGTAACTGTTATTGTTTATAGGTGTCATAAGCACAACGACGATTTTAGTTGAGATTCATGATGGATGTTTTTATTCTCTACATCCAAAGGTTGCCTAGAAGAAATAACTATAAAGCATGGAATAGATAGTGATAAAGCATCATTATAGCTGCACTGCTATTGATACGTTTATAAATGTTTATTTTGTTTGTAAATTTATAACTTACCGCATTATTATGATTCCAAAAGATGTAAGCCGGTGGTTCCGGCGAGTAGAGCACGACGCAAGTCAGGTTGATAGTGCTGCCCCACTCTATGTACAGGTCCGGACCCCCGATAATTTCTGTTGTCGGTTCTACAACAAAGATAACATTTTGCTAAGTCTACCAATTTCATAACCTTAGTGGTATCACGTAAAATTAGTGATGGACAAAGTGAAATAAGTAAATAATTATCTTGGTTTCATTTTGATAAAGTTAAGGAGGCAAACTGTCAAAAGAAACACGATTTCGCTTTTTCCGCGGTAGATATAGAGAGAAAAAGAGAGAGAGCGCCAGCATTATATCGCTGACCTTCTAGTATAAAGTACAATGTAGCTAGGTAGATATAATTCATAACAAACATCGAGTTCTTAAATTGGATACACAGACCTTGGCTGTATCCTCTTGTCTTCCCTCGGGGAGATACCAGGAGAGACACGGCATTGAAACCAATTATATGTGTTTTAATATATCCAGTAAATGGAATACAAAATTAAAATCAGTAACTAATGTATTTGCAATCCCGATTATAGTTTGAATTGCTATTCTAAACAAAAACTAACACGTTTCTTCACCTAAGCACAACAATTTGCAGGACACAAATGTTTCAAGCATTTATAAAGATCCCAAAATTCAAGAGCTTTATTTCATAATTACGTTAATTTTTTCATAAAATAACGGTGACAGTTTTATAACAAGCAGACTATAGTAGCCAGAGGCGTTAATTGCGCATTAAATTTGTGATAAAACACTTATTTTTATTTTAAAGGCGAAGTTCAGTTAAGCTTTTAGTAAAATTTAAGCTCTCATTAAAACCAGCACGCGTATTAAATAATGACCCTTGCAAAAGAAATACTTCCTAGAGTATAACTACTGACACTGTAACGGCTTTCTTATATTTTTTATTGATTTTATGACATAGTTTAATGGTCTGAATAGGTTTCTAAAGGATTTATAGTTAAATTAAAAAAGTTAGTCTTGAACGATTTTTGATATAATTTTTTTATATTCAAATGTAAACTGTAATGATTTTTATGAATAAATATTTTTATATACAATAGTAATAATCAGAATAACTTTCTAACATATATTAGTCTCTGGTCAAATTTACAATAATATATGGTTATCGGTTAGGGGTGTACTATGGCGAAAAGACACTATGCTCATCCCAACGAAAAACTTTCACTATGGGCAAACCCAAAATTCGAGAAAAATAATCTGGCATACTTGCTAGTGCAATACTTCTAATAGAACCGCTGGTTCTTTGGGAGTAATGTAAACCCAATGGCGACTTCATAAAACCATTAGGTGCCTACAGTTAATATTCTCATGTTCATTTAATTTAATTACTTGTAATTTATTATAATTTCGTGCATTAGTTAATTATACATGTATATACAAAGACAACATTACTTTTAATGTTTTTAATTACATTAATATTTACCCAGAAATGTAATAATCAATCTAAGAAATGCATGTGACAAATTACAAAGCAGTTTTGGTGTAACCTTGTTTACCTTTACACGAAGCTATAAACCCACTGATGTTGATTTCATCGTAAATCTCATACTGATTCACATACGTTTTTACTACCCGCGACCTTTATTGATAAGTACATTGCATGTACAAGCACAAAGGTTTTGTTATCGGCCTTTAAGCTTCCAAATTATTCCTTTAGTTGGGATATTATATTAATATAAACAAATAGGTACTAAGGTGATTGTGAAAAGTTGCGAGAGAAACGGCATTCGATATTGTGCCCCGAAATAAAAATAGGCGAACGGTTAAAAATAATAAGTATAAATTCTTATTTATTAATATAGTAGCTGACCCAGTAAATTTCGCCAGCCTAACAGCTATGTAGCTTTCTCACCATATAAACCATACCTGAACTTTCGCGACATTTCAAAAACAAAATGAGCTAAATCAACTTTGCTGTTCTCGAATTTTAGCGAAACAGACGAACAGCAATTGATTTTTATATTAAGTGTAACAGAAAGGTGTGAAAATAGTTTAAATTTTACAAAAAAAAAAATGTGTCTCCCATACATCTTGGCAGATGTTCTGTTACACGTTATATAAACAGATAGATAAATAGATTATTATTATATTTACAACCCTGATTTTATATCAAGAGTTAATTTAAACTTGAATCTGTTAACGTAGTGTCGTACAAACACATTGTTTACGACGTCCCTCACCATACCGTGTGTAGGTTGCCCTTTAATGAAAAGGTCCTTACAGTTTTTGTTTTTCTTGGCGGCTCGTAAGTCGCGTGCGTGCCTTTAATATGGCTGGCTAAATTAACCGACTTGCCTAAACACCGGTTAGCGTAAATATTTGGATAAGTTAACGAAGTTCGTGACGCACGGCCTTAGACACACGACCAACACAAACATAGATGCTTGGCTCCAAATTAAAAGTTTGATACGTGCTCGCCTACCTCCTTTAGTTGTTTTGTATTTCAATCGTACTATATTAGTTCTTTTAGTACAATAAGCGTTGGTGTTTTTGATTTATTAGCAAAAGTTCAGTCGCTACAGTCCTGAGGTGATAAGGAGGAGTGATATTATGCTTTCGTACCTAATAAGACAAAGGAATTCAAATATAATCACTTTCTTGTCCGTCTATTTGTTTGTCTCTTAATTTCCTTTTACTAAGACATTTTTAGTAGAACTTAGAAGTAGATTTTTATCAAATATTCGACTTATGAGTATTGGATATAAATATACTTAATCCAAGCGTATAAGCTTAAGGTTAAACAATGAGCCTATAACTATAGATAATCCTTGTCATTTTGTGATGCCGGCCATCTTGGATTTAATACTCATATTGAAGGAGTTATGAAGTGGTATGTATTCCGCCATTTTATGGTCTGATTCCGATTCGCATCAAATAGCTACGAACACTGCCGACTAATTCACCTAGCAAACAAAAAAATATTTAAATCGGCTCATCCATTCGGTAGGTACGATACCACAGACAGACACACACACAGACATGTCAACTTATAACACTCCGTTCGTTTTTGAGTGGGGGGGTTAAAAACTAGCATACATACTGTATTTACTGTCACGGTCATATTAATAAACGCGTCTTAACTTAAAACGCTTTTTCTCTTGTTTTATCCGATGGAAAACATCACGCGTCAAAACAAGACAAAAGACGTTTAAAGTTAAGAAACGTTTATTAATAAGGCCGTCAGTGTTTAGGGATCATTATGACATAGATGAATAGGTATCACATAAAATATCATCATTCATACAAAAATCGCGATTCTCGATTTCTAAAACACCAAACAAAATGCACAGAATATTTTTCGATATTTTAAGCCTCTTATGATGTCATATATTTTGTATACAGAGTATGGCTATGTACACTCGCTCTAATAGGTAGACGTAGCGCCACAGTTCCAGGCTTAAATGGGGTCAGGCATTAGAGGTATGAATAGGCTATCTAGTGGACAAAAGGATGTGTGTAGGGCTAGGCATACACGGCCAGAGAGAATATGAAAACAAATGCCAACGGACAAGCATATCATAGTTAGTAATCCCGTATATCCTTACATGAAGTTATAGGTTTTACGAAAACAAAATGCGCCAACCGAAACATATCAAAATTGCCTGTGTGAAATTGCTTTTGGCGATATGATGGCTTCACTTTACCAATGTATAAGATGTTAATACAAATAAAACAAAACATTGATAGTTACATAAAGTTATGTAACTACCAATGTTTTTTGTAGTGTACGCAAAAAAATCAAGTCGATCCGTCACTTGGTTCGAAAGAAGATGAACAAACAAATTAATAAACTAACAAATACAGTTTCGCATTTATAATATATGTGGGGATATTTTTAGAGTGAAAAGTTTGACCCTTTGTAGATATGTAAAGAAATACGAACACATTTACTACGAATAATACATATACTGACAGTATCGTATTAGCAAGTGGTTATAAAAAAAAACTAAAAAAACACGACCGCAAAAAAGGTGACCATTTGCAGGTAAAAACGAATTTAATAACAGCTTGCACATCAAAATCCGTACATACAGGGTTGTACTAATCTCACCCCCCCCCCTCCCCCCATGGGGACACCGCAGCTGAGGATGGGGCCGCGGCGGGAGAGGACTGTCGGTATTGAGATCTTCATTGCAGGTGGTGTTCGTGGCCGCAGGACCTTCTGCAGCCGAGAAGTGGCAATCAGCGGAACCACTAATGACTCGTTGCAGGAGGACCTCGGGCATCTACACATGGGGTCGTCTGACGCCCATATATTGGTATGGTTCTCGAGTTGGTTGCGATGCGTCATGTGTCGGGCGTACCGCAACGGTGGGGAGTAACGCCATGGCGGGTCGCGGACGAATGCTACAGCATACCCGTGTCCGTGTCCCGCCAGTAAACAGCCATGATTGACACCATGGCGTTTCAGTAGATAACAGTCTCACATAACCGTTCTGTCTCCCCGTGGCGGAGCGGTAAAAATAAGAATTTTACTAATCTAAAAGAGTTTCACTATTGTATACAAATTTACAAACATACACAAGAAAAATATTATTCTCAATTTTGGGTGGTCGGGTATACACAACCAATTTATAAATGTCCTCTTCTATTTGAAGCCAGTTAAAAACTAAAGCCTCACAGAAAACAAAAGACAATAACGTAAAGCTGGATCGCTTTAAAAAGGGCAGTTATTTCAGACGCAGGAATAGATGTTGCGTGGCATGTGTGGGACAGCTTTTATCTTATTCAACAAAAGATTTTATGGCCGGTTGGGCTCACAGATATCGGAGTATCATAAAGCTTTTAAGAATATAAAAGTTTTAAACTAAATGTATATAATCAGTATATATATATCTATATCAGTCTATTGTCTAATTTTTAATTTTTTATTGTTGTCTTAAATTTTTATTTGACTAATTGTAACCATTTTGCATTTGGTAAGGACACGGCGGACTCATATTGTTATCTATTTTGCATTTTAAACACCCTTTTGTGCAAGCTTGTGATTAATTGTCTAGCTGTGTTGGTTAAAAACGTCTAGTAACAAATAAAAGAATTAATATATTTTGTTTTTGATTGTATATAATAGTTCGGAGTAGCTTAAAAAACAATCTCTTGACCGAGTTTTCAAATTATAAAACAACCTAGCACTTTTGATTTTAAGTTTAAAATTTAGTAAATTCAGCTAGCGGTTACCAGCGCAGCGTAACGACGACGGTGGCCAAATTGGCAAGCTTCTTGACGTGTAATGTTGGAATGTAGGTTTAAATCTTATCCTTGCCTGGTGATATTTTTGATGACTATCTTTTATTGTAATGTTATTCAAATATATTGAAAAAATAAATCAATTCACTGGCTTGAAAATCAGGCAAGAATTGTAAATGTCACAAACAAATGTCTTTCCTTGTACGTGATTCAAGCGAAAAAAATTATATTAAAATAAAATCATAAACTTGAAACAAATAAATCGCTAAATTTAAAACAAAAAATAGAGTTTCAATAACTCCATTACATTTGCCCTTCACCAAACAAAATTCATAGTTCGTTGAATAAAATTCAACAAGACTAAAGTGTGTGACAGGCTGTAAATTCAGTGCAAACTCACTGTAAATTCCCTGTAAATTTTAAGCAGAGTACTCACCAACAACGTTCAAATGTATAAAATGGCTCATGTGAGGCGTAGTTGATATCTGACACTCGTATATTCCCGAGTCTCTATGCTGGGGGTACTTTATCTGTAACAAAAAGATTAAGTTAATTTTATATTCAAAATACTCTGTATTTAAAGCATAAACTGAATTTTAAATTACTCTTAATATTATTTCAAATATTATGTTTTACAATTTAAAATGGACGAAATAATAATTTGCTCTGTTCAAAATGAGTTTGGTTTCAGTTTTGATGTCATTCCCTTTTGTTTTCTTTGTACATTGTGTTCTCTGTAAGTGAAAAATATTAAAGAATAATAATTATATGTTTTAAACATTTTAAATAAATATTTTCAAAAGGCAAAATGAATTTCTAAGTTTGCATCAGAAAAAGCAATCGCTTAGGATCCATTTTACCTAAGTGAACGTGACTTGCGTTGTCGCGTAGATTAGTGTGCGACCGCGGGATGACGCAGTGCGGATTTGGTTTTTACGCTACAGAGTTTATTCTTTTTCTTTAGAAAATAACTTAAACATAGAAACTAGATCAGCATATGTATTACTTAAAATAAAATACATGAACTGCCAGATTGAAGAATTCTCTGTAGAGTCTGTTACTTGAGAATTAAACTACCATCTTAGGCTTTTCAAGTTGTGTGTAAATTTCTTTCTTATCTTAGGTCACATCTTCGTCTGTTCTAACATCTGGCAAGTTGCAGTCAAGCTCAATAATTAAAAATCGCGCTGTTGCTTTTATCCCTCACTCAAAATGCAATCTTAGACGAAGACGCAAAGTTTAAAATCAAATAACTCTCGAGACCAACAAACCGTGTAATTGAGTTATACAATGCGTTATCATTTTCTATCTCGTTTGTTAAATGAATATGGCGTCTTTGAGTCTCTGGCTGTTTGAGCAAACATACTGTTACGAGGTTTTACCGAGGTTTTCCTTTTAGAATAAAGATATAGAGAGACATAGAAGTTGGGGTTGGCAACAGTGGCCAATTTTGTGAGTAACATGACATCATCGAATGAGATTGAGTGATTCATAATACGAGTTTCCGTAACAAAAATATATGTTTTACTTAACGCAGTGGAAAGGGGAAAATATGTAAGACAAAAATAGTAGCATTCATAAATAAAATCGAGAAAGATAAAAAGAAATAACTTCAAAGAGAAGTCTGAATAGATACTTGCTAATAAAATGAGAATTTTTAAATGTTTTAGTTATTTTTACGGAATATAAAAGCGAATACGAAGTTATTCAAATAAGAACAGTTTACTTAACCAGCAAGACAGCTGGAACATAATAATCAGTAAATCGTGTTTAAATTGTGTTTAATCTAGCGCTGACAATGAGCCTTTTTACAACAAACGATAATGATATTGACATAATATTAGGAAACTTCAAAAACAGCATTATAGATTTAGGTTCATAAAAAGAGTCTTTTGGGTTACATTGATAACGAAAAACACAGACTTATATTTTATTTTATTAAGACTTATATTTTATTTTATTACTAATTGATATAAAAATAGTTTTTTTCGTTGTTCCTATCAAATAAAGCATTAACGTTTTTTTTTGGTTTGGGTTTTGTTGTTATTTTTTTTAAATCTTTCGTCTACTTAGTATCACAATAATTGTTTTCGTACAATTAAATTAACGGAATTATTCGATTTATAAAAAACAGGGCCAGTCATTATAATATTTCTACATAAAATATTAAATAAATTCAAATCATTACATGAATAAAATTTCAAAAAGCTCGGCTTTCAATTCTAAAGCATATTCTAAGTTTTTCGGTCGAGTATTATACAGGTAAAGGTAAAAGCGAAGTGTGGCCATATTGGGTTAGGTTAGATTACGTAAGGGTGACAATGCACATCCTGTGTATTATTAGTTTTTACAGAGAGTGTTAGAAGTGCGCAAGCAAAGCACATTGTTTGGCGAGACTGTTGCAAGTAAATTATAAATAAAATATTAAGAAAAAAGTAGATTACGTCGAAATCGTGTCGTATGATATAAAATCGACTTTCACTGGCTGTGTTCAACGGTAGGTAAATGAGTGTCTGTAATATTACTAGGGGTAAATTTGCGAATTTCACTATAACCTTGCTCTATTTGAGGAATACCGTAAATTTTGATTGCTCATTTAGTTGAAACTGTTAAGATTATTGTATTAAATGGTTAATTAAAAACGGCAGTTTGAAGCAGTTGTTTTAAACACAAATGTACAGATATCTTTGTAGAATTTTTCATTTAATATATTAAGATTTCTATGAATATTAAAATTATTGTTCTTTATCTAAAGTAAACAGGTGTAGTTAGTCGTAGATTTTAACTTCATTCACAACACTTGGTATGCATATTTTGGGAGCAGTAATATTTGAAAACAGATGGCTCTTCTCTTTCCCAAAAACTTTGCCTTAAATGCATTTTGTAGGTACTTGTTTTTTCTAATAATGTAACCGAAATAAGAAGGTTTTTACTTATGCGTTTAAAAGGTTAGCGGTAACAAATGCCCTATAGACAGTCCACCAGCCCTATGAAGCAACGACATTAGATCCATCGCGGGGTCACCGTGGACCAGTCCACGATAAGCCCAAGACAGATACCAACGGCACACTGGAGAAGAGTAGGTTGATACTGGCTGACGATGATGATGATGAACTGTAATAATAACATTACTATTCCTTACCTGTAACGTCCAGTCGTCTGTATGAGGCAGGTGTATTGCTCTGAACCTTTGGTCACTTGTATATGTGTAGCGCCCGACAGTAAGCAAGTGGATATCTCTGTGTCTCACCCATGAAACTTGCATGTTTACCTGTCACAAACAAATGTCATGATTTACCGAGGTTAAATTTAGCAACTCATAAATATAGAACACAAAGCAATTAATGAATAATTTCAATCATTATGGGGAATTGGGAACGATTTTGATACAATTTATACGGGAATGGTCCCTGGGAAAGAATCACAAAATTATCAAACTCAATCGAGACGTTTCTGTCAATTCAGGATACATACATTAAATAAAAGCTGACGGGCAGAAAACCTTTTTTGATGTCTTGAAGTTTTAAAAATAACTATTAAATAAAACATTGAAACATAAACTATTCTTGTTCTATGATGAATAATATCTATAATAGAAGCGCTCATATTATAATTATCATTTTAGATGTAATGGTCTTGTTCATCTTCATATTACAATAGTTTGAAAAGCCACAATGTACGTCAGTTAAGGTCGATACCCCGTCTAGCTTAAGGGCATCCTTAGTTACACACACTAGAACTAAAAGATAACAGCAACTTCATATATAACCATTATCATTATTTCAACTCAAAGTACATACACAGAGAGATTCTGAAGACACAAAGATGTTTCTACCTGTAATATACTGCATAATGGATCTAAATGTACTGCAATGGCAGTATCGTTAGCAAAACATTTGATTTCCCAACGAAAAGCTTTGTTCACGTCCCGCAAAAGATATCATTACACTTTCTTGCGAAATTTTATTTCGTATTTCTTAGAACAAAGATATTGTATTCATTAACTTGGCTGTTTCAAAGTTTATCTAGAGAGAGCGTAATAACGAGGTAATGTTCAGTGCCGTTTCGTTGTTCTGATTTAATAAACTTCTTTAATAACCTAATCTAGGCGCTTCGGGAGTCAACTTTATACGAACGTTTTAGATATTTTGTACGTCGAAAGTAGCATAAAACTTTTCCTTACAGATTCTTAGATGAATTTGGTGATATTAAATTTAGGATCGACTTCTCGTGTGATGTCTACTATAATAACGCACAATATTGTTTCAATAACGTAATAAATAAGCTGTTTGAGAAATCTTTTTTTTAATATAATTTTATCGACCACCCAAAAATGAAGGTACTTATTTCAACGGTCCTATTAAAATTTCATTTAAATCTGTCCGGAGGTATGATTTTCAAATAGTAATAACTAAAAAGATTCTAACTCATCACTTTTCAACAGAGATTTTTTTTTATTGGAATAGTTCATTCGTCTCATGTCACTCGTTCTACTAGGAAAGCCTAACTTCAACCTAGCACTATAGCAAAAAACCTGTGCACCGTAATCAAGAAACAACCGTACAAGCCTAACGACTTCCACCAATTACCGTCCAAAAACATAAAATTGGATCGTTTTAACTGCCTTGCAAAAAAAATCGCACGAAAGAAGGACAGATATCTCGTTAGCCATCTCACTTATTTACGTGGTGGATGTGGCGACTCGGCCTAATGAGACTTTTATTTATAAAGTTGAGCGCACAATAGTGACTTTAAAGTTGCATTGTGCTATTGTTGCGTTTCATTTTAAGCGAGGAATTTGTGGTACACCGCTATGTAAATTGGACGGTCGTTGTGAAATAAGGGGGTCTCGTTAGGGCGTGTGTGTGTACTCCACTTTACCCCGTATTGTGAGTGTTAGTACGAAAACGATGCCTTTATGAGATACGTGTATATGTAAGGTTTTATTTGTGTGTGTGTATACGCTCTGGCTCGGTACCAATGTTGTGAAGTAATTTGATGTCTGCGAACATTGTTTGAAGACAATGCTTTTAAAGCTCGCTTGCCGCGGGCGGTTTTTGTGCGCGGATTAAAATGCGTTTTTATTTGATATCTTATGCCAGCGCTGAAGTACTCAATTACAGGCCCGTTATTTTATAAGTCTGAGTGAATACGGGATTAATTTAGTTAATGCACATTTTTATCTTTGTTAAACATTCTTAAAAATGTTTTTACCTAAACATTACCTACAGTTTAAAAATATCCAATATTAGAGACAGATATATGATGTTGGTTAACACTAAGTGCTCCCGCTTCAAAAATAATTCAAAGAAAATTTTCGCACAGACATAATAATTATTGCTAGCTCAGTTTTCGGTTACCTATAACTAAAATATGAATGTAATTAGTTTTAGTTGTTTAGTTAGTTTTTGTAATATCAGGCTTGTCTCATTGGAAACTCTGTCATTGACTAAACTTGATTGCAGGCATCTCTAATATTTGTGATTATAGAAACAGAGTAAGTATACATTCTTAGCACCTGCTAAGAATGTATACCAAGATAGCTAAAACACTCAAACTAAAACAGCAGTCTATATCGCTTCGCCGCAACATTACACTTTAAATACTGATGCAAGATGACAGTAATTCTCGAGCCCAACCAGCGGAACGAAATGGAAAGAGCAGATTGTCTTAACCTTTTAACTTTAGGTCCATTCTAACCAGATTATACAGTGAAACTTTGGTGGCGAACTCGGAAAAACGCAGACGCCGTGCCGCTGAAGTTTCATTTCTTTTACTTTGTAAGTGGCTGTGTGACCGAACAAAGATTCGTGGCAGGCATCACGAATCTTCACTTCAAATGAAGTTTTATTTGATGTTTGCACTTTTAACTCAGTTATTGCCAAGCTTGTAGTAAATATCGCACTTTTTGCGATGATACTCTCTTTCATCAACAGGTTTTCGGTTTAGCGACGTGGTTAAAAGTTATAGAAATATAAGGAAAATATATACGTAGTCTGAAGTTAAAAATAAATCCTTCTTGGGTTAGTAAGTTTTTAGTGCTAGTCTCAACTTTAATGCCAGAGTATGCTTTGCTTTGATTTCGGTTTTTACTGAAAGTTCCTGATAATATACTTCTTTGAGATTTTGAGGAGCTTGCACGTGTACTGTAAGCTCGAAAATTTTAAAAATCCTTTCGAAATTGTGATGGCAGTTATTATGTATTTAACATTATCATAGTGTTAGTATTTTTCTAATCAAGCCTTTTCATTGGATACCCATATTAAGAGAGGTGTGAAAATAATCCATAAAATAATGTAATCCGGTATGTTGTGGCAACGGTCATCTTGTACCGATTTTTATCAAACATAGCTTAGAACTACTGACTATTACTCATTTCAAACAAAAAAATTAATAATTAATTAACAACCTTACTCGTATCGCATGAAGGTATGGTTTTCGTACTAACTCTAAAAAAAAACAAAAAAAAAACAGTAAAGTGGAGTACATTTACAGACACGTCAAAGTTGCTTCGCCACTTCGTGGTTTTTGCGTCGGGTGTTAAAGAGTGGTTACTCACAGTCTTATTTCCTAAATTTTTCACGCGACACGTCAAGTAGGCGGTCTTCCCAAGCAGTGCGGTGACATTCTTCGAATACACAGTGTCGAAGTAAGGGCCGGTCCTGGGCGTCGGCCGGGGGGTGTCGGGAACGGCCCCCACTCGGGTTTCACCCCCAATAGAGTTGTCTGCCGCGGGGGCTGTCGTGGCAGACGCGTTCGCTGGGGTCTTACCCAGCTCGCGTTGGGCTGATGATACTGTGGACAAAGGAAAAATGTTTGTTACTTCATAGTTTTCTTGTATTGTTCATAGCTATGTATTAAACCAATTTTTTTTTACGTATGCTATGTAATCGTAAATTACAATAAACTTCAGACGCATTTCCATGGACTATTTTTCGGAGAGGTTACAGAAAGTAAATACTGGTTTTACATATTTACTTCGTTATAAATTATTGAAAAAGGAATGGGTATATTGTTTCACAACCTGGCTTCGCACGGGTGGACGGACATCTTTAAAATTAAATAAAGCCTATGTTACTCAGTGATAACTCAGTTTTATAACGCAAAAATATTTTTTCTAATCAATTCATTAGTTTTTAAGTATACTTGTAACATACAAATATATAAATCTTAACTTGATGTAAATATTAGCACAAAGAACTTTAAAGTCAACCCAAAAAGTCCTAGTACTCTCCAAGCTCCTAAAACTCCGGTTATTTTTGTCAACAGGTCACCTCCTGAACGGAGGTGTAGACAACTTTATTATCCGAGTTTGGTCGCGCGGAAACTTCTGACCAATCACGTGTGTGAACATCAACTCGAGTGACGTCACGATGAACATACCTACTGGTACGTGCTTCGATGGAATGCTATAAAAAAGGTATATTGAAAAAATTAAGCTTTATTTTCTTCTTGAGAATTCCTGTGACTTTGGACGCTGTTAAGTTAAAACTAAAAAATATTTACTAAAATAGAAGCACGCAAAATAAATGAAATATTGTGAAATTGGCCGTGACATAGCTAATGGTTTTCCAATTTGCCGTACGACATACAACATTTAAACCGATTTCATTACGAATGTCTATTAAAATAACTTCAAGCTGTAAAACATATTTTTTGGTAAAATAGTGTTTTGAAATACGTTTTTTCGTATAAAACATTAAAGGAATTTAGAAAAAATACGAGTCCCATACAAAATACGTTTAATCCAATAGAGTCTGTATTCCAAGAAAACATCAATTGGAAAGAATAGCGAGAAATAACCGAGAAAGTAGAACCGTGCGTAAACACTCTAGAAAAAGCTTTCAGCACAAAAAATCTTAGATAAAACAGTTCTGTAATATGATTGTATCAAGTTACAATGATATGGGAGTTGGTTGAAGGTCGACAAATATACCCTGAAGCTGGCACAATAACAGCAGTAAGAGATCTACGGCGAAACACTGTTTTGCTCCCGACTCTAAAACTCGACTGGATCTAAAGTTAATAAGTAATATTATAAATTTGCTACCCAGTTCTCTACTATCCGTTATCTATATTATCTCGATCTTTTCAAAACTTCAGTGGTTGTTGGTTTCTTCTAGATATATAAATGAGATACATCCTCGGCCACATCGTCGTTTTACGTTAAGAGCAAACCTGTTATTTATTTTTAATTAGAGTAGAATCATATATTTTTATGATTTCTTATCTCTCTAAGTCGAGTTAGCCCATGGCGTATTCTTCTAATTTTGCATTTAGAACATATTTTCAGTATATTACAGTTTTTTTTTTGCTGAAACTACACTTGAATTATGGGACTATCTAAACTGTATAAGCTATGAAATAAAAGATGAATTTTTTAAAGCGATACAGTATTCTTTTTTAAATCGGAAAAAGAGCACAAAAAATGATTCGGATGAACTGTGAATCTTTTTTCAAAGTCTTAAAATATCAGCTTACATCCTTACTGTAACGTGTTTCGTAAGGTTGATTTAGTACCCGCCCAAATATAATATTTGCTCGTGGCGCTTTTCCTCGCGTGGCTGTACGAGCGGTAGGTATGTTCACGGCTGTTCTCACACCGACCAGAGTTAGAGCTAAGTAACTAATGTTATTTTAACGGACTCGTGATAAAACTAAAATACCATCTGTGTAAAAGTGCCCCTGTGTAACGAAATAATTTGATAGTTGTGAGTGAGTTACTAGGTGCTGCTAAAATAATATAACGGCTGTAAGTTTTTTATCCGACTTCAGAAAAAGGAGATGGTTATAAATTCGTCGGAATCTTCTTATGTGTGTTTTCCAAATATTCGCTGATGTGTAAATTAATTTGTAATTTTTTTAGTATAAAAGGTATAGGTTATCAGATGCTCTTCAATTCATTTATCAAATTAGTCCAGTACCTTGTATTTTAAATTACAATAAATAAAAATATAAAACAAAAACTAAATGATATCCACAATTGGGTTTGAAAAATCAAATGTGTAAACAATTAGACTGTTACTTTTAAACATTTTCTTCATCACACCGTCTCGTTCTTTGAAAATCCCATCACATCTCTACAATACAAATAAAACCAAAAGGTCCCGGTAAACCTTATAAAACCAATATCATCGTTATTACAATAGAATAAAGTTCACCACTAACGCTCGGACATAAGTTTGTGAAAATACGCATTGCAGATATCGCAGTGAGTGGCTCGATTTGGTAACCTACGATAAAGCTGCTCGCTAAGAATTATACTTCCTTGGTGACTGCGTCGTTTAAATGTAGTTTTACTAGTGTACATAATGCAGTGGAAGATTGAACTAAATGTAAGTATATTTGGGTATAGCTCTACCTATTATTATTATTTTTCAATAAAATTTGCCAGTCTATTGGATTAATGCTGAACTCTTGAGCATAATAATTTTAAGACTGTGGCAACATTGAGAATAATAAATTCATTTTCCCCACACATATAAATATAAAATTATGATTGTTAGTTTATTGGTTTGTTTGTCCTTCTCTGCATTAGCAATTAAGTGACAGATCGACCTGATTTTCGCATAGATAGTACGAGGTTCGGAGTGTTCATAAGCTACTTTTTTACCGGGAACATAATGCTGGCAAAGCCACCGCAAAAGCTAGTCAGCAAGCAATTGGTACTGTGTATCTGAAAATGGAGACATATTTACCTACTTTCTTAATTTAAAACTAAATTGTCTAATATATAAATAATAAATTACGACGCTGAACATGTAGTAAGTTTGTTTTTTAGTTTAACTTGGCTCCGACCAAATCATGATTATTTACTCGTGTGCAAAATTCGTTTAATAATTTTAGCAAATGAAAACTTAACCTATTGCCAAGACATAAATATCAATTTACCGTCACCTCAGAACATTAACCAGGCACTGATCCATAACGGAAAGGACAAATAAAATAAAAGCACCGATGGATTGCAGCAATAAAACAGGACATTATTATCGACGGTGTAAGTCAGTATGGGATCTGTGGTACGAGTAATACGCTAACGTATTCGAAACTTATTTTTTGTATGGTGATTACGAGTAAGACGCGATGGAGCAAATAACTCTGCTTTACTAGCGAAATCCGTAATTTCTGAAGATATAAATGTTGGTATTTGATAATAAAAAAACGTTTGGTAAAAAACTTAAAATAGTAACATTACAGACGTTTAGATAAATTGTGATTTAACATACTTTTATTTACATTTTATTCAGTTACGTATGACAATTTTTAATCAAGCAAGTGTAACAACACTGCTACAAGTCTGATTATTTTTGTTTTGACGGTCTGTTGTTAGTTATAGGGTCTAGAAATGTACAATAAAAAGATTTTTGGTAATTTAACTCGTAGGGGTTCAAATGGAATTTTTATATTCTATTTTATTGTTCACAACGCTGCGGTTTACAGCTACAGTATAATTAATACATTTTATAATTAAGCTTGTTTATAATAATGAGTTGCCATATTTTACGTCACAATATAATTAAATAAAATGTAACAAAGCTACTGATTTCTAGGCTGCGCCATTACTGAAGTAAACAATATTAGAGAAAGAGTCTTAGCCATAAATCTAGCAAGAAATGCTCAGACAGCGATACCCGGCCAAATTGTGGCGAAAGAAAATACAATATACGCAATACATGAGTCAGATTACGTCCCTCCTGGTATTTGTGTTTAAGCAAACAATAAGACGTTGTTTTCCTGGATAATGTTAAATAATGTACATATTGTTAGGCTATTATAGATAATTTGGAAGCAGTTTTAGTAATTAGTGTTCCTTGATAGTACATCGATATGGTATATGTAGTGTTATGTAATAGTAGTTACAGATTTAATTCTCGCAAATTAATTCGCTCATTCGTCTAGGTGAATATGTGAATGAGCATAGAAAATAATATAATTTTATATTTTTCTAAAAAGAAACAAAATTAAGCTATTGTTAAATGACAAGAAAAACTGTAAGAAAGTTAAAAGTTAATTACCTATAGGTACATAACTTTTTCTCTTATTTCTCTATATAATAAAGTAGAATTTGTGTTTAAAAAAATTGCCAGACAGAGACGTTTCACTAGCTATGCTCGATCTTACTAAGTAAGGTATCTTAAATAATTGTAAATTTCAAATTAAATATAACAAAGACCTAGCTATTAAAATTAGGGTCGCCCGAAGGAAACTTTATCCGAAAATATTGTTAGACAAAAAGACAAAAAATATTCTCCGTTAAAATAACATCTTACGTCCCGAAAACTGGATAAAAGAGATTATTTCGATCTACCATCAGCAACTAAAATGCCTAGATAATCCAATAATTGGGTAAGTACAAAGAAGGGTCCGATGGAAAAACAGTAGTCCGGCTGTAAGCCAGCTTATTTTATCCAAGTCTAATCTATTTATATGTCACGATTATGTAAACTGAAACTAACGGAATTTCTTCATACCTGAGATAGTATCGCGTAACGTTAGTGGTGAAAGATGTGAAGCAAGTAACAGCAATCAACATGAACTCAGGAGATGGTATTGCATAATATTTATGCCAAATATTACTGAATTTTTTAACCGAGTTCTAAAAAGCAGGAGTTATGTAATATTAACCCCCGACGCAAAAACGACGGGGATTTATAAGTTAGATGTGTCTGTGTGTGTGTGAGTCTGTCTGTCTGGCATCGTAGCTCCCAAAGGGATGGGCCGATTATAATTTTTTTTTGTTTGATAGGTGGCGGCCATGGTGACACTGATAATAAATAGGCACAAAATGGCGAAGTACAATTTTCCTTAATATGAGTATACTTGACTGGATAGACATGAGAATACTATATATTACAATAATAGCAAATTCAAAATGGCTACAACAACAAAAGTCAAGGGTTTTTCAACATTTTCAATTATACTTGTTTAACATCTTAAGTTCTTTATTGTCATCTAAAAAAAACTAATGTGTATTATGAATTTACATAAAATATTACCAACAAGTTTGTAACACAATTATTATGCTGGCCCGATTTTTCATATTAAAAGTATTCTTCGAGTAGCTTATCGAGGCAATAAAGCCTACCTACCTGCTTTGCCTATTTAACTTACCAACAAAGATGCAAGTGACTTACGAGACGGTTCACTAGAGATACTAATCAACGGTGTTTGAATAGATTATGAAAACCCAACACAGTGATTCAAAACTCACTTGTATTTTGGCTAGTAGGCCAAAAAGCCAAAGAATTCAATTTCCGTATTAAAGTATGCGGGGAATATTTAAAAAAAATGAAAATTCGTGTTCAACACTCAATAACTTCCATGATAAATTTAAAACACTAGAAAACTATTAGCAAATAATTTTGAATTACCTAAACACTTTAATGTTTCTATCAAAATATTCATCTTGACATTGTACACGTGTCAAATATTTATTTACCAAGTCCTTAATTAAGTCTCTCAGAGTCTAAATTTCAAAAGCAAGTAAACATTTGATCAGAAACAGAAAGGCAAGTCTTTGTTCTAAAATTCAAGCCAGTATTTTACAAAGATACACAAGTGAATAATGAAAACATATCTTGCCTCTGGCCCTTGGTTAAGGCCCTACGCAAATTTTATATTTCCAGCGAACCAAGCGTAGGAGTAAAATATACCATTTGGCAGACCGTCGACTTTTTCTTTTTTCACGATATGGCAATGGAATCAAATAATATGTAATTAATTTTACGTTTTTGCTCTCTGGGATTTGAAATTCGAGTTCTAGGGTCTTGTTTCAGAATTGGAAAACGACGTCTGTTGAAATAAGTTATTAAATTGAAACGTTTTCCGGCTTTGCAAGAGTTTCGTATTTCGTCTGTGAAATAAAACATCAAAAGCGAGTTACAAAAAGGCTCCGTGATAAATCACAAATGGTAAGAAGGTTTAAAATTATTATCTTTGAATGAATACAAAGCAACTTTACTGAAGGCACTCGTGAGTACCTATTTAGTTAGCAAATATTTTTGGCGAAGAATTTAAACATCTTCAGTAGTATATAAAGCCAAAAAATATAGTATACCTTCAGTGTTTCATATTTGGTAAGAACTTAACGTATTACGAATTATACGTTGCGGATTTGAAGGAGCATGTAATTAAGGGATTTAACATTAGAAAAATATTGAGACTTGACGAGACGAGAGTACAACACAGATCTAACAAATAAGTTTAATATCTGTAATATTAGGTATATTTTTTATTTAATAATTATAAAGCTTAAATTATTGTAGTATGTAAATTTAAGTATAAATATAATTTTAAGTAATTTTGTAGATAGTAATATGATACCAGTGCTGTTCAAGTACACGTTTATTACAAATTATCCTTCACAAAATCGGTTAAACGGTCTTTTTTTTGCAGCCGATTCGATTATGTAGAAGAAACAAATTGATTTGTTTTACACTAACTTACAAAATATGTTAATAGTTTGCCCCTGCCTGTACTTATAGCAAGTTGAAGATTGACTAGTTTAAATAGAAAATTAATATATTATGAAAACTCGTGTAATGAAGACTCCATACGAATATTGACTAAGAGTAAGTTGAAGGACAAATTTTATTTTTTGAAGTAATGCCGTGGTTTCTGCGTTTACGTAAATTATAGGTTTGTAATAAAAAAACGCTGTATATTGACGATGACCAATAGGCAAGGTATCTTAGCGTGTTACCTATTGATGGTTGCAAGTTTGAATTTTACCCGTCTCGTTACTTTTAGAACCCTCTCTTATATATGTTATAATGCACCAGAGTGGTTTAACACTGCAAAAATAAGTAATACAGGGTTATATTTACTGTTTTTAGATATTTTCTCATACATAATGCTGTAAAATACCTAACTTTTTACCTCTATGTGTTCTTGAGAAAAAGAGTTTTGATAAATATATATCTATAAAAACTCTTTTTCTTAAATGTAACCCTTTTTTGTTTAACTTTTCACGCGTACTTGATTGTTGGAAGGGTCTAACTATAGTTTCTTACACATTCGGTGAACTTTATCAAGGAAGAAATGAATCGTCCGTGTCCATAATAATAGCACGTCTCGAGTTTTCTAAAGAAAAAAGTAAAGACACTACTTCAATATTTCGTAGCCGTTTCTGCGCTGATTCGTTATTTATATTCGTTATATTCAACAACTGCTCTGATGTCAAGTCAAGTCTCTTGACGCAAATTCAATAGAGACAAAGAATAAAAAGGATAAAACGGTGTATTGGATAAACGTTAATCTAACTTGTTCAAGTTAATAAAAGTTTCCTTGTTTCGTATTCGCATGAACATATTTCGTGTGCTCATGAATAATAATTTTATGGAAATGCGCAATGGTTTCGTCATTACGTTCAAAATCCGTAAGGAATGGGTTCGATGGAACAAGTGGCCTAATTGTGAAGTAGACTGGATTATTTATTGGTGATGGATTTTATTTGACGAGAAGTATTTTGCGGGTATTTTTGAAATGGTTTTGTAATTTGCCGACAAACGAAAACTTCACTGCTTATTTATCGTGTATACTTCCCAACTGTATTTCCCAACTACAATGTGGGTTTCTGCATTCAGATTAATTCAGAGGCATGTCTGCGTTATAGTTACTTAGTAAAATTAGAAGACTTCACTGGATTTGGTGATACTAAAAATATACAATTGCTAAATAGATTCGTCTAAGAGTTTATATAATATATCTTTTTTGAAATATATATAAATTAAATTCAGCAAAGATATCGATATTAAACTTTTAGAAAGTGTCTATTTCTGACTTTAATTGACAATTTCATATTTTTTAAACTAATCATACAACGTTATCCGACGCACCTAGTCTTATATAGTTCTTTTGTATGTTCTCTGAAACGTTTCAGAAGGCGCCCATACGCGTTGCTTAACTTATGCAAATTAATCGATTTTCATCTTACAGTTGAACGTAAAGAAAGTGTATATATATATATATATATATATATAAATATTTAACAGCAACACTCTAATATTATTATCGACACACCAAATCTCTACAATAATCACTTAGTTTTTAGTGTAAACGAAGCACATAAAAAATAATTCCGAAGAATTGAGCCTTATCTTTTGAAATTGTTTAAAAACTCAAACCAGCAGAAGAACCTTAAGCAGTTAGATGAGAGTAAGTAAATCCTGTAAAATTTCGTCGTTTCTTCCAGTTTTCTGTGCTCGCGCTCACCTTGCCACAATCCAGGCTATTTTCAAACACGGTCACGCACCCCCTACCAATTACCTCCTCACCTTTCGACGTGGCTACAGTGTACGTCATGGGTGCAGTAGGCAAGATATTTTTAACTTTTTCAATATTATTCTATTTACTAAATATTGTTACGTCATTATTAATATGTAAGATATTTCGGTATAAAATGCTGTTAACAATGACCAATATTTTATTTACAGTTGGATCATTTAGTTTGCTAATTCTTTGAGCTATGTCGTTTAGCAAAGTTCTGCTGTATTATTGCGCTATGAACTTTGTCATAAGGCTCCAATCCATGCGCTATCTAGAGCTTGCTGAGTGACTTAAGGCATGGGATCAGCTACACCGTAACATCGCCGCCGTAATTCATAAGGTCACATATTAAAGACAATGTTATCTTATATTTTTTTTTTTAAATGTAATGTGTTCCTCATGCTATCACTTATAATTAATATTAATACAGTGAAAAAGTGTAATCTTGGTTTGAAAGCGTAAGAGTGGCGAACTATCAAAATGAAACTTGATTGCAAGCAAATGTTTCACTCCTTTCCTTGCTAACTCTACGCGATAGCACTACTGGTTTAGACATCCGATGCTAAAACGACGAGGTATAATAAATTTTAACGTGTGTGTGTTAGGGTGTGTTTGTCTGTGTATATGAAAACTCTTAAGTCAAAGGTCTGTGGCATTTTATTTGATAGGCAATTTGATGAACCGATATCCTTTATTTTTTATATGGAGACTCGTGAGCATTCTTAGCAAAAATGTTCAATGAAATCGGTCCAATATGGCAGCTAAAACAAAGTACGGATTACACATTTTTCACATCTCCCTCAATGAGGGTATAAAATGTGGCTTGACTAGTAGAATACTAATAAACTATGATAAATTTCAACGAGATGGCTGCCACCTAAAAGTGATTTTTTCTCTAAATTTTTGCTGTTAATAAGCTGCCTCTCTGTGTGATTTTACACGTACTGGTAGTAAGCTGGTCGTGCGCGACGATTAGTTAAATTGTAGGGAACATGCTCACGGCATCGGCACTGCAGGTGTATACTCGATCACATAACTTGCTATGCTTATATTTGACCCACTTAATAATAGTAGGATTATCTGTTTGTTTAAAAATGTATTTACTCTTCTTGTACTCTTCTTCTTGAAAATGGATTTTTACCTACAATATTTAAGTATTTATCTGTATATTCTTGAGTAGTATCAAATACATTTGATCAAACTATCGGTCAGATAGTTTAATTTCTTTATCTAAATAACAAAAATATTAACATAGAAGTTTCATTTACAAAGTTCCAATGTTTCTTCATGTAATAACATTTAAACACTGACTGACATATGAAATAGTTTTCCAGTATTAGAGTTGGTATAAATGGAGAAATTTAACTAAAACTCAATATTTCGTTATTTTAGATTGCAGAAAAAAATATTAAAGAAGTTAAATCAACTATTCTGACTGAAAAAAAACCTTTATAAATAATGAAAACAAATACATTTGCTGAGCTAAGCTAAACATATCGAGGCATAAAAGCATATCTCTATAACTTAGGTTCAAAAGCCCCCACGCATATTTATCTACTAAATGTAGATGCATTCATATCGTTTATTTCTTGAGACAGATAAAGAGGGCAAAGGCAGGCCTAAGAAACTGAATAATATATGAACAAACGTATGTTCAATGCTTATTTTTGAAAAGCGTAAATAAAGAGTTAAAAAAATAGCGAGTTCTCTATAAAATATCTTACAGATATGAGACGAAATAATATTATTGCTTACAATTTTTGCGTAGCATTATTTTAGATTATATTAAAGATGGTTATGGTAGTATATGGTTTATGTTTCAAACAGATTTTAATGCTCGTAGCATACTCGTAGTTACCCGAGGTTTTCCTAACCGATCACTGTTATCAAGCAACGTCATTATTATCTAATATAATATAAGCTCATGCCTTGGATTCATCCAGGATCGTTTTAGGACTTGGATGAATGATCAACGGCGTTACTGTAGTCGACCGTACATTATCGATCTTATTAATAAACGCATCTTAACTTTAAACATCTTTTGTATTGTTTTGACACGTAAGCTCTCCATCGGATAAATTAAGACAAAAGACGTTTAAAGTTAGGACGCGTTTATTAATAAGACCGAATATTGTGAAAGAAATACAAATATGGCAATTTTAAAATTTCTATTCCGGTAAAAACTGCCACGAGAGATTCTCTACTACGAACTTACAAAATCTGTTTCTAATTCGAACCAAAATATGTTAGTCATCTGAAAATTTTCCTATTCCGGGTTAATATTGGGGTTTCGCTTACGTTACCTCTACCTTGGGAGTATTTTTGTGCTGGCCTTCCTGTAGTATTGTCTCTTTTACGCTCCTTACCTATAAGCGCTGTGTGAAAGGGTTAGAACGAACAATAAAGATTCGATCTTGTAAGTAAACATGTAAACGCAATCGGCCGCGGCTGTAATAGCCTAACACGACCTACATTCTGTCCATAAAGTATGCCTATGGTATTAGGTAAGCATAGTTTTCAATAATTGGTGTAATAGGGACCAATTAAAAAACTTTGAACGCCATTTTTAAACTAACTAAAGCACTGTTTAGTTATTATAATGTCTTTTGACTTAATTTTCCTAAACTTTATGGTAGATCGTAGACAGACATAACGTATAATACGATAAGATGAAATTTTCGTATACTCATAGTATCTCTTCCAGGCAACCTTTACATAGAAAGAACTGACAAAAAAACCTGAAAAAAGTTAAGAAAATTTTTTTTACATTACGAGTATGTTTCACGGAATATGAAAAAAAGGTTTTTTTCTTGATATGCTAAAATACAAAGATATATAAAAGACATTGAGAAGAATGAGATATTGTTTTACGGTATCTCAAAATAATGTAATTCTTTGTAATAGAAGTACTATATCAATCGTACCTACGATAATATAACAAAACTAGGTATTTCAATTAAAATAAACTGGCACATCTTTGCCATTTCTCACGTTAAATCTACTGGACAGGCATCAAACTCGCGGCGTTTTTGAAGGACACTTCAGCCCACAGAGAATTAATGTCCTCGAAATATTGAAGCGCAGAAGGTCCGTCTGACATGAAATTATTTTTCATATCCTACAAGTAGTTAGTCAATCCAACCCTGATCTTGATGCAAAAGCTGAAAAAAATCTTCGTCATAATAATATAATTATAGGTAATCTTGCTTTATTTTTTTGTTGTTGTATTAGTCATTTTGTTTTGGTAATAAAGCACTTATAATTGACTTATTAACTCGATATCTAAGGACGACACTTCTTTCCAACAATCAGGTACGCGAGGAAGCTCGTATTGTTAATCAAAATGAGACAACACAAATATTTTAATTCAAATTAACTTTATTTGCTATCAACATGGTTATAAACAAAGTAACAACAAAGCTATCTCAAGGTAAGAGTTGTCTTAAAGTAAGTAATTATGCACATATCCTTGTCTATGAGCATAATAGAAATGCTGACATATTAAATGCTGACATATTCCGAATATCTTAAGATAACTGAAAACTGAAATTTGTCTCAGTGAGGGTGCCAATAATAATTTCTGTTAGTGTACCTACAATTAATGACAATTAATGGCTTCTGTTGCATTATTTCAAATCTTTGCAACTAAATTATTCCAGGGCAATTATCAAGCGTCCGTTATCTTAACTTTTATCTCACTGATAATCTTATTGGCTTCCGTGCCCCAACAGCCATGGTCTTCACTATCAAATCGACAAACGTTATTATGTTACCATGAACAACCCGTGTTAGAAACTTTTGTAGCAAAATGTGGATTGCAAGTCTTCTGTACTTATTTTGTCCTGTGATAATTCCACTCGCCCACAGTCAGACAGATAGAGCGCGTCAATCGACAGAACGAAGTGAATAGTGATAGACAATCGTCCTATTTGACACATCCATTTACGAACAGCAAGCGTTCTATTCACTAGAAAATGGTTGGATTTGAATAAATTGAGTTTTGTGATATGACAGCTTTTATCACGCATTGCATTATGTTATAAGATGAAACAATCTTTACTTTTTTATTCTGCACAGCTAGGCATTTGACCACAAGTTTGCAATACCACAGACGTCAGCGATACTGTAGCCCTAGATGGAGCATGCCTAGTCTGGAATACACTGGCTCTGGAGGAAGGCTGCCGGAACACACCGTTATGTGCTTGACGACAGATTTTACAACTTAAAGGTGGTAGCTAGCCAGGTGAGCGATAGGATACGACCTACCACCATGCAACATACCTCAGGTATAATAAATAACATTACCTTAGACTCTGTTTTGTACCTAAGGTCAAAACTTGCCCAATACGCTAGCGGCGTTGTCGCATTAAACAGTAAGTCTCAACTCTTCATCCAATATAAAACAATATTTTTTTAATTAATAAACTATATAAACTTGAAGTAAATGTTTTAAAGCCATGTATTTTTTAGAAAAACGCAGTGTTTTTCATTTCGCTGTCAAAGAGCTGCTAAGAAAAAATGCTATTATTCTTCAATTTTTTTTACCATTAACTAAATTAATTATTTTTGACACAGCTGTTTTCTTAAGTGAAACCTATGTTTGGAAAAAAGGCGAATATGTGGAGCGTAAAAAACCATTTTACACGTTTCTTGAAATATGTACCAATACTCTGACCAGTTGCTATATGTCGAAACTACTAGTAATTGATCCAATCTTGTGAAAATACCGACAAGTTCACCCGAAGCAAGCATCAGCCGTAGGTAATTGCCAAGTTGCGTGATTTTATTGCCTCATATATTATTTGGTGGTTAAATTCAGGTAGGTAACCACTAGGCTACCGGCCGCTGTAATACAAGTAATAGAATCCTGGAAAGTGTTGCCATGGCATTATGGAAGTCGTAAATGTAAAAATATTGGTCTTTTTACGGATTATTGTATAAGGTTTTTCTATGTTAATCTTATAGGTTTTATACGCAAATGTTTTGATATGGCTGTCTAGTCTAGATAGTTTATTGTTCTGCCTTTGCGTAACAACACGTCACAAATTATTTCTTTTGTTCTTAGTAAGTTCTTTAATTATTATTTTAGGTTTTTATTTGTACATTCAACTCACCAAACTCATACTTTAATGAGAAAATAAGTTGGTACACACCTCACTCTTTTTTGCTGCTGCAGTTGTACAGAATTTCGTTCGCTAAACATGTCATATTCTCAAACAAGCTCTATGACGCCGTTTTGCTATCTTGCTAAAGTCCAAATACCTCTGTTTTGTCTTTGCTTTATAATAATTGCCTAAACAAAAAAGAAAACCGATATGCATACAAAAGCATGGCAACATCGGTCATTTACTTAACTAATCATTTAGCTGAGTTATACACAGTTCACAAATATTTACAAACCACCGAGCAAAAAAAAATACTTATCACTTAAAACTTATTTCACCACGTCCAAAAACATCAAAGCACTTAAGTAAACAAAGAGTAACTTTAAAATATTAAGAGAGTTTATAAATATACCGTCGGCTTAACAAAATTATTGCAGTCATAATTTCTGATGAAACGTGACAGTTTTACGCCCGAGGCTTCTACAAACAGACAACACATTTTTATTTCAGTTCATTATGATAAAAAATACGTCTTTTACTAACTCGGAATGTTGATATTTCAAATTTGTAGAGTGTCTCTTAAGATTAATTATTTCTATTTTTAAAAAGTTTGCAATAATGTGTGCAATAATATAATAAAAATTGCGATCCTGATGCATTGTCAGCGAAAAAAATGCATGAAAATGGATACGAATATAAACTCCCGTTGTTGACTTATTTTTTCCCATTTTCATTTATTTTGTTTGACTAACAGAAAAACGCCCTAGGCTGGTTTTTTACCGACTTGATACTCACGATCAAAAAACCTATTTAGACTGTTTTTTTTAATGTTTAATACCAAATTTCTCAGAGATTTGAAAAAATCTTTTTTTGTTTGATTTGGTGTATTTCCAATTTAAATTTATCAATATCGGTAAATATTTTTGATTTTTAAATTGAAATTACAGAAAAAGTTCTATCGTCGCCTGCCGTAATGAATGTCAGTGTCACTTTTATTCAAAAATAACTATTTTTGAATGACTTATTTAAAATGTAAGCCATAAAAACATATAGTCAGGTTGCACCAGGGGACTTATTTACGTCCTAGGGCGTGACATGCATATTCTAGGGACGGTATTAATACATCCCAGGGGCAGGATTAATTTCAGTCGAGACTCAGCAGAGCGGTGTTAGGGTAAGGTCAAAGTTATGCTTAGAATGGCATGTCTACCCTTAATGACATATTTTTAGGTACAAAACCGAAAAAACAAGTATATATAAGAATACTGATTTAGCTTTGTCTATTATTATTTACTAATTTTGTTGAGTTGATAACAAGGTTGATTTCCAAAAACTCAATCATTATTTCTACACCTAATTATCATCAATTCTTTACTTGCATTTTATTGCATATCATTTTTGCCGTTGTTTTACTACATCGCTGGTATCATAGTAAATATTATTTTCTCTGCTTACATTTTTTTTAAGAATCACTTAAAAATGCAATCTGTAAAGAAATTCAGCAGAATATCCGATTACAAACATACCACCTCCTAAACCGAATCATCCCCACAAAAATGAAGATAGAACAAAAGATCTCTAAGAAACTTTTTTTAATTTTTTTGCCAGTGCTCAAGCCCTGATCCCGGTGCTTATCGGCGTAAAGCACGTGCCCTGCTCCCCTTAGGGATCGGTAATCCGGGATCGTCGAGAGTAATGTCGATTTTATACAGGAGACTCCAAATGGCGCATGCAGTGTCAGTTAGTAAAGATGGCACGTTTACAAAGCTAGCGCGTTAAGATAAAAAAGTCTTTTGTCACAGTCAACATTTTTATAGCTCTCTTTGATTTCTAGTATTTACTTAGAAATTTACACAGCATTAAAGTAAAAGAAAACTTATGAAGTTTCACTCTGTCAGTCTGTCGTTCATCCGTCTATCCAACATGGTGTTGTTTTTTATAATAAAGGCACATTTTTTTATATAAAAATATCTAGTTTGTAAACATGATAAAAAAAATTTACATAGTAAAATAGCAATATATTTTTTCAAATTTTGAGTGGTTTTGCATGATGATGTCATCCGTGTCATCACAACGGTGACGCTAGCTAAGCAGCAGTTGATATAAAACTAAGGTTGAATACCACATAAATCTTGGAATACTTATGTATTCAAAGATTTATGCATTACTTCTCTGAACAGTTTTTGTAATTGCCATTTTATAGTGAAATCTCAAAAAGATATGCAAATTCCCATATTGTAATTATTGTATAAGATACACAGCTGAAATTGACTTTAGTTTAATAGCTATTTATGAACAATGCAATTTTGAATTTGTTATTACTTAAATTAAACTTTAATAATGACTTAGCAATTTTAACAGAAAGTTTGAGTATGTGCAGTAAAACTCGCCGGATCCTATAGATATTCTTCAAGATAAGTACTAATAGTGGTATCAGAGTTAGCTTTCATAAAGTTAATTTTTCTGTTCTTTAACTATTATTAAGGGGCGTTTCTAAGTCAAAGCTAAATTATCATTTATGACTATAGAAAATATGAACAATTCACTAGGTTTAATGACTCTACAAAAAATACAATTGCTATAAAACTGGTCTGCAGAAACGCGATGAGCTTTTTAAATGGATCCCCTTTTAAGAAAAATACTTCGTTAATCCGACTAAATGGTCGGAATAGAACTCGACTAGTGTCGATCTCGCCAATTTTATTTTATGTAGATTAATATACATAGTGTAGATTATCTAATCGTATATTTTTTAACGTTATTTCATGTACTGAGTCTTATATTTTTTTATCGTTCTATCATGCGGCCTTTAAGAATAACCAGCGTTGGCAAAAACTATTAACTATTTCTTGACTATGAGAGCTTTTCTTCATACTAGCTATGGCTCTACTCGTAAGGGGGCGTCCATTAATTACGTGAGGTGTTCTAAGGGGGAGAAGGGATTAAGCAAAATCTTACCAATCTCTCACTTAGGTGGGGTCTTGGCAAATATCACGTAATTATTTTTCTCGCTGTAAACAGTGTAAAATTGTGTGAAAAATTAAAAATTATTTCTAGAATAAAATTTATGTTTTGTATTTAATTTTATGGGATAAGTTTCAAGATCGTGACACGAAAGGAAAATAATTTGTGTTTTTTTTCTTAATAATCCAACATCGTTTACAGGTCTAATAGGAGGAAGTTGAAGAAAATCTTACGATATCCACACCAAGGGGGGATGGGTGTCGAAAAATTCTCACGTAATTAATGGACGTCTCCTAATAGGACGTGCTTTGTAACGTAGGTACCTATTGACCTAAATTTGAAATGGCTGCATTAAATCGTAAGCACCAGGTATAGACCAAAATATCTCAAAACAACTTAGAAGCCTACAATTGCAACGTGTTGAAGCCAATAAGTGGCTATATCGGTATAATTTTCCCATTGCATACCCCATTTTGCGCATCCGCTATTCAGAGTCAGAATTGGCAATGTCGAATAGATGACGATATTTGGCCAAACACATTAAATTGGGTCGCAATTTCTATTATGTTTCGTGTTCAACTTTGGATTATTCTACACTATACTTAATTCTACTAAAACGGTTTTTTAAATTTGCAAGTGTTACTATTCTCCTTCTTTTTTTCTTCTTTATTATTTGGCCACCATACTCTGTGTATTGTGCTAGTTCTCAAATTCTTTGCATTTGCAAGTTATAAAATAATAAGTCAAGTCGTGTCAAGTAAGTCGACTTCGCAGTCATGTTGAAATCAAGTAATGTACTCTAGTAAAGCTTTGAAGACTTTCCTAGAGTTTCTATAGAGATTTTCTGCGAACATCAAAAACCACGTTATTTCGTTGCAAATATGTTTTATCTATCGAATATGGTCTCTGAATACTTGGAGAATTACTAGCTTTGCAATAAGTGTAGACGAATATACGAAGACACCATTTTTTAAGAGAAAGCGGGAAAAACCCATCGATAGTAGAGTTATTAGCACCGCATATTTTGCCGTTAAAAATGTCATATTGTAGTGATGATTTCAAACTGGCACTGAAAATGCAATAACGTAAAACTAAAAGTTAATTGTTGTTCATGCTCTGTGAAAATCGATCCAAAGCTCTGAAAAATACCTCGTATTTTCATGGCAGGAATTTCAGTACCAATTTACTTCAAACCGAGGCGGGCCGCGCCGGCGCGGTCAAACACTTCCATATATTATTCAGAATGTTCACAACTGTATTTCTGTTCTGTCAACAAAGAGCACCGGGAGGGAAACAAAGCGAAAATTGTCTGAAGTTTTAAATAAACAACCTTATGTTGCCAGATAGGGCAGCGTCGCGCCCACGCCACGTTTTGGCTTGCCAGCTTTTGGAAGGGTGTACGTTTTGTTTTAAATTTATATTAAAACTGACTCGTGTTAGTAATTTCGGTTAACTTAAATTAAATTCGATAATAATTAAATATACGCTATTGCTAACTTATGTATACTTAGCAGTGTCTCCCGCGGCGTTGCCCGTGACATAAATTGAATATAAAAACGTTTCAAAGCTTTGGAAGTTAAAAACATTCTAAGTGCGCCCTAAATTACATGTAGTAGGTTCAGCACTAGGCTCTTTGTTGATTCCTGAAAGAGACCGTAAAAAGTTTGTAATACAAATGCGTCTTTATAGCGTTGATATAGAATATGACATCGGCTTAGCGAACACTGTTCCACGCAAATCACACACACAATTCGCTTACTTAGATTATAAGCTAATTTAATTATTTAATTGAATATTAACTTTCAAATAGGTTCAGAAAGTAAGCAACAGTTATTAATAGACATTGACTGAAATTAACTTAGCAAATAAGTACTATATTATCGATAGCTAAGATACCGTTTATACCTATTACAATTCTCTGAGGAAAGGAATTTGGTTTCCGATCGCTCCTTATCTGCTAAGACGTGATCTGAATGCATACTATCATTATCAGAGACGTTTACAGCCCTGGCGTAAAAATAAACCTTAGATATGGGCAATCATGAGTAAAAATATCGAGGAAATTCAACAACGATTATCCGAATCCTAAACCTTTGGTACCCAAAATCGTTTGAATAATTTTGCAAATAAAAGGTTTGTTTCTAGCCTGTACTTTTAAAAATCTTAACTGGTAAATGCTTAATGAAGGAAAATATTTTGAGAAAACCTGCATGTCGGAGAATGTTAATAACTTTTAAATATAAGTGAAGTCCCCAACCCGCAATTTGGTCAGCGATTTTGGTAGACTATGGCCTACATCCCCTTCATAGGAAGACCCGTGCCCAGCAGTGAAACGCTTTTTACATTCTAAGTTATACTAATGCAATAATTAATATGCACAGCTCGTCGATGGTGCAGCTGCAGCGCCTGGAGTCGAGTGTGCGGAAGCCAGACTTCAAGTCATATTTGCTCCGGGCTCCAGTGAAATGCGCTGCTCTCTCCAGACTTCTGGCCGAAAAGACTTGTGTTCCGACGCTTTTGGGAAGCTAGAAAGACAATGAAACCCAAGCCATAGTGTTAAGTTTAGTGTTTGATAAGTATATTTTATATGTATGTGTTTGTAAGGTATTAATAATATGGGCCAATGATTTCAAAGAAAGAAGTTCTCGTTACCTGAAATAAATGATTTTATATAGGTACTGATTTACCGTTACCGTTGTACCGATTTAAATATTTATGTATTTTTTTGTTTGAAAGGGTATATTTCTCGAGTGGTCCCATTTTTATCAAAATCCGTGCGAATGTTTTATTTCTTAATCGAAATATTGAAAAAGTTCTGTGATGAAATTAAACTCGGTAATATTCTTTTTTTAAATTACTTGTTCTGGAAATCTTCAACTATTGCTAATAAGAACTTGAGAACTGGCACAATACAAAGAGTGTGGAGGCCAATCAAAAAAAAAAAAAAAACTTGCTAAAGTTACGGAAAAATGGGACCACGCGATACCCTTTGAAACAAAAAATAAAAACATATTGTTTCAAATCGGGGCCACTATCTCCGAGAAATCAGGTAATATACGTAAAAAAACCCAAAATTAAATATCTTTGGAAGTCTGTAGGAAATGCGTCATTACCGTCTTAGAATACAACAATTAAATATAATTATTATACCTAAAGTAAGTTACACTGTATTATTATAATAACCACAACACCTGACTGAAATACCTCTAATTATATCACTAATAAAGTAGCTGAAAACAATAGTAAATCACTAATTATAAATTAAAATAGCCTTGTGATTAATATGAATAATATTGTTTACTTCGTAAGTAGACGGGTTGTCGCGCGTCAATAATATTTGTGAAAATTTATGTGTGAGGTATGATTCAGTGAGCTACGCATGCTGGAGTGTTCCTGGGGGATGCCAGCATGTCTCTAACAGCGACGAACTCGAAGTCGAACCGACGGAGCAGTACTGTTTACCAACCCCCCCACCCCAGCAGCTGACGATGACATCGCGCGCCCGGCGAGCGGCCGAGCGCAGTGCGAGATTAGCGACTCATTTCATCCCTGATAAAGTTCACCGAATGTGAACGAAACAAAACCTTTCCAACAAACAGAAAACCCGTCTTCTTAAACAATATGATTTATAACTCAACACAAACCAATAACTCGTAGAAAATAAACTTAATTTAAAGTTCTCAGCGTAGATTTTCAATTTCGGTCTATCAAAATAGCCTACAATAAACAATTCAGTTTGTAGACACCTGTCTAAAAGTAGTTTAAGCGAGTAAATTAGTTTTGTTTCAGTTTAGAGTTGATGTTAGTCGGTACTTAGGGATGTAACGGTCTAATGAGAGTAGTGAGCATTTATACAAGCGCTTCTTAATTACTTTTTAGTTGTTCTCTCAATTTAGTGACGTGAAGTTAGTGAAGACATTAATGTTTTATCAATTATTTTGAGACTAATCTGTTTATGTCTACGAATAAATGCTCACTGTTAACAATAAAATCACCCCATTTTTTTTATTGATATCTTTATTTCCTAATATCGTATTTTTTGTATGATTTCTATTGTAAGTCGCAATAAGTGCTGGCAATTTGATTTAAAAACAAAAATCCTAGTCTAGTCTTTAAATAAATCCAAAGTAAAAACTACTAAATCTTAGTCATGTAACTGTAACCAATAATTTCCATGAAGTTAAAATTCTTTTTAGCCGTCCTGACCTCGGCCTATAATTGGGTTCGGAAACAATTTGCGAAGCTGGTTAGTCTTTGAGGGGATACCACGGTACCCCATATTTTGCGGCAGCATTGTTAAGGCGGGTCATCGGAAAAGCTTTGTAAAATGGATGCCGTTTTTTAGGTATCTAGGTCACTAAGGCAAAGCGGGTGTAATAATTTTCCGTGTGTTCTTATTGGATCCCTTTTTGGAGAATTCGGATTATTATATTACATGAAAATATTTTCCTGCTAGTATTGTTCCCGCTTCGCATGATTAAATTTAATACGCTCGATATTGTTTTGTTTCTGACAATTACATAACTTCTTCTGGCATAGCGCATTTAAAATCGTTATTTAAGATCTGTAAATAACATGTGTTTTTGCAATATATTATTTGAGTATTAAATACAAAATAAAATGAAAAATGGAATTTACTGTAAAATATCTAAGATCTAGCTTCTTATTTCAAGAAGAAACAAAGTAACATATTACGCATAATATAATAAATTTAAAATTTATTTTATTAATAATATGTGTTTGTGAGAAATTGATCTTTGCATCTGACAATAAAATAAATATAATTTCTTTCAACTTCTCTTGTCTTCTGATTTATCACATCGATATAGAAAATATAGACAAGGAGCAGTTCTACATCAGATAAGGGAAAAATAAGGACTGGAGTCGAGATGCCCTCGATAAGCCGAGCTGATTAGTGGAACTTAGTCGAGTAAAATATTTGATGATAATCTATACCCTTATGAACTTATTTTTCCATCCATAGAACATAAGATAATGCATACAGGATTAAAATCAACCTGTACAAAACCTAATAAGAGTGACTTTGGTACATTAAGGCAATCTAATTTCATATACTACGAAATAAAAACTTTCCTTTTTGATTTGAAAATATTTGTTGAAGGACGATCAATTACATACAGCAGCTGTATTTTGTAATTAAATTCTCTATTTTCGAACTCGCAGAATCTATGTTGTCGGTTATACAATATATGTACCGATTTTTCCACCTACGTAGGTTACCAGTAGCCCTGCACAATACATAATATGGCAAAAAACCAGAGCTGTGACAAAAAAGGGTATTCTCTAAAGAACAATAAAGCCTTACTTACCATATTCAGGGCACGTGATGCAAAATGCTACCGCAAGGAAAAAGCCGATCACCTCGCCCCCAAAAACTTTACTGGCCATTTTTCCCCTTTTATTCATCCAACACTGGCTTTTACCGACATCTTCAGTCTTCTATTTTGCGCAGGTTTCACGAGTTACCCTTTAACGGACTCTTCGTTTTTTTGCTCGCATCTAGATGTTTAAGCGACATTTTTCTCAAAAGCTGTCATCAGTTCTGCCGAGGTTTTGTGGTCGCATCTGGAACAAATATAAAAACTTTTATTTAAACCATTTCATAGGATTAGATAAATAAAATGTTTACATAAATATAAATAATAATATGATTCGATGAAGCTATACTGCGACTGTAAATCCGTTTTACTGTTAGCATTTTTCGTAATGATAAGCATTGTGACTTATTTTTGGCTTAGTTACACGTCTAGTCAGTAACCATGTATCATAAATACGAAGGCACAATAAACAAGTGGTTAGAAGAGACTTCACAAAAACCCGACTGCATATACGACAGACCACTAAGATGCAACTAGTATAGAATGACTATGACTGTCTACTGATTTAGTTAAAAAAGGATCACTAAGATTTAGAAGTATTTACATAATATATAAAAGTAAAAATATACACCCTTCTTTTGACCAGTCTGGTAAAAACGTAAAAGCGAACAAAATAAAACAGCTTGAAGCCACAGTATCGTTATTCAATAAATCACTACTCGACTTAATTTATTAGTTATTTAGTAATCTACCGATACCTAAAGTACGTCATAGGCAGCCTTGACCGTCCGGTGTAGGTAAGGAAGGGGTAATTGAAGTGTTTTATGGTGACAGATATCTAATCTTGACCATGTACATCATCCATCTTTGCCTTCCTTTCCATGACCTTGGCTTGTATTGCTATATACTCGTTAACGAAGAAGGGCCAAAATTAGATTTTCTAAACATAAAGTTATAGTATTTGAGTAAATATTTTACTGATACGAATTAACTAATTATATACAACTCTTACAAAATAATAAAGAAAATAAACTAAACTTAAAAATAAATATAATAATAAATTTGAGTAAATATAAATATAAGATAAAAACGATTCGACCGTTAGAGCAAGTCAAAACGTAGTATATAAACGATACATTTTTACAGTTATTTTCGTTTAAAAACCATACTACTGGACCGATTTTGATGAAATTAAAATAAAATTACACGTGGAACACCCTTTCTAACAAAATAAGATTTTTAAATCAATCCAGCAGTTACTGAGATATAAATCATTCATAAAAAATACATTCATTTTTGACAATTCGGTAAAAAAAGTCATCAAAGACAATGTCACGTAATTTATAGCATTTTATATTTACCAAAATGAGTACATTTTTAAATAATATATTAATATTATATATTATAGCGATAATGGTCGAGTAGTTAGTGGGGTCAATAGCCGTTCGAAAGGTTCAATCCCGTGAAAGACGCAAATAGAGCTTGAGCAATCGGTGAAGAAAGACATAGCGAGGAAACCATAGCATGGTCATTTTCTAACACCAACTTTCCCGTAGTAAATAAAATCGATTGCCAACCACCTAACGGAACGTTCCTGCAGTCTTCCTGAGAGCCAGTGTGTTTCAAAACAGGCAATCTCCATCTAGGGCCACTGTGCCGCAGACTTGTCGTGCGAGCTTAATAAAAGTCACAAAAGCCTATAATATCATAAAATTATTCGTCATACCGATAAAAATACCTGTTCACCCATATAACCCAAATAACGTAAACGCAAACTTTTTTCAGAGCTGTTATGCTTAAACATTTTTACACAAAAGCCGTCCTCATAATTATTTGTTAAACACGTTACAAGTGGAAGTGACCTGAAAAGGACGACACGTATTGTATAAAGCTTCAGAGGCAGAAATTGTATTGTACGCGGTCGCTTTATGTGTCGAGGCGAGAACTGTCCCTTCTGTGTCGTTACCTGCTCACTATTCTTTGACGTGTCAACTATATAAAGTGCCGCGTTTGTACCTATATTTAGTCTGTGTTCTGTGTTTATTAATGCAAATGGAATTTGTGAGGTTAAATTGCAATCGTGATGCGGAATGTTGTGCTAGTAATGTGTGTTTGTAATTCGCTTTTATGTCAAATATTAGTAGGTATGTTGTCGAGAAAAACAATGAGAGAGGTATGCTAACGAATGTTTCAACGAGTATTATTTATATATTTAAAGGTGTCCTTTATGAATTACTTACTGACTGATGTTCGGTAGGAATCAACGTAGAGCCTAAGCCACTGAACCTAGATACATGAAATTTGGGTGTATGGGTGTACTCATACGTACAAAGAAATGATATAATATTTTTTTGGTAATACAACACCCGAGGGGGACGATTTTTTTTATATATTTGAAAGCTAGTAGTCTTATATTGCTTATCAAACAAAATATATAAATAAAATTAAAACAATATAGGTATACTTTGCAGAATTACGGATAAAAAGATTCGAAGCAACCTTTGGGTGGACTAAGTTGTTCACAAAAAACGAAATAAACAGTTTTCCCAATGAAAATATTCTTAACAATCATTAAGGCAACAAAAAATATTTATCTGCGCCAAGTGACAGAAGTACAAACCTGAACCGGGATTTGAACCCACATGTTCCGTTTTAAAGTAAAGCGTTCATCACAACCAATCAATTTACCGCGTTATCAAACAAACCACCTTTAAAACTATATTTAAATAGTTAAAAGTAAAGTTACATCCACACACATACATTAACATATCATTATTAATTATCGGACAGTGTAATCACTAGACTAATCATTAGATTACTGATGAATTAATGAGTCAATATACTCCCTGATACATACAAACGTTACAATTTTTGTATCAATTTATTCACCATATGTACATACTTAGTATTTTATACAATAACACACACTCACTCCAACCTGCTTCAACATTTTCGACACAAACTTCACTCACAAAACCCACTCAATACCTACCATTATCAAATCGCAGACAATAACCCTTACAACATCCTTCAAAATTATAACCGTCAACAGAACCCGTCTTTTCTTCAAAAGAAAACACAGACATTGATCCGCGGAACTTCACAGGCAGGCTTAGAGCCGTATCGAGTGTCGCGGGGAGAGGCTATTGACATGAATCGGCTCGATGGCTAGTACAGAGAGTAGAGGTTTTATAAACTAAGATAGAGTTATTCGAATGAGAAAAACCATTATTCGATTATAAGGATACTTCTATTTCAATTAAATAGGCATGCTCCACCTAGGGCTGACTTCTGTGGTTGCAGTTCAGTTGGTTGCAAATGCCAAAAAAAACAAATTGTAACAGACTTCAGTCATATGCTAAATCATAATAATCGTCAATAGAAATGTTTTTCGATCACAAAAATCAAAGAAAACACATACGATTAGTAGAACTTCACAAGCAGGCTTAGAGCCGTATCGAATGTCGCAAGGAGAGGCTATTGACATTAATCGACTCGACATTAGTACAGGGAGATAGTGTTCAGGTTTAGTACAGGTTCTAGAATCTATGTTCAAGTTACTCGAATAATTAAAACAGTTATTCGAGTATTAAAAAAGTTATTCGATTGTAAAAAAATGTAAAGGGCACTAAACAAATTAAAATAAAGCTATTGCATACGTATATTTTGTCATTAAATTGAAACAGCCTAAGAAAACATCTAAAGTTAAAAAATATCTTAGGTGACATGTCTTAAACGGTTTAGTTTATGACTTTTGGAGAAAAATAAAAAAAAGATCCTCAAATTGAACATTGAAGGTTGATATATTTTACAGCTCATTCATATGAACATATGATACAATATTAACATGTTTTTTTTTAAGTATCTTTTTTAAATTGTTTACACCACAAAGAAACTCATTCTCCTTATTCGAATAATCCAGGTCGATTTTCTCATCTCTATTCGAAAAAAAAGTACGCAACGCTGTCGAAAAAAACGACATCAAAGCAGCAGACAAACTTACTGTATATTAAATACTAGCGGCTCGGTACGTGCTTCGCTACTTATTAAGTTAAATACTAAAAATATGATAAATGAAGAACCGCTAGACCGATTCTGTACGAACTTCACATAAATCATCTACTAAATAGTCCGAACAAGTCTTAAACATTTGGTTTGGATAGGTGAGCCCGTTCTTGCGTTATAAAATTACAACGAAAAGTGGCATTGATTTTTATATATTGATATAAATTATGTATTACAAACTAAGACCAAAATGTAGCGAAATGTGAAAATGTTATTTAGGGATATCCATAAGAGCTAGAGATATACCATAGCGGAGTTTTCTGTAGAACTTTTTAATGTGTACAATACTTAGTACATTATTTTGATAAATTTCGAAGGGTTCAGGCTGCGTTTGCAATGTAAGCGGAAAAATTGTAATTATTTACTAGATCACATTAGAAACCTCAAAAATATCAGTATTTCTCCACTATTTAATGGATGTTATTATATATATAAACCTTTCTCTTCAATCACTCTATCTATTAAAAAAAACACATCAAAATCCGTTGCGTAGTTTTAAAGATTTAAGCATACATAGGGATATCCCTATATCCCTATACAGAGAAAGCGATTTTGTTTTATACTATGTAGTGATGACGTCATAAAGAACATTGATAATAAAAAAATATAAAACGATATAAAATAAAGGTGTATTACTATTTTCAGTGTTAGATGTGTAACAGTTCTGATATTTTTATATAATATTTGTGGACTTCTTTAAACGATTATTTCGCTAATTACATTGCATGGATTTGATGTTTTGTTCATTTTTAATTTAGCTTTTATCATTTTCAATTTGCATCTCCATTATTAAAACTTAGTAAATTTAAAATCGTATATTTTTTCAATTAATATTTTTACTACAATTTATCATTACAAGCCAAAATACAACATAGCTGAATGTGCCCATATGCGGGGTGAGTATAAATTAACTGCGTTTATTTTTACCACGCAATCAGCATCGTTAATGTAATATTACATTATTGCATTTTTGTTCACAAAAAACTGGGAAATATATTCAACAAGCGTGATTCCAAAATCTTATGCAAACGCGCTTGCCGTCGCCGTTACCTATACTCGTAGCACCGAAGCGGCGCCGCGGCTTCGGTATCCATCTGTGTTACTTTTGCATGACTTCAATTTAAGTTTTATCAATATTTTTGTACTAAAGTGGGTAAAAAAACACTGGCATTTTATTTTAAAATATTCTTTCTGTATATTAAATATACGCACTCAATTTAGAATAACCCCGTATATAACAAAACTCATCCGTTTTTTCAGTGACAGATATTTTTCAGCACCGTAAAAACACCAACTTTTGTACCTAATCCTGAAACCTTCTGCCTTCCTTTGGGTTTATTTAGACCTTCTTGATTTGACTAATGCACTCAATGTAATAGAATATTTTCGTGTTAGGCAAAGATAGGCGCTTTTGATTACTCAAAGACACTGAGACCCATTCCTTTGGCTTACAATCTTTTTTGACCTATCTTTGACGTACATTTTTTATTTCAATTTGTAATGGTAATGAGGGTCATGTCAATGTTCTGATTGAAGTGTAATTGCGTTGTTTTAGGCAACATTTTGAGATTGCGTTGTTGGAAATTTCATGAAAATGTTCCCGTTTTCGAGGAAAGAGACTATTAATGTTATTGGATATTTTATTGACAGAAAGGTCAACGTATTGTAACGCTATTATAGGTCGTTGTTCTGTTTCTACAGCTTTTGTAGTGTAGTCGGATGGATTTGATTTTAATGATTGCAAAACTCGTTAAGCAGTATTTTCATAGTCATGGACTCTAGTTCTAAAATAAATTTTATTTCGAAGTATAATGTGGCATGTGACTTATAATTACAATTATTTAGTTTATATTGTTTAGTTTAGAACCGTAGCACTAAGTTGTAAATGCAGCTCAGTAGTCACTCATCTAAGGGCTGACTTAATTGATTGCTATTAATCCGCCATGTAAACTAGCAGGAGACTGCTTTACCGTGGATAATATTATTTTAGAAAACGTATATTTTGCATGAATAAATACAAAATCAAAGTGTAAAATAAAATACTTACAGTTTGCTATAAATAAAGGCATATCGAAATCTCTAACGTGTTTTATTCAAAAATGAGCTAAACATTCGTTGCTTAAGCTTCAAAAATGTGCTTTCAGATATAACGCCAATAAAGGAAAAATCACCGACATCCTATATAACCTTCTATCCCTTAATATGTGCCATAATAAACAGATCATAAAATAAGTTTTGTATTTGTCCATAAAAAATTTATGATTCGACCAAAATGTCTGGCAAAATGTATCAATATTTGAAAGTATTGGTTCAGTATGGAAGCGTAAATGTTTATACCAGAGGTAATATAAACCTTGATACGTATTATGTGTCAGACAAAGTTAACTTTTATTAAAAGCTGGGTATATACATTTTGCGTCAAGTTTTTATACATAAAATTATTGAGATAGCTGAGACGCGTTTATTAATTTGATAAATATTAATTAACGGTAATGTTAAAATATAATACATAAGTTATATCTAAATTTAATAAATTATGGAAAGCCTTTTAAAATAAGATATTTTTATGTAAATTTTACAGTGAAACACGTGTAAGAATTAGTAAAATTGACGGTAAGATCACTTCGTATTAATTGACCGAGCAAACGTCTGGTAATTAGTCATTTTGCCTTTAGCAGTTTTAGTTATTACTATTCGCCAACTTGTCTTATTTTTCAAACCAATATCGACCAAACTAGACAAGGTTTAAGAGTTTTTAGATTTTTTCAGTAGTGAGTTTTTTGGCTATAGAACTATATTCTGCAAAAATAGGCAAAAAATGTTTTTCCATTTTATCTTTATTATCGGTCACTAACAGAACATCTTAACAGGTCTACGAGCAAAGCAATTGCATCATCTGATGTCGCCTTATCATAAATTCACTTTGCAGCGGCGAACTTAACTGTGGTAAAGTTCTTACATCGAACAAGTTACACTTTTATAATGCAAATGAGTTCCTTAACTCGTGGGATGGGCTCTAAAATTCAGACGCGACAGCTTTTATCTTGGAAGGTTGTAAATTCAGTCTGAGAAGGATTCAAACTTGCAAAAAATAACTTTTCTTTGTGAAGGATTCGTGTTAGGAAAACTTCGGGTGGAAGTCAAAGCGTATTAATATACTATAATCTATTAAAAATTTATATAAAAAATCAAAAACCCACATAATAAAAAAAAAAAATATTAGGTATTTTGTCTTAACGACCATCTTGAAGTTATCATAGTTTTTCACTTTCATTTTGTACCCATATTAGGAAAGTTGATACAACGTGTAACAGAAAGGTGTGACAATACTTGAGGCAGCTATAGACCGCTAACTTGTCCATACAATAAGATACCTCTTTCTACCTTTTAATGTTGTCCGATTCCGGTGGTTTTTTTTCACATAGCTAACACATTATTTACTAGGCTGTTAGACTGTTTTATTTTTTTCTGTCTTTTATATCATTATAAAATTATAAGCTTCCTAAGCAGTCATATTTTTGCGCTGATACGATGCCTATTAAAAGCCTTTATTATACAGAATTCAATAACTTTCTTCAAAATAATAATACGCGTAGTCCTAAAATATATCACAGTGAAGCGATTGAATAACAAAAGAATACGTTACAATTTAAGGGGTGTAGACAGGTACGCCCCGGAAAGAAAATTCTATCAGAAACACGAAACTACGGTTTTCGAAATACAAATGTATGAATAAATAGCTGTATAAATTTGAAATTGGAATCCCTAACCAAAGGCCACTTTGATTTCAAATATCTCTTATATTTGAAATCAAAGTGGCCAGTACGACAAAACGCCAATTTCATATGTAAGGACCTAATATTAGGTTCTCCACACAAAAATTGGTCACGTGATCGATCAAGTTGTATGGAGGACGTAATAATTTTTACCCAAATTTTGCAAAACTTAGTTTTATAACGGGTTCAGTTTCATGTATAGACTAACACCCTTAAGAGGATCACCGAGCCTTTCTGTTACACGTTGTATAAACCGGTTTTCATCATACATTGCTATGAACACTCTTGACTAATTCACATATTAAACAAAAACAAAATCAATATCGTTCGGAAGCTACGATGCCACAGACACGTAAAACGTAACACTACTTCGTTATTGCCTCGGGGCTAAAACAGAATTGAAAATAACTCTAATTTTACAACTGTAGAAAAACAATCAACCTTTATTCATCCAAAATCACTAAAACACAATAAACATAGTCTGAATTTGTTTCATCGCGAATCAAAATAGCTGAAACTGTTATAAAACCGAGAACTAATCAACTATTAGCAATTTTATGGGCGCAATTTCATCTGATATTGAGAATCTTGATAGTAAAACACGCCACGTTGTCTCGCAGTTAAGGCTTGGCCAATTTTTTGATACCAATCTTTAGTTTTTTTCTTCGGTCTAATCTATATATAGCTCTATAAAAATAAACTCAAAATTACTAATACTAAACTTGTTTCTAAGCCTTTCATACAACCTAAATGCAATTATTTGTGGCTCATTGAAATGCAATACCTGATTAATTAATTTAATAAAACTATCAGGCAAGTGAATTTATTAATTAAAAGTATGCAATAAAATATTGAAAGAATAAATCTGAGATCTACAGATAAACTTTCCAACCCACTATCAAAAGACATTGTATCCAGAATGCAATACTAATACAATAATATACCTTAATTCAATACTATACCTTACCATGCTGATAGAAAAAAAAATTGAAAAAACAACCCTTTCGATCAAAGAAAGTTTTTTTGTCGGTCAATCCATTTCTGATAAATTGGAGAACATTTTAAAAAAAAAAGGCTTCGACAAAAAAACTATTTGGCAAATTACAACATATAATATGAATAAGTATGTCGTACGTTATGGTCGTCATATTTTCATCGCATCTTAATATAGTGTAACGGCTGTGATAAGAATTATTTCGATGTGATTATGTCCATGTAGATTGATTTATTGTCAAAATCGACCAAGCGACGACACGAGCGCAGCGTCACAGTTTAAAGACTGGCAAAATTTACAATCCTTTGTTAGTTTGTAAGGATGTTAGTTGCTTAAAGGTCGTATTTTTCAACTTTCTGGACAGGTAACACAATTTTATAGTTTTTTTGTTACTTGATTTCTCGGAGTCTGCTGAACCAATTTAAAAAATTATTAATTTGGAAAGATTCAGAGTTATAAAATTTTTATAAAAATCAGTAAAGTAGTTTTTATTCTCAAATCGCCCGCTCAATAAAAATTGGTAATCTTTTTTTTTAAAGAACTATTTGCTTGTCTTTTTTTGTTCTACATAAACTTACTTGCCTGATAGTAAGATATTCCAGTCTTAAATAATACGGCAGATATCACATGGTTACATAACATAAGTGGATTAATGCTCCCTTTTCATTCCCGACTCTAAAAGGTCAAGTGAGTTGACTCGCTTTAATATAATAACATAATAAGTATATACAAACACACAACAGCGACAGTCCCATTCCTTAACTGTTCGCATAATTAACGTGAACGGGAATAGAAGCAGAGCAGTTGAGTATAATATGTGCAGAGAACCGTCGTAAGTATAAATTATAATTTTAAACCTAGCACATTACGCATTATCGGCCTTAGTTATAAACGCAAATCAATGTTGAGCGTCTCGTTCTGGCGCGTGATATTTTCTATCGGATAAAACAAAACAAATGACATTAAAGGTTGAGATCCTGTTATTAATAAGCAGTATGTAGTTAACTGTTGCTGTAGGGTGTTATAACTCTATTCGTTGCATTTGCAGTAGTTGTTTCTTGTATACGTTATGCGATGTATGTGACATTCAATATGTTTTTCACAACTCGCAATATACCATTTAATAATTCTTTTTTGGAGTTAGTAAAAGAAAATTTCAAAGAAATTGTTTTTTTTTTCTGGCAAATAAGAATTGAAAAATGCAAATGACACAAAAACTACTTCCAATGAGGGTTTAGTGCATAAAATTTCATTTTTTTTAATTAATAAACTACAATAATCATAACGCTTTCAGAATTAATGATAGATTTCAAAAAGTGTCGAATCATGTATGTATCTCGAACAATATAATTTTTTGTAGCTTTATTCTATACTAAGTCAGTATACATATGCATGATGTAAGATGTAAGTCGGAAACATGAAAAAGCTGTTCTTCTGTTTAATTCTTACTCTTTATCCTTATACATAAACAATGTATCTTCGCAACTGTTTACGCAAAGTAAAACTAGTTACTTTGACTGGAGCCGGTATTCATAAAGTAGAAACTGCGCTAGTACTTTACAAGTCTGCACTGAAGTAAATTTTACTACTTGCTTCTTAAAACTATAATAATTTTTGTGGAGTCACGAAGGCATGTTAAAACTAAACAAATGGCAACATCGCAACTCATTATAACTTCGCCTATAGGCGACATGGCTGGTATGTTTGAGTCGAAGTGAACTGAAAACTCGGGAGGGGTGGAGTTTTGGCTTTATTACTTGAAAATGATTATTTCGGTAAAGAGAGAGCCCCTTATTGCGTTGTTCATACTACCCTAACCTGAGACGCGCGTTGTGAAATTAACATTTTCATTTCGTTACAAGTTTTGCCACGTCTTTTTAATATTCTTTTGATACGAAGTTTATGAGACGTCTATATGTATTAATTTATAAAAAAATAATGACAGAATATAATGAAATATGTATCACTATAATTGGTGCAAGAAAACATGATTTTATTACTTCTAGTATTATGAATATGATACAAGAACTGTTTATTGTCACCTCACAGATTCTACCTCATAGAATAAATATAATTAAAACAGGCATATTAGACGGACTTATCGCTAAAAGCAATCTCTTTCAGGCAACCATTATAGGAATGGAAAAAGAGATTAAATTTACGTAATTAGGGTCTAATTTATGTTACTCACAATTTTTTAAACAATAATCATAAAACGAACACCTTTAAACCACCTCTACGTTATATAAGCACACGATTTTTACCGATTTCCCGAAAAAAGGAAGGTACTCAATTTGACAGTTCTTTAATGATTTTTAAGTTGATATAACTGAAAAAATTGGAATTCCTGCCGTAATGGAAGAATTAAATATTTTTAAAGAACTGGTTTTAAAGTTACATGAATAAGCAAAATTTTTAATTCTGTAAATATCTTTATTGTGCGCTGTGCCTAACTCTGCCCAACTTAAGTATTGTAGGCAAATGTATGTTTTTTACACTTTGTCTTATTTGTTTTTGTATGTACTTTTATTCACGCTATACTTAGCATTTTTAGTATAAATATAAGGCTCTAAAGTAAGGCTCGTGTTCATTTCAAAAGCGAATACTGTCCGACAAAATGTGACACATTGCTCCAAAAATTATATTTCCTCAGGAAGTACCCAAAAACGTGTTTGACGTCGTTCCCACCGAACGTGACAAGCCAATCCTGATCGAAATCAGGACAAGCACATACATGGAATATAAAACGACACCATTCTTGAATATTTTGATACCATTCGTGTATTGAACAATAGCAATATTGGTGGGAGGATTTTTGGCATCGTTCCTAAAGCGCCAGCGAGTGAGATTCAATGAATATCGAGGCGGAAGCTTCAAGGAAACAGGAATACAATAAAGCAAGCCTCGGTTGAGTCGTGCTTATTTGGAATAAAATGTTTTATTTGTGTTTTGAAAAGGTTGTAGGAAACAAAGGCGCAAAAATTGTGTATCTCAGATATTAATTTTTTATCCTACACAGCTAGGCATTTGACTACAAGTTCGCACAACCACGAAAGTCAGCGATTCTGTAGCCTTAGATGCAGCATGTATAGTCTGGAATACACTGAATCTCAAGCTGCCGGAACACACCGGCAGATTTTACAACTTGAGGGTGGTACCTAGTCAGGCGAGCGTTAGAAAACATTTACCAACATGCTATGGTTTCCTCACGATGTTTTCCTTCACCCGTAGCTCAGGCTCTTTTTGCATGTTTCGTGGGATCGGATCTCGTACCTTTTGTACGGCCATAAACCCTACTAACCACTCTACCATCATCGCTACAAAGTTAAGTTAATCACATCACAACAGATAAAAGAACAACTTTTCCAAAAATGATAAACGTGGTTTCCAAATTTACAACTTTCTGATTAGAAAAGCTTCTAATTTTTATAGGCTACATTTTTTTTTTTTTTTTGGTAGCTCAAGGTTCCAATTCGTATTTTTTTACAAATTAAAATTTCGTTTATTTAAGTCTTTTTTAATGAATACGCAAAAATCTACCAGAGTTTTACCTTTTTCATTACCTTGTACATAGTATAATGTACAGTTTCCACAAAAAAAAAAAATCTACGATGTTTTTCTTAACTTGTGAAATTATGTTTTTTATTGTGATTTTACTGATTTCTGAACTTTCCCAGAAAATTTAAAAATCCTTTACAATATTTGAGGTAGTTTTTAATTAGTTTTATTAATAATTACATGCTAACAAAGGTCTTATGCTCGGATAAGCTTTTCACGTTAAACATTTCATGTCGTAATTACGACCCACTAGGATTTCTTTAAAAAGCGTTCCTTAATTTCGTAGAAATATAATATACTTTATAAAATCTCATATATCCGTGTCTAACTATCATATTGACATCATGCTTTAGTGTTTTAGTTAAAACAAGCATCGTTACGAAAACTACATGTCAAAGAAAGAAAGAAACAAAATCATCTCTATAAATAATAGTAAGCACCAAAACTTTATGTTTTTGGATTTATTGCACTTGAAGTCTACACCCCTTTGGGCAGACTCATGCCTAGCACTGAGAAGCATATTGGTTGCTAAGTACTTTAGTTTATGATATATCTCTATCAAAACGAGTAGGTAAACCTTTTATAATATTACCTTCTCAAAACACAACCGCATGACTACGTACTAGTAACATCTATATAAAAAATAAAAAACACTATGTTTTATAAAAACTGTATTTAACTTCAATTAAGTAAGACTCATCATCAACCGACCATTGAAATAAAATTATACATAAAAGAAAGACAACTCGGAATGAATACCTAAATTTTTCCTGAAATAACAAGCTGTATTATCAAAACATAATCAACGAACTAAGCTCTCGAAGTATCCTAGTTAATTAGCGATATGCCACCAAGAGATAGAGTTTTGTGAGCGACGTAGATTAGGTACAATAGAGAAATGGTTGAGAGAAAATATAAATATAATTTTCTCTAAGCCTTTGTTATCTGCTGAATAAATTATTTATTACTTTGCGCGTCGTTCAAAGGTTAATGAGATGACTAGCCTTTTATACACAGTGTTAGTTTTATAATTAAAATATTCTCTCTAAATACATATTTACGATTTTTCATGGGAAAAGTGAATAGATATGTTACTGGTTAGGCAAAACTAATAGGGATCATTAGCCACATAATAACTATGTTATTATCAGTTCAACTGCCGCCATCGGATTTTTATGGTGATTATTAACAGGTTGAATCTTTGTATGTTCAGTTTGACGAGACGCTCAAGTTTTTCACATGTAAAATTCTATATAATATTCAATACTGGCTACTCGATTTACCATGGAATGAAAACCACACCACATTTATAGGACTATGTGGTTATTTCATTATACAAGTACTTACAAAGCTGTTTACAGAAAATCAGCTGGTTAGAATTATTTTTAAAATGTTTCATATACAAAACATAAGCTGTATACTTGTAGCTAACCAGTGTCGAGAATTTTACATACGAAAAAGTCTCGTTGAACTGAACCTACTCATGAAGATTCACTTGTTATTAATCACAAAACAAATTAGGTGGCGACTGCTGAATTATGTTATTCGTTTGCTATATGAACATCTTTAAATAAGCATCCAATGTTGTGATCGCAGAATAAATGTGCCTTTTCATACAAAAATCTGATCAAGATTTGCCAAGATTCAACATCTTGGAATATTTTGATCAGATTTTTGTATGACAAGGCAGATTTATTCTGCATAGAACAGTTGTTTATGTAGAATTTGTTCATAATAATACGAGTGAACATTGATTCTTTATATTTAGTTATTTATTTAAAATTATATTTTTTTATCTTTCTGTTCCCTTCTAAAGTAAACTGAGATCCTTGACATAATAATCGGAAAATTAAAGATTTGACCAGACCTGATAATAATAATAATGGTAGAGACTACTATACGGCCGAGGATATTAATCGATCGTAATAACTAACGTAGTAAGGTGTAAGAGATATTTCAAACGACGTGATATTTAAAAGAATATACATAATAGCTAGAAGGACGGTGAACAGAATTTATGTCATCGGCCGTTTGTGCCAAATAGGTCAAATATAACATAATACTTAACTCCTAATACTTAACTAGTTAAGGTTAAGCCTGTACAGTAAAGTTAGTTATTTAATATTGGCAATGTATTATTGTTTTCTGTTTAAGTAGTAGTTATAAGAACCGTGGGTAAGCGCATTGGGAATACATTCTGTAATGCCTATCCAATGGTATGAAAATAAATAAATAATAAACTCTGCATTAAAAACAGCTGTTTTTCGTGTAATTTACATTTTACAACCCCAAGTTAATTATGAAGCAACTACAGTTCGAAACAATACTAAGAATAAGCTACAAATAGCAAGTTTAAAACGATAACCTCATTATAGATTCCGCTCTCCAAGACTCGTTTACGTGTCACGCTACAAGCCCTGAGTTATTATTCACTAATTTAGTGCTCTAATAACACAATAAAAGAAACTCTACCAGGAAAATATTCAAATGAATCACAACAGTTAAAGGCACCCACAAAAGCTTCGGCAATACACAGCCATGATTAACTGTTGTCTAGTTAGCACCAAAATCGGTCCCAGAACGCCGACTGGGGCCAAAACTAACGTGAATTTTAGCCTATTAATATAAATTACTTAGATTTACAATCCCTTTGGGGTGTTGTATTCCTATTATTTCCCTTAGTCTATAAAGGCTTTACATTAACGATTTCAGTGCGGCCTTCGTGACAACATCAATTTTAATTATTTATTATTGTTGTCTATAATTGAGTCGGGTACGGTTTTAGGAATAATAAACGAACACAATACCTCCGGCGCGGGTCAGGGGTATAAAACCTTTATAGGCCACTAGCCGACGTTCGCGAATCTACACAAGAGCAAAAACTAAAACGAAAGTGGTAAAATCATGACTGACGGCCAACTATTCTACTTTCAAGAAACGTTTGTTATCGTGAATGAACATAGTGTTTTGTTATGCTTGAGATTGGGAATTTGTCCAGCGAATCTAGAATTTGTCGATAAAAGGACTGAAGCCCATCAAACCTTAACATAAACTGAATATAAGTAATAGTTTTAAAAAGTTAAAACTAGCTTCTGCAGGCAAAACTTAAGTTACAAACCAGAATGACATGTATGTATAGTCAAAGAAAATAAAAAGCTATATCGATAAAAAATACTGGACAAATTTTGAAAAAATTTCTTTTGAACCAACTGGAATGTATAACCCTTTCGAACGAAATTTTTTTTTTTCAAATCTGTTCAGACATTTCTGAGCAATTGGAAGACATACGTAAAAAAAGATTGCGACGAATTAAGAACATCCTTTATTTTTGAAGTCGGTTATAAATTACAATATTACAATATATTATTTTAATTTTCATCCAATTAATAACCAAACTTTAAACCTAAATTATGGACTAGACTAAATCGTCATTATATTAATATATTAATAAACATATATTAATTGGTAATAACGTAAAATAAAGTTATTGCAGATTAATTCGACAGTTATGTTTGCAATAACGTTAAATACGATAAAATCCCAAAATCATAGCTAAAAATCAAATAGTATTAACGCAATTATATTTCACAGATCACATTGTTAGTTAGCGTTTTCCAGTTACACGATATACTTGTAGGCGGAGGCAATTTACAAAATGGCGAACAGAACGAAATATTTGAAAATTATATTCTGATTTTAATTAACGCATTCAACATTTATTAACAATTTCAAAAGATAATTTTCACCACAACTTATTGTTATAATATTTAATATCGTTATCAAATATTTTTGTTTTACAGTAGATAAACAAAGGATTTAAATTGAGTTAGGGTAAAATAATAACGGCGTTGATTATAATTCGGAGAAATTTGGGAGTGTTCAAATTCTAAAATTATGGACGTAAATTTAGTTTGAAAGCTTAATTATTGCTAATATACTAAAACTTAGTTGTTTTTACTTTAGTATAAATAAAAAATTTACATACAAAGTGAGCGAATAAAAATATAATGACGTCGGTTGTGAGTGGAAGGAGAATACGTGTTATTTCCACTCCACATAGAATCAGGTATATAATAAAAGGGATTATGGTTATTGACCGAGCAAGCATAGCAAAGCGAAGCACAGCTTTTCTTCTTTACTCGATAAGAGATGTTTCTAAAATAAGGAGCTCCGGCCATAACAGTGTACGTAATACCATAAATTCGTTAGGGATTTTTTATTCTTAATCTATCAACCCAATTCAAAATAAGGTAACTTATTGTTGTGCACAAAAATAATATTGAATCAAAATAATTATAAGTGGGTTACGCAAAAAAGGGTGTTTTAATGAGTCAATTTGGATTGTTGTGACACGCTGTATAATTTAACAATAGGATCCAATAAACACTTTCAGAGATCCCATAACTCTACTGCTATTAATATAATTTAAATATTTTTGTACACAATAGAGTAAACAACTGAAGCCGGTTTCGTTAATACATGATAATAACTACATTTTTAACATGTTTCGTACTCGTACACTCGCATAGCCAAAAATTAAACAAGTCCTTTATTGTATCTATTATCTCGTACAGTTTTTAGTTTATTGCCAATCTAGGTAAAACTAGTATATTAAGAGTGAACATTTAGTAACATATCTGAATTTGCAAAAATTTTACTCGTATACAAGTAAATCTAAAGTCCCAAATAATTCATCGCAATGCCACAGAACGTTTGCAAAACTAAAAGTTTAGGTACAATCTCAGACGTTGCCAGTGTATCAATAAAAAGGTCAGTCTCCTTATGACCTGACAGCCGCCGTGTTGGGCCCGGAGCCAACGATAGGGAGATTTAGGATCATCCCAAATGGGGACCTCTGAAATATGAGGGCCATGCGTTGAACAAATTGCTCTCTATTTTTAAAAGTCACACTAAGGTCACGTTGAGACTGTGCCATCAAGTAAAAAGTCAACATATAACTTAAACTTTCCCTTTGCTCTTTGCTTTGGTCGAAAATAATGTACAGGTATTCAGAGCCACTGCTTACTAATGCTAATAAACCTGTATTCTCATAAAAAAACTTCGTTTGCGGCCAAATGTATCGAACAGCTCGTATGCTGCACTCTGGCAGAAAAAAGGCAGATTTAAAACTTGTTTAGAAGGTAGGGAAAATTTTACTGGATTACTAACCTCATCTTATTTTATTTTTTAACATATCTAGTCATATTATTGTAATGTAAATAACTGAAGAAATAGGCTAAGGTTTGTTAATTAAACTATTTTATTCAGAGCATTTAGATTATTTTAGATCTTTAATGGTAATGCTCATTTTTAGACGCAGTTAATCTTTTTCTAATATAGGCAATCTAGCACCTAGTTAAATTAGACAAACCTATTTTAACGCTTAATCAAGATATTTTCACGAGCATTGTCTAGATTTGCAGAGAAATGGGCGTCAACTTGAATGAGAAGTGACCCATTTCTGTCCATGCCTGCGTAATTTGCACTGTCACAGTGTAAAATAAACAGCACTATTTTTTTTTTTTAATTTAGAACACGGGTATTCTCACGGACCTAAAAATTAGAAAGGTTCCCGACTATACTACAATATAGGTGTTAATATATTCAGCGCGGTAATGCGGCTAGTATTCTGGGCACGCTGCTCTCTGGTGGTTGGGTAGAGCATTTGGATATCTGTAGATCTTAAATTGTCTAAAGGTAATCTTACTGCTGTATTTTTTTGTTGTTGTTGTAGTTTGTTTATGGTAATATATGTACTTGCCTGGTAGTTTGGTTTATATAATTGTGTAGTAATATACCTTGCTAAAACAAAAAAGTGTCCAAATATTTTATAAAAATCGTAAAAGGTTGTCAAGAACCTGATAATGTTACTATAAACTCATTATGATTGGACTTTTAACTAAAAATTCAAGTGCAAAAATTCCATTCGGTGGATTAATGGCGACATTATCAAATATTTGCTCACTGACATAAAATCCTTTGTAATATATATTGTATCCATTCTAAATGTCGTAAAAATTTTGGAAAAATACTCATAATTTAATCTCCTATCTTCAGCCAACCGCAGATAAACAAATACTGAAAGCAGTAGGTTCGTACTGCTGTGCAATACAAATTTTATAGGAAAAATAACAAGATTTTTGTTTATAGGTGATGTTTTATTTTATAACATAATTCCAATTTCATAAACGGCCAAACGAACCTCTACAATGAGAAATGTTTGAACCACTATAGTAGCATAACTAAGGCAAAAAGGCATAAGATTTATAATATTTTAAAAACTTACATTATGACTAGACTATGGTGTGAGCACCCCACGAAAAACATCCACATGTCTACACACTATAATTGTAGCAAAACCTTAAATCATTTGTTATATAAAAAATAGAACGATGAAAAGATCGATATACCTTTATTGAAATAGAAAAATAAACGTGGTACCATAATATAACAGAGGCATAAAACGGTACCACGGTTTTTTGCCGTCGTTCTATTGATGGTACTGCCTAAAGGAAACCAACGGTTGCTCTGTCACTGGCCAATCCATAGCGCATATTAACAATCACAACAAAATAATTAAAATTAAACCATTTGGGGTGTTCCAGCAGCCCAAGTAGAGCTAAGGTTAGTTATTTCCTAAACATGTTTACTTGAAATTCTGCTTACCTTGCTCCTAATCATTATTGTTATAACCCTACCAATAACACTAACTTGAGCTCGCTTTATGACTCGTCTAGTTGTAAGGGTCAGACGGTCATCAATAAGTAATAACCAGGTTTTGAAACATCAATAACAATGTTATTAACAAGTGCTGAGTATCAGATAATACTAACATTCAACGATACGAGTAGATATATTATGTAAGAACGTTAAGCAAACGTGGTAGGATGGCCTGCGACGAGGTTAAGCAATGATAAACAGATGTTAGCAGAGATAGTCGAGAAGCGTAGGGGCGAGTGGCGTGTCTTCTTCTTCTAGTGCCTCTCCACTACTGGAGGTTGGCCGTCAGCTTAGCAATTCTATCTCAGTCTTGAGCCAAGCGAAATAGTTCTTTTACGCTGGCAATTCGCGTCCATTGCCAGATGTTTTGTAACCAAGACTTTTTCTTCGGCGTGTCTCGGGAGAGGCTTTTGTCCAACCGTGGAAAAAAGAAAATTGATTAAGACGATGTGACTGATTTAAAATCAATTGCCTTAACCGTTTCTTATTTTAATAAAAACACAACTCATAACACCACGTAAATTCTATTGTACTCCAGTTTACAATCTTAATAAACTGAAATGTATATGTAAACAATATGTGAAATGAACCATGATAGCTAGACAGTTGTAATTTTAACAGATGATGTATTTCTATTGCTGCTATAACAAAATATACTTAAAACAGAATAACATAAATATATTAAGGAAGGGCTCTCATACAACAAACGTTATTTGTTTCCAATTTTTGCTCGTTATTAATAACGGCAATAGGTAGACACTAAAATTATCACAGAATCTTTAGTTGTTTAATTACTTAAAATAGAAATAATTAAATCATAGAAAAAAAAATACTACTAAAGGCTTCTATACAATAAACGTAATTTTTTCCGTTTTTTGTTCGTTATTATAAATAATGGTAAGGAACCCTTAGTGCGCGAGTCCGGCTCGCACTTGGCTGATTTTATTTAAGAACACAAAGAGACCATGAATAGAATCTCTTATTTTCGAAGACCGTAAAAATATAGTCATTTATTTTTAAGTCTATTAAATGCAGAAATTGTAACTCATGTAACAAATTGACGTCGTGACGTATGCAAATAGCCAAACTTTTGCAAGTCGGTGAAAGTTTTTCAAAGTTTAGAGTAATTTCGTGATGAGTTTTAGAAGTTCTTTTGGTTTTCACTGATTTTATTACATTCATTTAAGCATTACGTCAAAATTTAACTTGAATTTAATTGGAAGCAACAGTGAAACTTCAAAATTACCAGTTTATTTTAAGTCGTTAGTGAATATCTTTTTGTAACCTATTATTTCAAATTATATGCAGCTCCTGAAACGTTACATCGTCCAATTTCTGTTCGTGTAACGTGATTTCCCCTCAAAACTCGAAATAAATTGATTTTTACTTCGAAAAGAAAAGTTAACTTAACGTTTCTGAGTAATTTCTCTAATAGACACCTGGTCTATAAAATGCAGCTGCTGTTTGTATATCGCTAAAACTCTAAAACGGCTAGCTCGATTTAGCTGACTTTGGTTTTGAAATGTTTGTGAAAGTTCAGGGAAGATTTAAACGGTGAGACATAACTGTTAGGTGGTATGAATTCCGAGTTCGCTGGTTCAGCTAGTTTTTAAATACAGAGCTATAAAAATAGTTAACGTAAGCGTTTGATGAAGTGCATTCGTTATAATTTTCGAATATGTTGTATAAACACTCCCAGCGCTGCTTATCAAATTTAAATAGTAAATTAAAAGACTGATTAATCTTTCAGTCAATAGCTGTAATTCCAACGTTTGTCATTAGTGATTAGTAATCAAAGATAATGGTTCACGAGTGTACGGTCGCTTTGTGACACGTCATGTCCCAGTAATTGCGTTGGCCAGCATTTGTTAAATGGGGATACGAGTACCTATTGTACTCGTAAATAGGAATAACAAGCATATTAAGTTTGCTCTTTTAAATTAGCTTTGAATTTTGAGTCTTGCACTTAAAAAATTACGCCGGTCAAGATATTGATTTAACGTAATTTGTAATACTACTATTAATTATAGGTACATCTTAGTTAAAAAACCTAGTCAAATGTAGGTTAGCTAATGTTACCAAAGGTTGCATAAAATGTTAAGTGATGTTTATCTTAGGATAAAGAATAAGTGATATTGAGGCTGAAGTTAGTCCATAAAAGATGTGTCAGACAACGCAGCACATCCATTACATTGTTTTTATTCTTAAAAAACGGAACTCTTTGTGTTTGTAAATATGTAGAACGTAACCAGTACCAAGTTATGTTCTACATATTTACATTACATTACCCGTTCACTGAAAATACATGATAAAGTTTCAAAAGTTTAAGAACCTTTGCTCTATACAGTACGTTATGTTTTACTACCTACTTACACAACACAATAGCAATTCATTAGACCAAAATGGGACAGAAACTTTATTTTTTTTTTGTTTATAATTAGGTGATCTTCTTTGTTGTGAAAAGCTCTAAAAATTGCTAAATTTCGTGTTGAAAGTCGTTATGAGATAGTTATGTGTACAAGTATGGTGATACGAGTGGTAAAAGTTTTACTTCTCTAATAATCATTATCGCACTGAATTATGAAATGCAGACACACGTTTCTAGAAAAATAAATATTAGGGATTAGGAAAAATTGTTTCAAAGTTCGGAAGTGCTTCTCATACCCGATTAAAACAAAAGCGCTAGATAATTCAGAAATAACAACATAAAAATTGCATACCCTACTTAAACATACCTTACTCTTAGCGTTGTAATATTTATATATTTGAAATTACTTTGAGATTATTCTGCTTTGATACCACATTCGATGTATTGTGTTATAATCTTTTTTTAATTCTGATGTACCCAGTGTCACTCTCACGACTAAGACGATTCTATTGACACCACTCACATAAAACTACGACAAGCCGTTTAGGCTCTAGGGAGTGTCTAAGAAATATACATACATACACCCGAAAAACATAACACTCCTTCTTTCGCAGTCAGGTAAAAAGAGTAAGTTTAGACTGACTGACTTATTGACAGGCTAATTGCAATGACTAACAGGTCATAATCAACTCAGTATGAGCTAACTTCCGAACAAAATACTATTTTCATCTTGAATATGAACCAATAATTATAATTAATGTAATTAATTAAGTACATGGATGACACAAAGCTATATAGCAGGGACACTTAGTCACTCCATCAATTAGCAGACACCACACAAAAGTTCTCTAATGATATATGCATGCAGTTTGGAATTGAGAAATGTAAAACTTATTCAATAGAAAACCGATCTGTTGTTTTGCAACCACACAGCCTCGATGAAGCGAGGCTGTGTGGTTGCAAAGCGGCGAAGGCGAGGTCGAACCCATGGATGAAAATAGTTTTTATAAATAGCTAGGACTCCAACAAACACATCAAATATGTAGTAACTAGACAAAAGTAGAAGTTACGCATAAATTCAGACACAGGCTCAATATCATTCTTAAATCACAATTAAATGGACGGAACATAGTAAAAGCTATTAATACGTATGCAATACCAGTATTGGTATACACTTTCGGTATAATCTATTGGTGACAAACTGATCTTTTAAAACTACAACGCACCATTAATACGACAATGAGAGCTCATCAAAACATCACCCGCGCTCATGTATCCAGAGACTAACACTATCTAGACCAGATGGAGGAAGAGGTATTATCGACATAAGTAACCTTAATAAACTAATATCTACACTTTCGAAAATACTTCCATGAACGCGCGGAGACATCCCTCCTCCATCAATCAATAACCAGGAACGACAAAAAAATCTCTCTCTTAAATCTTTCAAAACATAGTTAACAAAGAAACGAAAGTATAATAAATGCTAAAGATAAAATGGCCGCATGGAAGCAAAAGGCTCTCCATGGAAGGCATTACCAAGACTTACAATAGCCACATGTCGACAAAACTGCGTCGAACGCATGGCTGCAGCGAGGTAAGCTTTTCCCCGAGACTGAAGCTTTCATGCTGGCTATCCAAGAGCAGGTTATCGACACTCGTAATTATCAAAAAAACATCATACGCACACCAAATATCAACGATACCTGTAGACGATGCTACAGTAGTTCTGACATTATGCAACATATCACTGGAGCCTGCAAAGCTATAGTACTAACAGACTACAGGCATCGTCATGACCAGGTAGCTGCCATTATACACCAATATTTAGTACACAATACCATTTAATAGAAGAGAATGTCCTGTATTATAAATACACGCCGCAATCCGTATTAGAAAATAATAACTATAAACTTTACTGGGACCGAACCATCATAACTGACAAAACTGTACATTTCAATAGACCGGATATTACTGTATTGCACAAGAACAACAAAACAGCTCATCTCATAGACATTGCCATCAGTAACACACACACAATCTACAAACTACACATGCAGAAAAACATTTCAAAATACACAGATTTAGCCATAGAAATAAAAACACAGTGGAAAATTAATAGCACAAGAACAATTCCCATAGTATTATTATCAACTACCGGAGTGATACCTAAAACATTGCTCTCTAGCTTAGAAGTGCTAGAAATCCCAACAACAGCATACGAATTGCTCCAAAAAGCCGTTGTACTTAATACGTGCAGGATAGTGAGAAAGTTTTTAAGTTTGGATTAAGCACTTGGCTCCGGCCCGTGCCATGATGTCCTCCGTCACGGGAGAGAAACGAATACGTTTGAAGAAATAACAATAATAATTTATTTAGAATAATAATACTATTTAAGATGTACCTACTTAAATATTTTTGGCAACCAAACGCTTAAATTTTATGACCATTTAATTTTAGTAGGATTTTTTCTTATATTCTTGTTTCCTTTTATACAGATTTGTGATAAAATTATATTCTTAACTGTCTCATATAAAATAAGACACTTCAAGTAATCGCCAACCTTGCAATATATTCATTTTTTAAACACCTCGCGTCATCACGCCTTTGCTTAGGCTATCAAAGCTATAAGCTATCAAATTTTCCCCTTCGAAAGACTTGAAGAGTTCCTTCGCAAAGAGGCAATTTCCTTAAGCTGAATTTCATGAGCAATATATACACGTAGCTTCACATATCACGTTTTTCGTTGTTTACTATGTTCGCAGTCTTTTTCTCCAAAGTGTGATATGGCAGTTCTGTTACTTTTCTACGCATTAGTTAGAAAAAAATGCAAGTGAAATATTTGATAAGTAATAATCGGTAATTATAAAAGTTGCCGCGTAGTATCAAGTACAGAAAAATGGGCTTCGTAATAATACCGTATGTCATAACAATTAATAATGATAGCGTTGTCCGCGACTATTAAATAAATAATTTCAATATTAACAAGCTTCAAATTGTGAACCTCTTTAAACATTTATACTTCCTAAATTTCAAAAAAATCTTTTCTTAGACTCCCTTACACTCTATAATAAATATACCATTCAAATTTAATGTCCCTTGGTTCAGCGGTTTTGACTCTACGTTGATTCATAGAAAATATCATTCAGTAAGTCACGACTTACTCTTGTAGATGGCGATTCTATGTATAGGTATCAGCATTTTTTTATTACCGAACAACGGGTAAAGTAAAAATAGCAGGGGAAGTAAGAAAATACCCATACTTCTCACGCGCCAAAGTGGATTAAGAACTAAACTCGTTACAGGCAGACTCATTCCCACTGCAAGGCTTTTCCAGCTGTTATGACCCGTTGAATATTTTATGACTTACTCATATTTTACGTAGCATTATGCCGTATTGCCCTGAATTGATAATTTACGGTTTGATTACGCACATTTGTGTTCTGTCGTTATATTTTACTGCGATGTTTAAAGAGATTGATGAAGATTACTATATATTTTTACCAATCCTGTTTTTCGCGCTAAATTTCCTCTCCGCTAATGTGTTTGTTACATTTGTCTTCTTCACGGTTCGTTTGCAATTTGGTCGTGAATTAATTTCATTTGTTTAATTTCTTTAAAAATACGTTAGGTATGCCGTTTCCCCTTTATTTTTTCATTTTTCATCAGCTTACAAAACCTCTGCTTTTTACTTAGGTGCATATCATAACGTAACTAATGAACATCGGAGGAAAGCGTCTTTAACAGAAAAAAATGCAAAGTTAAATCTATTCTCAAAAATAAATTCCCAAATTAAGGTAATTATGCTAGCGTTGTGGACTATGGCTGATACTTCATTTTATAGAAGACCTTTGCCCAGCAGCAGGAATCTTGATAGATACCATACCATATAAGTATATAAAACACATGCTGATCAGCAAACTATGACTTGCTATTCTACAATCGATCTTGAGCCTTTTATGTTTGTAATAGCAACGTCATGGACACATTATAGACGCAAATTTGGATCTTATGTAGTAGAAATTTGCGTGTTTACAGCGTTGTACGAATAATATGAATGTATGGAAAATTATAGTTGATTGAACTATTTTGTGATACGCCAGGCGTTTCATAAAACAGCTATGTGTATGATCACGACATGTAACGGTTACTAACTATCGCTCAATATTAATTTTGAAGTAGATACATTTAAGTTTTTCAAAATTCTGATTGTTATCAATCTGTATATCACAAATTTGGTTATTTTTGGAATTATTATCACTTTAAATACTCCGGAACGAAATAGGACTTATAATTTTGTTAACTGTGTTTCGCTAAATATCCATTTATTTTAGTGGAAAATATCTAACGTATCAGTAAAAAAAGACTGATAAAATGCAAACCTGTTAAAAGTCTTAAGCTGACGCTAGAGCACGCTTGAGTGGCATGGCTGCGAAATAAAAGGATTAATCTCACCCGAAAAAGATTATTCTTAAAATTACTCCTCAACATTCCCTAAAATATCCTCTCAAAGCAATAACAACAGTAGAATTGGTGCCATAACTCGCGCAAACACGACAATTTCCAACAAAATTACATAATATTCGTAGTTATCAAGTAACGTATTACCGCCAACAGTCGAGACAAAGATCGGTGAATAAATTAGTTCGCTTCATTACAAGCCCTGCCGCCGTTTACTTAACGGCGTACTGCGTGATTATGCAGCGATGTACTTAGTCCCTTGTCATAGTTAACACTTAACACGGCTCGGAGGGAGAGTTAAATGTCCTCAACTTAATACGTTTTTTATAATTTAAGTTGTTGCTAAGAATACGACACACCAAAGTTATTTTGTGCAATTTTCTATAGTTGACCTTTAATACTTGAAAGGGAACTAAGAAGTAAAATTGGTGACATTTTTAGACGACGTAGGTATTTGTATTTCATGACTACATAGTTATCTTTAAGTACACCATAATTGCAACAAATTCGCTTGAACTTTCTTTTCGAGTGGTTGCGACCGCATTCGTTGACATGTAACTTTTACGAGAGGCCTCCAGGGACCCATGTGAATAAACGAGTTTTGAATTCATAAGATATACAAAATATAATATTATTGTATTTCAAAACGACATCACGCAAACAATTGTTTCCTAGCTTTTTGTTTTTGAGTTTCTATAAACAATTTAATGTGTCATTATTATCTACCTACTAACAGAAAACTGCTAGTTTTCCAACATTCTTCGTTTTGAATCCAAAGCAAAAAAAATCCAAGCAAAATAATGCATTTATAGCTTAACTAGTAATATTCAACTATTTATTTCACCGTCTTATCTTTCATCTCAGATCTCCGACCTCGTCCCATAATAATACCATAAAGACATGCAAGGACAAATTCAATATAACTAACTATAAAGAAGAAAATTCAATCATTGGAAAAACGTGCACAGCGAAATAGAACCTTGTTTTACAAAATTACCCCCACGACCGCTGCAAAGCACTTTGGATTTAAGCTGTAAAGCGCTATCTAAAAACTTTTTCACTGAAACAGCAATACCGAAATGGATAGGTGTTAGTAAAAGTTTCTGAAGCATTGTCGCTTTTGGCTGAGTCTAAAAATGAAGCTACATTTTAAGTGATTTCAAGCGGGGTCTGGCGTTGCGAGTGCTTTATAATAAATGCATGGTAGGGATGTCTGGTGTGTTAAGGGTTGTTTTAAAATGCTGAAACTGTTTAAAGAGAACAGTTTCTGTGTACGCAGACAGGTTTTAATGTTTTCACTTGGAAAGTTGTTGGCTAAATGTCAAAAAACTGAAAGTGCTTATGTGTGGTGTGATGCGTTCTAATCGTTTGACTGAATTCAAACTGACTATATAAATGCATTAAATTATAAAAATGCAATACATTTTAAACTAAAATATTATGAATATAATTTTTAAATTGCAGTATGGCCGATTTCAATAATATTTGGTTCAGACATGCGGCATACAACATAATAAAGATTTCTGAATATAAAAATAATAGGTCATATGAGTGTCATTTTATTTACATTGTCGCAAAAATATAGAGGTCGTGAGGTCAACAGTTAGCGTAACTACTTGTAATATTACTCGTATACAACGATTTCTCTACTGCAGTTCTAGCATAACTAGAAAGGTACAATATGTCGTAAATACTGGTATATTCCAAATGTGGTAGAAGCAGGCATTGTGTGTAAGAATTACACCCTTGGGCTACGTATCTACTACGATTCGGGCTGAATTTTATTCGTGACCACCGGTAACGTTGCTCGGGAGAGCTCGCAAATGTTATGTTATACATCTATTGTTGGTAAAATGGTAGGTGTTCAGACATAACGAGTTTGTAGAACATTATTTAACTGCTTAATATGGTGGAACTACGGAACGTTCCGGTAAAATTGCTTTTAGAGTAATGTCTTTGTGAAATTTACTTATGTATATTTTAGCATTGACTGCTTTCTTATCTCAATAATTTAGTAGTTATCCATATTTTTATTTAAGTTAAACTAGTTTTAGCTGATAACCTTGTTGTACTTAACATAAATAATACGCTTAATATATATAATTACGTTCATTATTTGCATTAGTATACGTAACTGCCTAAGAAGTTTTCAAAATTTTCGCAATCTGATCATAGATAACTTATTTACGAATACACATATAATTTTATGAATAATATACTCACTTAATCAACATGAATGAAGACTACAATACAATGCATTCACGCAAAAATAAACAACAGAAAGTCCAGTCATCAATTTAAAAGCCGTCCGAGAGCAGCGACAAAAACGGCCCACCTCCACGGGTTATGAGCAAAACATAAATTATCGTCAACAATATCAAGATGAACAACTGTTCCATTCTCTTTGTCACATATATCAGAGGATATGGACGTAGCTAGGGACTGACATGGTATGTGGGGGTTAGTTAATTTTTCTCGTGTGATTTTGTGTACGTTTTTTTTAACTAGATATAACTAAGGATACGAGTACATTTCTAGTTTTGTAAGACTGCCAAGTTAGCTTGTCGAATTACTCCATATTTAATATTTTAACCCAAGCGCCTACTTTTCTTCCATTAATGTGTTATTACCTCTATGTGAATTAAACTGTAACTCTACAAATTGCAATAAAAATGCTTCAAAGTGGTCATCAAAAATGCATAAAATATTAGGCATAGGCTTTTACCACAAAAGTCGAGAGATGGCGTTAATTTTCCTCATAGGAAATTAGGTGATGTTGTTCTAGGGCGGGCCCAGTCTTACATCAAAATCTTTACTGTAATAAAGAAAAAGTCTAATACTATATATATATATATAACTATAATGCTTCGATGATGAAATAAAAAATGGAACAATAGAACAAACAGTCATTTGCCATAAAGTTCGTTACGCTCGTAGCAATTTACGTAGCGAATGCGTGGCGTAGCAAGCGCAACGCTTCACAAACAAAATTAAATGCCTTTAGATTTTACGCCATTGGTTTTGTTTTTTATGGGGTTACTACTACCCGTAATACATTTTGGAGATAACTGACCGGTCGAGAGAAGCGTATCTGCTTATGTCTGGTAAATCTTTCTTTTACATGTCAACATGTTTTTTTATTGAGATTCAACAAGCTTGTTTTGAACTATCTATATATATATATATATATAAGGTTGTTGATATGTTATATATATATATATATATATATATATATATATGCATATCGTTTTTTTATCGCAATAATAATAAAAAATAATATTTAAAATATAAAGTTTTTTGACACAGCACGCTTTGTCCCGAGGTTACTCTCTTTGTAGCCCCTACAATCGGTAGCTTGGGCCTCATCTTGTTACCGGCGGCATTCTATGTATTTTTTTATAACGTTTATATTGTAAATAATATTGTAAAAAACTGACACTAAAGTAATAAAATGGATACGAATACTAAAAAGTTATGTAGTAATATGTTTGTATAACACTAAAATAAATTTCGCGCACCTAACATAAATCTTGGTAGGTAAATTCGGACCTGTGTATATACCAGAAGTTAACCTTAAAATTCAAAACATTAAGGTTTGCTTCTATAAATATTTCAAGGAACAATGGCAGTGACGTGCGTTGCGTTTTTGTAGGGATTCTCTAAGTGAACCTTGCAGACAAACAAGTGATAAATGTTAAGTGCACTTTGCTTTAGACAATACTAGACATTCTTCAGTAGTAATAAATTATTATGATGTTTAAGTAGACGTTGACTTTTACAAAAGTAATGCAATATACAAAAGAATACCTAATAGATAAGTTTTAGGTGTACTGAAAATATCCTTGTTTAAACACTTCATGTTATTAAATTGTAAAATTATGTATGACACGCTCAAAAATGTACACGAAAGAAATGTGTCAAGATCACATCATATAATTTATATAATAGAACTGGACTGAGAAAAAACTCTGGTTTCATTTAATTTGTATATCTACGAGTACATACGAGTATTATATAGAGTAGTACAAAAGAGTAGGTCCTAACTGACTGACTAACTGATATTCGCTAGGACTGAATCCATGGCTTACACTGCTGAATTTGAAATTGGGATGGTGCATTCATAATAGGTTGGAAATATGGATTTTCGAAATTCAACCCCTAAAGAGGTCAAACAGGGCTTCAAAGTTTAAATGTATTTATATTCCATTTATAGTCGCGGATACCGCTGCGGGTGACAGCTAAAAAACAGTAGGTCTATGTATATACTTAATCACCCGTAGTTGCCCACTGCTGGACACGGGTCTCAGGGAATAAATGTAGTGTAAGCCATAGTCAAATGCTGGCCAAAATGTGGATTGACGACTACACTTATCTTAGAAAACTATTGACCTTCTCCGATAAGGACGTTTCTTCTGTTAGGTAATTAATTCATATATACATATGAGTAAACAACTCATTGATGCATGCCTGAATCTAGAATCGAATTCACGATTTCTTGCTTAAAAACATGGGATACCCAACTGATTTCACTAAGTTATCACGAATTTAACTTCATTTTCATGTATAGGTACATAGATTTATCGCTTATGTTCCACAAAATAGCAAGTATTTAAAAGTTGTAAGTAGACGTAGTAAAACGGAAACAAGAAGTCGAGTCGAGTGGCTTGTTTGTGGCAGTTTGCCCGCTTTACTCCACCGATGCCAAATTAACTATTTTCGCTAATCGAGAATTGAAGTACTCGCAAAATGGTTCTAGCATATTGTCACGGGCTTTTTCAGAAAAGTTTAAAGTCGAAATTTAGTAACTCTTTAGTAAAAGAAATAAAAAACAATTTTAATTATGTGTAACTTACATTAAAACCTTAATATTACTTAATATTATTAATACCTAGCTACTTTATTCTTCTTATTTATTTAACATTCTTTAAAAAAATATTTAATAATTCAATATCTTCACAAGTGGCTAAAAGCGTCTACAAAAAAACCCGACAGCAAAAACTGTAGAATGTGTTAACTATGTTGTGCCTGTACCATAGGCTGTGGGGAGTTCATAAAAAGTTAAACTTAGTCTTTACAATTATACTAACATACAGTCGACATTACCCTTCTTTTGGGCAGTCAAGTATAAATTACTCCCATTATTATTAACATCACAACAACCATTCTAGTAGAGATAAAAAGCTGCACTTTAATAAGTGCAAGACTAAATACAGAAAAGTTTCAAGCAAAAAACGAACAACATCGACTTTCTAGTTTTATTTTTTGTTCTGTAATCAACTAGGTAATTACCCTCGAAGTCGTAGACTTATCGAAGCAAAGAACGGAAAAATCGAGATAAATTATCTGAGATTTTATTCACTGCGCTGAACAATAATTAACTAGTGCAGTCGCAAATCTTTGAAAGACAAAATTACCGACGATAATTACCTATTTTGTTCTGCATTGTCTTTGCATTATGAGTCATGATTGAAACTTAAACAGAATATTAAACAATATTTTTTTATAATAAGCACAGATGTGAGATATTAAAATGAATTAACACGGTGAAGGGGTAAAGCTGGTTTCGCAGTATATGTATGTTTAATAGCCAAAATACGGAACATTGTTCGCGGCAATAATCGATGCATTCAGTCATAGTGTTGGCATATTACGAATATACCATATTGTTCCGAGTTTCATGATGATTCGTAAAAATAAAAGTAAACATTTCAGTTCAATAGAACCACATACTATGGGAAGGTTTTGCAAATATTTTAATCTTACTAAAACTTCGTGTGTGTGCGACATTACATCAGGTTCCATCAACGCACGGGATTAAAATCTTTTAATCTATACGTTAGAAAATATATGTATTTTAATACAGACGATGTAAAGATGTAATAAATTATATGTATTAGATAACCAAATCTAATTTTGTGAGTGCGTTCATAATGCTACATTAGATAAGTCAATAACGTGTATATCAAAAGACCGCCTGTATTGCATTTGGAGCCACTAAGTATCAACGTATTAGATAAGTATTTAGAAACAAATTTACTTTATAATAAATAACTTTGTTCATACATATGCTCTTAACCTCATCTTTCAGATTCAAACGGAGCAAAGTAGAAGCGTTTCCAACTCTGTGGTAATTGTTGTACTAATTATAAAAGGCTGGTGCTACAAACGTGCCTTTTAAAGGTTTTGTAGCATGAAAGACCTTTGGGTAAAGGCCCTTCGTTTGATGTCGTACGCGACAAAATATCGCAGTTGACCTAGTTTTTTTATTGTTTACGTATAAAATTTATTGTTGAGTAAATTTTACAAAGTTGACGATGTAGTGTGTAGTTGTAAAGTTTCAATACTTAAAATCAATAATTAATTTAGAAAAAATAGTAAAAATACATGTTTATTACACACTGATTTATTTATATAAAATTATTTAAATGGTAGATTTGTTCATAAATATTATTTAAGAGATAGAGAAATGAGATGATATATGAAGTTACCATACATGTTTAAGCTATTGCATAGCTTTTATCGCGGGCTTTGAGCGCGGCAACCGAATCAAGAAATTTCGTAACAAAAATAAACCTAACACCCCCCACTCAGACCGGCACAGCGCAGCGGTGCGACGTTGAAAGCCGTGCATCGTCTAACGTCGTTTTAGTTCGGCAGACTTCGGTGTTTGTGTGATTGTGACTAGACGTATGCGTATGCAATAGCTTTACCGCGGCAAACACCGAGTGCAAAAAAAATTGTAAATTCCTAAGCTTTTCGAATAGGACTTTCTTCAATTAAATTGTCCCCAAAATATCATTATTTTATTATACGAATCGAAGGTTTGTAGTATTTATGTATAAAAAAATTCATTTGTTCAAAAAAATCTTTTATCTAAAATCAATCCGATAAAACCAAAATTTCAAACCATAACCAGATAAATTTAAATAAGTTAACTAAAGTAGACAGAATAATTAAAAGGTTACATACACAAGTCATACATTACATCATCCTCATAAAAAATAAATAAAAACCCGAACTACGTAGATATTTTAAATGTAAGTTAACCTTTTTACGTCAAAACAACAAACGAGTCTTTCACGGTTTCAGATGTAACAATGTTATGTAGAAACGTAATGAGCGAGTAATTATCGTTGACATTCTGTAAATAAAATTTGCATTTTTACATTAATTAACGCGGCTACAAGCTAAATAAATGGTGACATTTATGTCTTTCGTGTTTATGGAGTCAGGTTAGTGTATTATAACGAAGAGTTTTAGAGATAGCATCTTCATACTTCATTTTGTCGTGCACGCAAAGATTTTAATGGAGGGATGCATTGGTTCAGAAGCCTTAAGGCCATTCTTAATTTATTTAATTGATTCGGCTAAGAAATCAAACAGCCATTTTCTTCATGACAAAAAAGCAACGTCATATCTTAAAATTTGTGGTAAAATCCGATCAAAACCGAATAGAAGTAATTAGACGATTTAATTTCTGATAAGCGGACTAGTTAATTAAATTAGATAAATACACAAAAAATTGTTAGAAACATGCCGCAGGTTGAGCTTGTTTCAGTGATAGCACAAAACACAGATAACACAGAAGTCAATCTACATACAAAATGCGCTCGAGCAACGCACACAAAGATACCGCTCACGGACACGATATTTCAGTACGGTTGTGAATAGTAATCAGATATCGATATACGAGTGCCACTACCACGGTAGTTTCTTTGTAAATAAGCCAAAGTTGATAATCCTAGCGCAGCCGCCAAGCGTAAATATGAAAAGTGAAGTACATACATGTGTTTGACTTAAGTACTGCTTGGTGTCTCTATAAAATGGCGTTCGCCCTGTCCTTGATAATACATCGTCTGTGCATGCACGCGAATGCGATGCTTTGAGCAATAGGTACTTAGCAGAATAGTCACTCAATGGTAATTGCGAGTAGAGCGCTACTGCTGTGATTGCTTCGCTAAGTAGGTATAAATGTCTTAGTGCATCAAATACCTACCATACCTCAGTCTACGCGTCACTCAAGGAGCACGTCTGCGTCAAAGCCAATTTACCATTTACGACTATGGAAAATTTGAGGAAATTATTAGGTTTGATGGCACTACAAAAATTTACCATTTTTAAAAGACTGGTGTAAAGAAACGAGTCGAGTGTTTTTTTTTTTAATATTTTTTCGAAAAAAAACTTATCATGTTTTTCATATAATGTCGTAATTAAACCTTTAGAGTGTTAACTTCGACTTTATTGGCCAATATAGGTATTTCCAAAAAATTGTTAAGCGTTTCTATAAATTTACCTAAAACTATTAGCAAACCATATAATGTTGTATGATATTTTGTAACGTCATTCGATGCACCGAATCTTATATTTTATTAGTTCTATGAACCGTTTCTACAGCCGAGCCTCTTAACGTAAACTTTTGTTAGGATACCCGTTGTTTAATTTAATTTAAAGAACATTTTTATAACCTAGGCGTACTATCTGTACCCTGTAATAACGAACAACAGAATTAACGAATATTCACAATTGAATCAACATATGCACGCTATTTATGATAGCTGCATTTTTTAAAATATTTTACTGACCCAACCAAGTTCCCTTGTATCACAACTTCTTGATGTTTAGGGCAGATAAGGCTAACAATCATGAGTTCGAAAAATTGAACACTAATATAACAAGGTCACATTCAGTTATTTAGATTGTTTTCATTTCATAATACATCTCAAATTTGATTATTTTCTTAATTTGGTTATAAATTATAAATTCGATGGTATTTTATTTATTCCTTTATTGTTGTCTGTGTTAAGTTATGAAGTAATAATAATAGGGGTGCAAAACGCAATACACCCGAAATTGCAATTTCTGTCAATACATTGCAATCGTCGTAGATTTATAAATTATAGATCAGAAATGCAGGCAAAAATACTATCTGCAGATAGTCCCAGAGATTCAGGACATTACTATAGTAAAAATGGTATTTTTTAGCCATACATATTTTACCAGTGCAAAATAAATTTTTATATTAATTCCAGCTTATTATTATGTTTCTGTAAACGGAAATATTTGTATGTTATTTATTGTCTCCATTGTATTATTACACGCTCATTCGATACATTAATTCTTTATTTTCTATCATCTAAGTAAAGCCGAGCATATTTGTATGTCCGTTATGGTATTTAAATTCCTATCTATACATATTCTCTATCTATGAAATGTACGTATTGATCGGAATGAATTTTTAATTAAACTCATATCTCTGGGCGAACGAGACTCGGATAAATAGCTTTACTCGTATTGATTACGAACGTGATCTAGCTTGACCTGGATACGTTTCTATTCTTAATATAGATACGTTTAATCAAAAATGACGAAGTAGAATATTCTAAGAGTAACAAATAAACGTCTCACTATAGAATGTTAGTTTCCCGTATGAAAGGGCTGTAAGCTATAAGTTAACTACCCTGGCCATCATCAGCTTCTACGATGCATAATATAACAGAGGTGAAGTGAATATAAAAAAAAACAGAGGTGAAGGAGGAGTAAGTCTGAATTGAAATTTGAACAATAGATCTGAAATCTTAATACGAGAATTCGTCCGCTTGGCTAACACAATTTATTATTACATACGCTAGGTATTCCTATGTTTTTTTTAAGAATTTTCTTTTTCTCATGGATTTTTGCGCATTTCGTCGGATCGAACCTTGTACCTCCCGCACAGCAATCGACCCCACTAACCACTCGGCCATCATCGTTACAAATTATCCACTCTAATTACCTTTCTTATTATTTGAAGAATAGTATACTTTAGTACAGATCACATGCTATAATCTGTGACTTTAGTTAATTAATAATTCTTGTGTACGTTATTAAACTAATTTTGAGTTATGAAAATGAAATGAAATGACAATAAATGCTACAATATATAAACCCTATATTTGTACGGATTTACAGACATTTTACAGCCCGTTTTTACCTCGCTAAAATTAAGTTTATAATTTTTATGCGAGGCTCTAGCGAAAGCATAACAGGAGCATCTCTTCAAAATTCCATTAAAGTACAGCTTTTAAGGTTGTCTTTTTTAATTCCTCGCAGAGCTTATATTATGCAGGTTAAAATTAGCAAGTTTGGAGAAAAATGAACAGTATTTTAAAGCAAAATGATGTGTATTTCAATTTAGTTAGGTTTAATTTAACTACATTATTCTTTTTTAACCTTCGATAAAGGAATAGTATTATTTAACGACTTTAAAAACATACACTCATTAATTGTATTGAAAGTTGGTCTAAATCGATTATATATAAAAGAGTAATTCCTGACTGACTGACTGACTGACTAACAGGACATAATGAATTCGAGCACAAGGCACTGATCCTGAAATTTGGTGGGTGTATTCATTATAGGGTGTAGAGGTGTATTAAGGAAGGATTTTTGGAAACCCAACTTCCAAGTGGGGCACAATGGGATTCAATAACACATAAGAAACCTTAGGTCTAAGATTATCTATAGGTATGTATAAGTAAGTACATTGGATGTGCACTCAGTACTGAACATAATTAGGGCATAACAATATTTAATAGTTGAGCAGTCAGTGAATTAATTTACTAAAAGAATCTCGAACTTTTTTTACAATATTATCTTTATATCAGAAAAAGGAATAAAACTCGTGAAATTGTGACAGAAATGCGCCTACAGCAAGCTCTCAATGATTTGTTGTAGAAGGGTGTGAGGAAATCAATTTTTCTTACGGTAACCCAGACATTTTAAGCTGTTCATGACGTTGCGGTTACTTTACTTTTCCCGAAGTTGCTACTTCAAACAAATGAAAAACGGCTTTACTATCGGCAGGCATGTTACAAAAAATGGAATGTGTGGGTATGTATAGCCAACTAGTCGGTCAATTACAAGTTAAATTTTGATTATATTTTGATTAAACTTGATTATACCGAAAAATCTGGATTAATTTTGTCAAAATTTTTATGTGGCCAATTGGAAAATGTATCATGTCAAACAAAAAAAAACTTTCATATCGGTCTAGTCATCTCTATAGATAAATCTGATTATACAGGGTTATCGGTTATGGGTGTAGTAGGCAGAAAGGGAGTCACTATACTCATCATAATAAGCAGCTTTCACAATGGGACCAACTCCGAATTCAAGAAAAAATAATCGGTTGTTAAATACATTTTTGTGGACGACCGTTTTTTTTTTGTATGGAACTGGTGAAGATGGTAAATTTAAGAGTTAAATATACGAAAATATAAATGCAAGCACACGCTATCAATATCATGCAACCGTAGGCCTAAATGAAGACACACAGGTGCCTCATTATCATTTCAAATGAACACTCAACGACGTTATTAGATGTGATGTCATGCTTTATTGGATATAGTGTGTTTTAAGCGTAGTATAACAAAAATTCAAACGTTTTCATTCAAAGCAATACTTCTTTTCCGAATACAAGGTAAATTTAATTTAATCTGAGCTTGATTTTTTACCAAATGGTAAAAATTTACCAAACTATCACAATCAAAGCAGAGCCTAAACCGCTGAATGTGAAATTTGGACGGAGTATTCATTATAGGATCTATAGGTAGGGGTGATCTCATAAAGATTTTTTGTAAATCTAAACTCTAAAAGAGATCTAAACTCAAATTGGGGTTCAAAGTTGAAACTTATTTATATTCCATGTTATATCGCGTGCAACGCTATCGGATACAGCTGCTAAACGAGGTATATCATATTAAGAGTATCTGAAAAAATACTTCGAAGTGCTACAAACTAAGTCTGTTTTCGCGATAATTACTACTCACAAAACCACTACTAACGACATTAAGCAACCAACTCTGTAAAATAAATGTAGTTGTTACAAAATTAAATGAAAAACCATATATTAACGCTTAATTTTTACAGTTTTCGCAACCGTAAAACCGTGTTTGCTTTTAGATTTTAACATAACTAAAATAGAGATTTCTCGTTGAAAACACTAACTGTAACAGCACATTTTACAGTGAAATTCCAGCGGTAAGTTCACATAACGGTTAGCCGCGTTGTAAAAATATTCACAGTCCATTTACAATGATAATGAGCACCTGCTTTTTACTGGCATGCACTTTATACCTAATACTAACCATTTCCAGCTAAGCAGACTGTAGCCAGCTAACAACGATCTAGCTTTTTCAGAAAGTTTTCATCCCCGACGCAAAAACGACGGGTCTATATAAAATTGACGTGTCTTTGAGTGCGTCTATGTCTATCTGTGGCATCGTAGCTCCCGAACGGATCAACCGATTTTGATTTTGTCTTACATTTGTTTCAAAAGGTGAAATTAGTCGATAGTGTTCTTAGATATGTTTAATGAAAATCGATCCAAGATGGCCAACGCCACAAAATGACGAATTAAATTATTTTCTCACAACTACCTATTTCAATATGGGTATCAAATGATAAAGCTTGTAAATTCGGGATGGCAGACACCACAATATGGTGATTTTATTAATTTTTGTTGTGTTTTTACTAATCATTTATTTGATCTTGTTGAGCTTGATTTTTTACTTATAAAGAATATATTGATTCCAATACTAATAAGAGTAGTATGAGTGATTGTATAGACTAATTACTAATTTTATCCCCACAGATGGCGCCACTGGTCGCTCTAGAACCGTTATTGAAAGCGTTCGTAAATATTGAAGCGAGCAGAACATCGCCAGTGGCCTAATTGGTCTCCTATTATATTATTTATGTTACTTTATTTATCAGCGCTTGGAATATCTATATATACGTATCAACCCGTAGGCGCCCCACGAGGTATCCTCTATGAAGAGGTGAAAACCAAAGTTCACCACGCTGGCCATATTGCAGGTGGGAAGTTCACTTACTTATCTTTAAAAGCAATCACCTTCTCCGACAACCAGTTTTCCTCTTGTAGTTTTAATTCACCGTTTAAGCTTGCGGTTATTAATTCTTATACGCACATGAGTAAAAAACACACAGATGCATGCATATATTTCTGAACCTGGATTTGAATAAACGCCTTTTCACCTTGATGAGGAGTTTATCGACTAGGCTATCACAAACTATATTTAGCACTATCGAAATACAAAATCAATAGTTTTGTTCGCTCTCAGTGTCCACTACTTAATTATTATATTGCTCAAGCATGGACTCAGGGGCCTTAGTTTTGCAACGTCACACGTTAATGACGTCACTTACGAACGATATTTAAAAAAAAAATGCATTCTTATTGTCAGTGACGTCATTTGAAAGCGATGAATACATTTGGACATTTTTAAACTGAGGCATCAAATCGTGTGGTGATACTTAAATATTAACCAATGGAATATTTAAATTGCTTGTATGCATATTTAAACAGAATACTAACTTATCTGAGGGGTATATCTGTTTAGTGGTCAATAAAGTAGTAATCGCAGATTTGTTAGAAGGACATTCGTTTTTTTTACTTACTTCAAAAAAGGGGAGACCTATTCCTTGGAGTTTTTTTTTATGTTTACTTTCTAAATGTTATTTATACTCTCTAATTGATCCCATATAACTTTTTCAATATGGGAGCAAGTATTTTTACTAATCAATATATAATTTTTAATATTCTTGAACATAAATTGATGACATTCTGTATTTTAAGTTTAATTTGGCTGATTTCATGTCAGTATTAACTTTTTTAAAATATTTCCACTTTATAGCTAGTAAGTTATTAAATTTACAGTTATTTTTGAATGAGTATGCACATATTTTTTGTGTTATGACTTTTAACTGACATAAAAAATGAGAGAGTTTCTCAATTCGGCGGAATCTTTCCATTTTCTCAGGGACATCTTGAACTTTTTCTTTATTGTTTGAAAAAGTAAACGTCTTAGGTAGTCCCATAAAAATTTTATCTGCATCAGTCTAGTGGTTTGATTTGTAATTATAAATAATTACCTGTGAGAACACAGCGTAATAATACGTATAAAAAATTTAATATATAGGAGAGTAAAAAAAATAATGTTATCCGCCATTTTAGGCGTCGGCCATCTTGGACCGATTTCCATCATACATAGCTAAGAACAATTCCGACTAAGGAACCTTTTAACCAAAAGATAAAACCAAATTGGGAGCTACGATGCCATAGATATAGATACGCACTCGGTTTTGCATCAGTGGTAAAAAAATAGCCAGAATGTTAGGCATAGTAAATTAATCACGCAATTTCCAATCAGCTCAAGACTTTCCACCCGACTTATAGGTACGTGGTATTTGATTAATTAACCAAGTTCAGAACCCTCATGTTACGAAGTAAGTTCGTGTATCTTTAACTATTTGCAACTTGCCGTCATTACTCATTTTAATGTTAAAACTGTCCGAGGAAAGGAAGTCCCTTGGAACTTAGCAGGCAAAGAAAAACAAATATGTTGAAGGAAAAGGCCATGTTTTTTTGTGGCGAAAAATAAAATTTAATATGTTGTGATAGGATGCCGGATGATTTGTAAAAATAACACAAAATAGTTTTGACTACAGATTTTGTGTCGTTTCAGGAACGGGTTTTACTAAAATGTGTAGGTATACTGCCGAACATCTTTATTTAAGAAGATTTGTTCTTATGTAAGCTTTAATTTAAAAAAAAATGTTAGAGATGAGATGTTCTCGATTGTGTTTCTGTTTAATTAAGTTTTTATTGTCGTATAATCTTCGAAGTACTGTCCTCCTTCAATAATTCTAAACTTTTTTAATGATTGAATTTGATACCCATGATCAGCAGTAATGAGACACTTATTAAGCTATTACTTGTTTAGAAATAACCACTCCGTTTACGTTCAAACAACCACATAACCATGTGTCTGATCAATCAATTATGGTAATTGATCTCTAGGAATTTGTTCTAAATTATTTTTTTGTACATGTTTCAATTTTTGTTATAATAAAAAATAGTATGTAGTTAAAACAATTAAAAAAAAATTGGTATGCGTTTAAATGTAAACAATTACACATCGGTTTTGAATATAGGGCTCAGCTTGTTTAATATTTCTCATATTATTTTTCATCGAATAAACGTCAAAGAATTCATAAAAGACTCGTGTATCTCGTATTTAATAATTTATTCGATTGAAAGCCTCGGAAGCCTGACTTTAACATTCGTTCACAGATCAAGGCCGATCTGAACGTCAATGTCGAGTTAAAAGATATGACCGAATTAGAACACGGGAGCTCACAACCAGAAATAAGTATTTTCTTACAAAAAACACGAAAGACTTTTATCGTAATGAAACATGAATTTACCGTATCTTCTATAAGTCACATATAAAAATAATGTACCAGTATATTATGTTAGTATATTAATTTTGTTTACTCTTTATTTTTACAAATTAATGTCACATGTGACGATTTTTTTTACAAGTCAACCCATAGCGCCTCACAGCTGAGCTTCTCCAACAGGTTTCTCCGTGAAAAAAGTGTAGATCTATATAGAGTTTGCTTATCTCAAATGTATTCCTCTGATTATCAGATTTTCTTATTTTACTTTCACCTTTAAGGCTAGCCGTTATTAATCCTTAACTGAAAAATTTAGAATTGCTACCCCAATTTTTTTTTTTGTTTTATAGAAGATAGGCTTGGGTTTGACCTGGTTTAAACTTGGTCGCACCCTATTGTTTTACAAGCAAGACTATCACTGACAAGGATACTACTAACTCTGTAATGGCAAAAATGTACATCTCTCACTAGATTCTATCAACTGCAATAGGTATGTATATTGATGGTTTAAATCTTGATCGAATTCTGAAATAGTCTTGTCTCGGTGTATGCACAAAATAATCTGCTTTGCCACGATTTAAAAATTACATTATCTTAGACGTTAGCGTAACATCAAAGATTTGGGCCTCAAAAAAGTTTATATACTATCCAGAATATAACAGTATTTCAAAAAGACTAATTCCCGACAGCATCCAGCCTCATAATGTCCAGTGGCCTTAAATGCACGTACATCATTGAATCTGATTACTACCGAAGGGTGAAATACGCTGGACGCACTAATATGGCACTCAGAATAAAAAAAAAATGTATTTGAGTTGTCCATTAAAGTCTGTAAATTTTTATGATTATGAACTAAGCGGCCTTATAATAACGATGGTGGTCGAGCAATTAAATGTTACGATCTGGAAGTGAGGCAGGGACCGAAAATACGCTAAGTCGATAAGCATTTTTGCTCCATTTGAGCATTAATAAGTGAACTCGAATTTATACATTACTTAACAGTAACGTACTTTAATATTAGTTGTGCGTTTAAAATTTAAGGCGTTGTCCGAGTCCATATAAAAATTATAAACTGAGATAATTTTAATAACATTTTATTAAGTATACACTTATTTAAAAGATACAAGTTACGGTATAACGTAAGTGATAGAATATTTTGAGATAATGTGACACTCAAATAGAGGCTTGTTGAATTGTAAGAAGTGTCGTAGCAATAGTATTTAGATTCTGATAACGTCAGCAGATGGTCAGAGATCGCTCTTGCAAAATTTTATGCGAAATTTGAAACAGGCTCGATAATACAGAAGTTGGAGATATTTTAATGCTGTAACCAATTATTACTAACTCCAGTTTAATATACCTATCAATTGCTAGGCTTCCTTACGTATAATCTGGGTGAATAAAAATAGCAGCACTTCAAATAAAAAGTTATATATTTTATTACGTCTTGCTACTGTTTATAATTAGTACCGTTAATATATTACGAACTATTGACTCCATCTTCGATTAATTTACCCAAAACACCTTATACCCTCATGATCATTCCACGCTGGTTTGATTTGACGCCCAATCAATCGGCGGGCTTTTTGGGCCTATAGTCTATTACTATAGGCCTAATTGTTAAAGGAAATGGTGATAGTTATCAGCTTCATTTGGCAGCTATTCGTACGGGTCGACTGTCACAATGGGCCCTTTACGATCGCAGCTTTCTGATGCGGATGCCATTAGGCATTGGTATCACAGTAATGTGTAGGGTTAACGTGGAACAAATTTTAGGGTTAATTAGCTTCTGTTAGGTTATTAATTAGTATCTATTTATTCTCTGGATGCTAAAATTTACGTGAAAGAAAAAGGTAAGACATATAATTTAATTCATGCGCCATTTCATTCGTAACTTCCAACTGATTTGAGATAGTATATCATTATATATCAAATTATCTCAGAAAAATAGTTATAGGCAATATATTGTTTGGAAGAACATGACCAAAACTTTAGAATATAAATATAATTTATATACAAAAAAATAATCAATATTTTAAAAAAGTGAGGTGATATAAGCAGAGAAAAAAATCTTAATTCCTAAAATTAACTGGTTGATCATGTGTATACATTATTATGTTGTAAATTCATAAAAATTTTACTTAGATTAAATTTATCATTGAATTAAGTAAACTTAAATCTGCTCAAAGTTACTTTTGACCTTATTTACAAAATTAATCTTTACACGAAATCAGTCAATAAACATTATTTTTCCTATATTTAATCAAACGTCCAGGAACGTCAAGGAAGCATTGGTTTGGTCAATTAGCATTTATAAAGATTGTCGCCCGATCCCATTACTGTTAGTCAAAATATTTTAATGCGGGAACTGATGTTTGTAAACACTTGTTCAATTACTGGGTACGGTACCTATTCTAAGAAGAGTATAATGAAAAAAACTTCTATAAGCTAAGTATGTCTAATATAATATGTCTAATATAATAAGTAAGCGTCTAAGTATTCTTTTGTTTTTTTTACAAACCGAATTTTGACCGCGCAAAAAGTAGTACGTGCTTACTAGTTACCTTTCATTTTAACTTGCCTCTAATTTAAGTTCAGCGAGCATTAAATTTTTTAAACTGGCAACAGAAACCGTCTGAGTAAGCTTCATTGTTGACTAAATTCATGTATTCTTTTTGTGAAAGCTCGTGACCAAATGTAACGTGCCTACTCAAGCCAATGTGCGTTTTTGTGGATCGACTCAACCACAGCTTGAGTCGCATGAGAAGTGATTATGACCTTTGACATTTATGACTCGAGCTGAAGAGTCATTTACATTGAAGAAGGCTCTTTAGGGCGCTCATGTGAATAAAATATTTGGAGTTATTTACGTAAAAGCATCGTTATGTTTAAGTGGAGGTTCAGAAAATATAGCTGATTTGAAATGTTTGAGATAGTTGTTTATTTTATTTAGCTTTATCAGTTCTTTTGATATTTTATGTTTTTTAGTAATGATATTAGTAGATATTAGTAGCTAGATGATAAATTATGAAAATTGTACCCAAACTTATGGCTAAAAAAGATGAACAAGGAAAATTCTCTAAGAAAGGTGAAAGTTGAATCATCAGCAATGACTGCGCAAATCGAAATCGATGCAAAGTTATTACTAATCATGAAAGTTTATCAAGTAGCCATCATTCCTGATCATTCATCGAATTTGAGTTTGAACGAAAGTGTAGTTGGAACTTTCCAACAATCAGATACGCGTGAAGACCCGAATCTATTGTTACACTTAACAAATAAAACACGCGTTACTTTTTTAATTAAAAAGTCTAAGTATCTATAAAGAGAGGTTCACTTGGCAAGATAGTGTTGCAAGTGGAGCAATATACGCTAGGTTACGTTTGGCGGAAAAAAAATAGGCGAGATTAGCGCAAGACAGGGTAAATTGACTTGAGAGAGGAGGCTTATGGCTCTACAGTGGGTTGATCAAACTGTACATGACGATGAAGAAGAATATCTATCTGAGGCGTAAAAACATAGATTGGTTTGTAAAGTTCTGATTTGAGACTCAGCTGCAAATCCAGTGACATATAGTGGAAACAGTACCCTTAGAGTTGGCCAAACACTTGTCATTATGTTACACGCGTCCATAGTCGACAATGGTTGCTTTTTATTAGGCAACCCGCTCGCTTGTTTGCGTTTTATTAACTTGGAACAAAGTATCGTGAGGTTTATATTGACATTCAGCATTTAGAAACTATAATATTCAATACTATTGTCATTAATTATTCAGCTGCTTAATGGTAAGCTAATAATGTGGCTAGCCGTAAGTAAGTATTGGTAAGTAGCTTACGACTGCAATCATAATAAGTACGTATTCACACATTTTGAGTGGATTGAAATAAAAAGAGTTTTGTTAATGATTGAGATAAGAAAAAAAAATTATGTAATAAAAACTTATTTCGTATATAAATGACGTAATAGTTTGCTTTACATCGAAGTGTAATATTTCTAAAATCAACAATTACTATGACATTTTGCTAGGATGAGTGCCTATTAAGTAAAACAATGTGTACAAAATATTGTTCTCATTATAATGCGTTCACAATTATGAGTAATTAAAAAAAATTGCTGAAAACAACATAACGGAGTTTTTTTTTTTATATAAAAGTCAATTTATTTCCAAACGCTAAGCGTAATTTATTACCTACCAACATTTTTATTATCAATTTGAAGGTAATTAAAAACATAACGTTATTCAATTTTCTAATAATTAACCAGTCGACTGCTGCGGGCTCCTGAAAAAACCAAAGCCGACCTTGGCCTGCATAATAACCACCCTAATTAAAAATTTACGACTTTGGTAAAATTAAAAAGCCACGCTCGCTGTTAATTACACAATGAGCGCCCATTTAAGATTCAAATTATTAATTAAACAGGAAAGTAAATCACTACGCAGACGGAACAAACGTCCCGGAACCGTAGCATGAATAAAATATGATTAATTATCGTGTACCGTAGATCCGACCTTCCAACCGCAGAAATAATACTTCCAAGCGATTCTCATCTAGCCTATTCCGTCTCTATGCTAATTTTATAGTAGAAACACCACTTACAGGTAGCGGGGGCGAATGCAGCATTAGCTACCACTCGAACTCGACACGAACTCACTTCGCACGCAACATTTATCAATCACAAGTCACCGGTCCACGGTCGTCGATATGGTCATTCCTGGGCACGCATGTGCGATGCAGTAACACTGTTTCACGTCACTCACACTTTTTCAGGTCCAGTTTTTCTATGAGTTTAGCGGCAGCGACGGGCGTTCGATGGATCGCCGCAGCCTCAACTGGCTGGGGCGGCTTCACCGCGCGTGCCTGGCACCCCGCACCCCGCACTCCCGTTTCACCTCGGTACAGGCAAATAGAAATAAAGTATGCGCGCTGTAAGGACGGGACGCGAAGAAAAAAAATGAGTCTAGATGCCTGCAGCCTGGCCGAGTTAGTCCACGACACTCATGTGATTATCCCCTAGGGAGTGCGGTGTACAAAGTTGGTACAGGGTTTGAAAGTCAAAGGTTACGCAGATTGGCTTGTACTGTGGAATCTCACTGTTATTTACGTTTCCGGTGAGGTTTAATGTTTTACTGTTGAATTTATGGTCGCTGCAGCTAACGATGTGTTTTCGGAATTTGAGTTTTGGTGTAATGTCCTCATTAATTTTAAAGTTTTGTATTTGCTAATATATTTGTATTACGAATGTAACATTTCGAAGTGTGTATTGATAAAAACTGACTTATCTATATATATAAGAGAATTAGTCCTGTCTGACTGATATTCGCTTGACAGTAATTCAGAGCCTAAACCACTGAATCTAGAGAGATAAAATTTGGAGTTCGTGGTCATTACACCTGTAGTGTACTAAAAAGGGATTTTTGAAATTCAACTCTTAAAGGGGTCAACGTTTCAAAATTCTTTATATTCCATTTCATGTCACGGGCAAAGCCGCGGATTGAATATTTTAGTGTAATTATATAGATCTTAGTTAATGCCAGTTCTTTGGCTGGATGTCTTTAGTTAGTAAAGTTCGCATATATTCATAATTCCACATACTTAAACATTGAAGTTTCTTGGCAAAGTAATTCTCAAAACATGCAATTTGAAAACATAATGTGTTTTCAAAAGTTTACGAATTATTATTATTAGTCTTGTCATAATCTCGTACTCTTGATACGTTACAACAACTCATAAGTTGGAAACTTTAGTGATTTAGATTAGAATTGTTTCTTAGAATCAACAGCTTTAAAAATCTTGTTCAAATAATCTTAAAGTCAGCAAAATAAATTTATAAAACTTAGTTTTTGTTAAATTACAGTAGATAATTGTAGTGATCTGCTGATGTATATACAGGGTTATTATTAAGGGGTTTGCTTCTAGTAGGTTTTGAGAGAAAAAAAAATTAACCCATTGAATCCCACTGTTGGGCAATAATATCCTTAATACAGGGATCTTGAGTAAGGAGTGAACTAGACCATAAGGGGAACTACCTAACTAAGGAACAACCATCAATTCTGAATTTGAGAAAAACCAGTTTACTGCCCAAATGACTGGTTGGAGAATAAGTTATATTTTTTATTTATTTATATAATTACACTCAATAGCCTCTGTGGTCCGTGTCATTTATAAACCTTCTACCTTACTCTACTTACCTTATTCTACATTCTCATATTATAAAAATAACACACTCACTTAGTCCGATTAATCTAACGGCTGCCTGAAAGAGTTTTTTTTAATCGATAAGTTTGCTTTATTAACTTATGTATCTATTGTACTCTAATATCCCTTTCATTCATTTCATTTAATTATTATTCTGTGTTAGTACGAGTAGTAGCTCATGTATAACTAACTCACTGAAGAAACAAATGAATATGAACTTAAAATCAACAGTAGTAGGTAGAACCGATTATCCGTATCGATTACACACACACTCGAACCCGGCCGAGTTTCACGTGTATCCAATACCTATTATTACTGTAAACCAATAAACCAAATGAAGCCTACTAAATTCTTATCGGAGGAGCGGGTGAATCTAAATCAGGGAAACTCAACCGTTTAAGACTAGGGCTGGGAAAGTGCGAAGTTGGTTTTGTTTGGCTAGGTGTAAGGTTTCATTTTGATTACAATGTAAATAAATAAACAAAAATAAATTACTATTAGTTAATATGTGAACTGTTGACCTCGCTATCACTAGTAATTTTGCTACAGGTAATGTCTTTACCATCTATTACTAGCACTACCATCGCATATTCCTTCCATATATTATTGAATAAGTCCTAGACCTTTGTATATCAAGAAGTGTTCTTAAGATTGGTTGGAAAGTACAACCTGTACGTGATTACGTAATTTCCAGACACATAGAAACTGACAGTCAAAAGACGAATTTGACGATTTTCGAAAGATACGATGCCACACACACTAACACATACAGACTCATGGAGCGGAGGTTAAACGTTATGCGACCATAATAGTATAGTTCATTATAAAGAACTGATTCTGAAGAACAGTATTATATTAAGCAAATATATAACTTTCCTTTTTGTCCCATACCATACAATATCGATATAACAATAAAATATGAAAAATAGTATATTGATTCAGCAAAAACAACAACAATCGCAAACGCTCCAATGCCTTACTCTCGAAGGCTGAGAAATGCAAATCCCTGTGAAATGATTCACATTCAGTTTTGCTTCACGGGACGCGCACAAAAGCCTTGCGGGCAACAATTTGAGCACGCCTGATCTGAACCGACCTCAGGTATAAAATTTCACAGCGAGATAGTCAAAAAGGAGTTCTGTTGAAACCATTTAACATTGACCTTGGGTGTCTGGTTCGTTACATAACTCTTGATTCGTTGAAGGTTTCCTTGAATTGAATTATTATATTACTTTATACGCCTACTCATGTTACAGAAATATTAGATATCATTAATAATTGATAACTAAAAAAGCGTGTTCTTATAGAAGCTTAAAATAAAGTCTGTTTTTTAATATACCTCTATACACCCCATGATGAATTTCATGTCTCTAGGTTCAGCCATTTAGACTCTGCTTTGATTCTTAGCAAATGTCAATCTGTCAGTTAGGACTTACTTTTGTCACTATAGTCATTGCTTAGGATGAACATAGTGACCTCTTTTCGGCTTAGTACAGCCTTACATATACACTGGCATCGTCGCTTCACATTAGAAGAGTTGAGATCAAAGTCTATCTTGTATAAAAAAATATCTGTTAACCCTTAAGATAGCTAATAATAAGATAACAAATATAATTTGGAACTTCAAGTGTACAACTCTAAATATTTAAACAATTATAAATAACAGTCTTAAAATACTTATCATTTTTATGTACTCGTGCGTAGCCGTACTACGGCAATCGTAGCTGTTCGTAGGCGTGCCTCGGATTTCGTAGAACTTATTTTTGTATTCTGTCAAAATTAAGTAGGTACTTTTGTTGAAACCTTGGCGGTAGTTTGTTTATTATTTAAGTACCTAGGAATTGAATCATTACTAATTTTATCGGAGCATTTGATCGATGGGATGCGTGACCAGAATGCCGTTGTTATTGTATCCCAACTTAATATCCAGCATTGCTATTTCAGCACACTGCCCTCTGGTGGTGGATACGAGTAGGAGCATTTAGATTATCTTTGGATCTTGTAGTCTAGAGGTAATCCATCAGCCATTTTTTGCCATAGTGATTTCATTTTTCTTCATGAAGGCACTTGCACGATAAATATTTAATAAACTTAAAATAATATATTATTTTTGTTACTTACATTGGAATATATCAGATATTTAATAAATTCTTCGTACTTTAAGTACATCTTCGGCCCATTTAGTATCTTTCTGCTGAGCACGGATCTATCCTATGATGAAAGAAATAGATGGCGAGTGAGGCGCTGATGTTGTAGGTGTGTGAGTGATTTATAATCGTTATTATCATCATCAGCCTAATTTTATTAGTCCACTGCTGGACGTAGGCCTCTCCCAAAGAACGTCTTTGGATGTGATCATGCGTTTTATGCATCCAGTTCTTGCCAGTCGTGCAAGTCATTACTCCACCTGGCAGGTTGGCCTCCTACGTTACGTTTACTGCCACGTGGTCTTTACTCTTATAGCCGCTTACTCGATCGGTGGACGGTTCTTCTACAGATATGGCCGGCCAATTGCCACTTCAGTCTGCTAACCTTTTGAGTTGTGTCGGTTATTTCAGTTCATTGTCGGATAATCTCATTGAGTGAGTGATCAGTAATAATTTATTTGATAACTACTCACTGATAATTTAATAACTTAGATGTAGGTAAGTGAAAAGACTCGACTGGCGCAGGTCCGATTTTGGTTTTGAACTCACGTCTTTTCGCCTCGAAGTTATTCACAGATTCATGCCTCATTTATTCTTCATTGTGGCTCCAATTTATATGGAGTAACAAGAAAGCTTTGGAAAAATGCCTATAATTATGATTTTATTGATGTGACCGTTTTACTTTTTTAGAATAAACGAAGGTGACTTACAATGTTGTAAGATTGTAAAACAGTCTTTTTTTCAGCAGACTATAATTACAATGCTTAATATAGTAAAGTTACTAAAGGTTATATATTAGTATTATAGTATAGTATATTTTAGTTTTTGCGTTTGTATATGTATATTTATGCATTTTATATATGATCGTATGCAGGGTCACTGGTTAGGGGTGTATTAAACCAAAGAGGAGTTAATGTACTCTTCTGACCTAGAAAATAATAATCAACAATAGCCGTTGTTAATGGCTCATAAAGTGTTTCTATAGAATACCGGCCGGTTGGCGCAGTTGGTAGCATCCCTGCCTTCTGCGCCGTTGGTCCCGGGTTCGATCCTCGGACAGGTTAAACATTTGTGTGCATGAACATGCCTGTTTTACCTGTGTCTGCGTGTTTATTATATATATATATATATGGTAACCTGATGACTGATATAAGTATGTATATCAGTCATCAGGTTACCATAGCACAGGCTTTGCCTAGTTTGGGACCTGAAGACCTTTGTGTGGATGTGATATTATTATTATAATAGTGGATTTTATTTCTTAAATTCAGGGTTGGATCCATAATGAGAGATTAAGATAAATATAGATATATAAAAATAGAATTTCCAAGGAATTGTCTTCAAGTAAAGTGAGGTAACACCTGCAATTGAAACACAAGCATACTGTGACGCTACATACAAACAGGTATACATGTATACACATGCTTGAATTTAACTACATAATATAATTGTACCTATACAAGTGATCAAAACTAGGACTTCCAGCTCACAATATTAGCATAATTATTAGACAGGTATTCACCTAAACCTTGTGACATAGTTCATGATATTGGTATATCACCATTCAAAGCAATGGCGAAGCTCGCAAGTTTGAAACCCTAAGTAAAAATCCGACTTTAATCGGCAAAGATATTTTTCAGATACGAGTACTTCGATTTATAAACCATACTACAGGACAATATCTGATAAATAGTACTCATATGAGACTAATTTAGAAAAAATATCTTATTAAAAAAAACATCGGTCAAGGCGTCTGTAAGTAATTACCGGATATGTCATATAATAAAAAAAAATATTAAATATAATTGAAATTCTCCTCCTTAAATCAGTTAAAAGTTTGATTTGATTTTTAACCGATGCATAGCATTCTGTGATTCTAATGCAACCAAATACACGAAAGCTCAAGGCAAGAGTTCAAAAGTTGCTGAAGCTTATTACAGCAAAGCAACTAAGTTTTCAGCTATTTCTGTAATCCGCCCGTTCGTCGTTCGTCGCATGGTTCAGTAATGGCGCTTTCTTCAATGTTATTAGTGGCAATAAAAAACGAATTAAAGTCTATCACGTTACTCATTTATTTTACAATGGCAGCATTACAAGCGAGCTATGAAGCTTATTTTGAAACTTGCGGGTCGAAATTAATTCTAATTTTCAGTGGCAATGTAAGGTTCTAGTCGATGCTAGATTATCGACATTTCTATTAATAACGTTTAATTTTCGTCACTTTTTTTATTTTATTTAATTAATTTAATTTTTATATCTTTCCACCAATCAATCCAAGCAATCTGAGGTGGGTTATTTGACAAAATTATATTTGTGACGTATTTCGTTATATTATGTATATATGGCTCTCTATGTTTCTTATCTTTAGTATAATTAATTGTTTATCATTTTTTATTGTATCATTGACTGACGAATTGAGAGTGCTGTGTATAATTGCTGTATAAATAGCTCCAAAGTTGTAGCTTCTGATGATGGTGATGATTTATTGCCAAATTAAGAAAATTTAGAACTAAACCGAGATTAACACAAACAGACTAAGTAATATCTACAACTGCGTATGAATTAGCAGTGGGCCCCAAACTAGGCATAGCCTGTATCTTGGCCACCCTGGCAGGTACACAGTTGATAAATAGCAGACTTTACAGACGCTAGCCTGTTATACACATTAGCAAATCTAAACGTTATTAATTACAATACTAAAATTTTAAATGACTAATGTCATAAACATTGAACATGTAGGTACATATGGATTAAAGGACGAAAAAAATGTGAGATAATAATAAAGTTATATGAAAACTTTTGTATGTTGAGTGTGTGTTTGTCTGTATGAGGATGTATATGAATGCGAGGGTGTATGCGTATTATAGATTTGTTAATATGGGAAGATCGAAGAGTGGAGCTATGCGTTAAGCGCGTTTTACAGTTCATAGACTGCTGAAAGCAGGTGGGGATACAAGCTGTATCAGTCACTTATATGCTATTGGCTATACCTGCTATTGGCTTCTATTGGCTTACTTTAATTTTTAATATTAGTTTAAAGGAAACCTTGGAAATATATGCGATTTAAGGACTTATTTGTCAGCATTATAAAGTCATTACGTGTCTAAATTTGATTTCATATCCATCAAAGGTTGTCTAAGTAGACCTTTTTTTAGCGATATGACTGATTCTTTGTAGTACGACAGCAAATTAACTTAACTAATTCTAACGAAACTAATTCACGCGAGTTAAAGTGTAGTTATTTTATCAGATTTTAAAGAAAGAAAAGTGTAAGAGTTAAATATATTTTCAAATCTTAGTTTTAACTTTGTATCAGAGTATTTAGTATTTTGTTCAAACACAATTAAACCGTAACCTAGATATTTTGAATTATTTCTACAATACCTTCTCTAAGCAAGTAACCTTTGAATCTCGATCTACGTAATAGGCATTTGTCGAAGTATGTAAATGATCGTTTAGTGACTAAAGTAATTTGTACATCGTTAATCATTTTCACAAAATACACCCCAATATCAACTTTACATTCACAAGATTCGATTGAAAACGTTAATTTACTCAAGTACGGGTAGATTAGAGGTCAGCTGTTGCTTTATAAAGTGACAGCTGACCTCTAATCTACCCGTACTAATTTCACTAATTTGTTATTTCACTGAAATCGATTGACCGACCGAGCGAAGCGTTTGTGCTTAGAGTCTTACGAAATGTTCTTCCGTCTGCGTTTGTGTGTTTGTCTTCAAGAAATAGTGCACTCGCGCGCAAGTCTTTGGGTTCTACGAATTTTTAGAATTTTTAATGATCACAAATTCTTGATTGAAATTGCAAAAATCACGACAGTTTTATAAAACAACAAGTTGAATGACACGAATTAAAACAAAATTAATTAAAACTTTAAACAAATGAATTTTAGTTTCCAAGGCAACAGGCAATGAAATATTTCGAAAACTAGTGATTCTGCATGTTCTGAGAAGTAATATTGGTAGATTATTAATGTCTTGTTTATGTGAGAATTGTGGGCAAACGATATAAAGACGGAATAGCGCGGTTTAATATTTTATTTAATTTTCAATTTAAATGATGCTACTGAAATTACCGGAACAACAAGGATTAAGACGAAACGGTTTTTATATGGCTAAATCGATTTTTTATATTGAAGAAACGTCTTATTAGTTAGTTTAAAAATACTGTTGTAGTACTACCCCCACCGAGCCACCGAGGTTTTTTAGTGGGTACAATCCTACTAAACCCAGTTGTACCCTTATACAGCGGGTTTCTTGTAAAAATTTGCCCCCTCGTAAACAAAAAAAAAACCTAAAATAGCTAACGACTCCGTATTGTTCGTACTAAAAAAATTGCGTTAATATTATTTTTTAAACTACCTAACTTCAAAATATATCCATTTTTTGAAGTTAGGTTATTTAAAAAAAATAACGGATATTATATTTTACTGGTTGTTAGGTTCTTCCGATCGTAAGTCGAATATGTTGACCCCAGTTGACCCGGCTATCGAGCAAGTTCACGTCTCATCATCAAAATAAGCGCGGGGTGTCCTCTGTTGGTCTTGTTTAAGAAAAGAATGAAAGAATATAGACTAAATCACAACCTTAGCTCGTTACGACAACATTCTTCAAGATTCTTCGGAGTTTGCCGGGATACTATCAGTTGTTTATACCTATATATTACTTAATTACATTTAAATATTTCCGTAGACATCAATCTCGCTCCTCCTGTGTGAAGCTCTTATAAAAGGAAAAAATATCGACTAAATCACGACCCTAGCTCATTACGTCAAGATTCCTCGGAGCTTGCGCGGAGACTATAAGTTGTTTATATTTTATTCAATAACTTTAAAATGGTTCCGTAGACATCAATCTCGCTCCCCCTGTGTTGAGCTCTTGTATTTATCTTTAGCGACAGTGACAGACGATTTGTCTGTCACACTGCCGTTTGGAAGCGAGGACATGGCTCAATTAGATACAATCGCAATAAAAGTGTACATCTAGGGCATCGCTTTTATTGTAATGGATTGGAGCATAGTTTATTTCTTAATGTACATTTGTAATTATTTTTACCCTTACTTGATTATTGGGTTCAGCGGTGGTTACGCATAGAGAAAGCGAGTACCTTCATCCGTAAAACTTGTGTATTTAGACAATTACGAGTAGTAGTCGCTACCATTTTGTCAAAAGAAAATCAAGATTGCTTACATTAGTTTTACTTCTTTTATCGCTAACTTGACGTGATTCAAGCGATACACAAGTTCAAAATGATTGTTTATGTACAGATTTTATGTGTCTGTAAACGAGAAAAAAGCTGATTTCCATAAAAAAAAAATTGTTGGCCGTCGACAAAATGTATGAAATAGCAGATTTTTCTCGTTTTCAGAATTGGTTTCATACATTTTGTCGACGACCGATCAACTTTTGATATAGAACAACTGATTTTTTTTCTCGATTTTAGAGTTGGTCCCATAGTGAAAGTTGTTCCTTAGGATGGGTACAGTGACCCTCCTTCGGCTTAGTACACTCCTAGCCGATAACTCTGTATGTTGTAGAAATGTTTACCTTACCATTTATAACCGTTATACCACCAACAAACAAAACGGAACATTACTTGAACCAAAATAAAAATAAAATAAAAACTGAAATACGTAAATACTAAAACCTGATCAAATAAAATCAAACATCTAGACATAACAAAGAGACTTATGGAGACATCAATCGTAAACAGGAGAGAGTGCGTCATCTCAACTTAACGACACCATTACCATGCTGTTGGTTTATTGTCATGAATTGAGAAAAATTATCGTTTATGCAAAGGGTGAAATATTGGATTTTGGCACTTCGCATAAAAAAGCAATTTTGCAGGCGATAACGTTTCGAAAGTTTTAGAACTTGCTCTCACTGCGACGAATGTGACTCTTTTGAACAATATCTATGAAGTGTTATATTAAAATGTTATATAAACGTATTAGCAAAATCATAAGCGTATTAATTTTGAATGTATTTAACATATCTCGTCGTTACTAACTGATTTCTAAACGAAAAAGTTATCATTTAAGCCGTGCTATTTTTCTTTTTTTATCTTACACAGCTAGGCATTTGACCATAAGTTCGCACGACCACGGAAGTCAGCGATACTGTAGCCTTAGATGGGGCATGTCTAGTCTGAAATACACTGGTTTTCGAAGATAGCTGCCGCAACACACCGTTAGGTGCTTGGCGGCAGATTTTACTTGAGAGTAGATCAATTTGAAAAAACGTTTTTTTTTTTTCATTTTGGTTGAGCCCCTTCAAAAAGAACAGTGTTACGCATAACAATTGTTTTATATACCTATTTTCTATATTTATTTTTACTTACTATTGCTATAGTGTCATAAAAACGTCTTTTGTTCTTATGAGTTCAATATACTCGCAATACGAATCTTGATTTATTCTTTCACCGCGCCTCACCAAATATATCAGACTATCTAAATATTAAACAATCGCGAGATAGTTTGAAACGATGTTAATAGCAGCGTTCAGTTCATCGATTGATTTAACCTTCAGTTACCGCACGACGAAAATAGTATATCTGACTTAAAAGTAAACTACACGGCGTCGCTTCTGACACTTCAATTAGTACTTGAATAGTAGTAAAGTTTTCTGACTAGCTTGGTTTTTGACGGAACAGACCCTTTTTGTGCCAGAACCTTCTTTTTTGGTTATGTTCCCCTATTTTTCAAAAAAGTCTAGACCGATAAAGTAAATTCTTCTTATGCTTGACAAGGTTATAAGTACACTTATGTATGTACACTATTATACGGTCTCAAATAAAAATATAGTTTTCTAAATTTATTTAGAAACGTTTAAAAAATATGGGAAACATACATAAAAAAATCCAAATAATTCCAACGAATTTTTAGCCATCTCCTTTCTTAAACGCGGTTAATAAGACTAAATACTAGAGAATTGTACAACTTTAAAAATGCTTAGCTACTACGGCATGTCGATCGAATAATCTAAAAAAGTGCTTAGGACAGTTTTCTTACTTACTCAATCGCGTTGGCAAAAAGTCAATTTTGTGTGGAATTGACATTTAGCAAAACATTGATGCTAGGTTTAAATTTCATACAAAACTGACTTTACGCCGAACTCCCAACCGGTAAGTAAGGGTCAAACATCGCGTCGTTCGTCCCCTAGCGTTCGAGTCTTCAGTCGATTGATACTTGTAGGTACTGCCAGTTTATATCTGGATTTGGAGAAAGGAAACTTTATTTTAGAACAGAATATTAAAGGCTAGTGTGCTTTATTTCTTACCTATAACTAAAATGGCATATCTCTATGAGTTAAATACAATTAATACATAACGTGCTAAAATTAAGTACATATAAAAAAGTTGTGGTGTATATTTGCGACCCTAGACGGATTCAAATTAACAAACGAATTAACGCAGTTAAGAAAAGATGGGTGGGGTTAATTCCTTAAATAGAATTTTCGTATTTTTAAACCACAGACTTTGAACAATCCAATGTTTTGTTCCTTGAACTCACGAATAGTTGAAACTAGATGATTGTAGACTTCATCAGCATCGGTGGTAAAAAAATGGGTAGAGTTCTATCATTCTTCTTGTAGCACTACATCTTTTAAAAATATTTCTCTAGTATTTAAGTATTTTTGTGTGTCAGCAATAAAGAATTGATCAATCATATAAAGAGATAGATATAATACATATTTCTCGCTTAGAGATACCCGTGAGAGAGATAGAGAAACAGTGACTATCCCATTTGAGCCCCAGGAGCTTCTCTAGTATAGAATAGTATTCGTAATTTCTCTAGTACTCCGTCATAAGTTATTACTAACTAGCTGACCCGGCGAAACCTAATGCGCCTAACAGTCGATAAATGATATCGTCAATGACGAGAGCTGTCAACTGCGTAAGATGGCGGAGTTTTGAGGAAAAGGCTCGGCTCTCACCCTCGCAAAATTTTCTGAGTTTCTGCGCAATTATCTTAATTTATTTATTGTTAGAACCTTCTACGAAGTATTACTCGTAGAAAATAATTAAAAAAAAAGATAAATGAACTCGGTACAACCATTCGCAAGTTATAGCGTGACGGGAGAAACAGTGGTTCATTTTCATATATATATAAATATATATATATATATATTTATATAATATATTTATATCAATCTTATGTGAATGTAGTAAATTACTAAGCATATTATTAAAACTATTCCGATTTCTTATCTACAGTACAAAAGGCAGCGTAATTTAAGATTTTGTTGCATTTGGTGCCGTATTTTTTTACGTTATAACTAGTTTTACTTGTGACGCCGCAGAGTAATTCCATGGTTCTCTTTTAAATTTCCTTCAAAAGCCGTTCAAGATATTCCATTCGATTCTTCAGATTGACAATTTGTACTTCGACGGCTACCTTATTTGCTTTCATTTTTCTTTGTTCCTTTAAACAAATCTGCTAATGGAATTTTTATAAAAAGGGCCAAGAATTTACGTCAAGCCTGTTGGTTGCTTATCAATATCGGTCGAGCATCGTGGGTGTTGAAGTAAATGTTTTTTGATTGGATAAAAATTTCAGAGATTGCAAAACTCTTAAAATGTGTATTGTTTTGAATTGATTTATTTTTTCACGCCATATGCTACCAATATGTTTTTTAATCTGCTGGATTCTAGAACTCAGGGACAATACCATGGTATATAAATTGTAATTAATACAATCATAATTTGTAATTTATACTTCAAGGGTACTAGTGCTATTGGTACCCCTCCTTAGGGGTACTACTAGTGAAACTAGTTCGATTTAAACCTGCAGTTTCAAACCTTGCCAATTTCACTATTAAACATAGCTATGTCGGATCTCAGTCATTCTTTTTTTCAAAATAGTAAAATCTATTGTAATCTAAGTGATGTTGAGAAATTGGCAAACATATAATGAACCGAAAACGTTATGCTTATTTTAAATCTTAAAAACTTCGCTTTTAAGCTCATGTGTTAACCTTGGTTGATAACAGAATAAAAAGTACCCAAAGCATTGGATTATTAGCACCGTCTTTACGCATTTGATTAGCTACTTCGAATACACGAGCAGTGCATATTCAACATAATTATATGACTCTGAGTTCCAAGTTCACAGATATAACACGTGTACCTACATAGAATTACATGTGATCCGAAACATCTGTGTCATTTCCTCAATATCCAACCAGCGCGGCCTACGAGCGCTAGATAACGGTGTGGATTTGGTATTAGAGGAAAGCGATTTGAATTAATTAGTTATGATCATGATGATTATTACGAATTTATATATTAAATGCTACTCACATACATCTGTATAAATAAATCGCTTTTTGTTCTGTGGTT